>CM053598.1:126265285-126311224 GCA_028646575.1 Pseudocheirus occidentalis
TGCTTGATTTTTTAGCTCTGTGAAACTCTGCTTCCAGGGGAAAAAGCTCTGTCCCAAATCTCTGGGGTTTTCACAGCTGCCAGAGCCATTAGGGGGGTGCTGCAGCCCCCATAAGCTTTGGCTCACTGAAAGCTCACCCCAGGACCACCACCCAAGACTACAGTCTGGATCCAGGCTGCTTAACACAAAAGCACTTGGCCTTTGATCAATGGCATGGCTCTCCTGAAATCTGCAGGCTGAGAGCTCTGAAGCAGCTGGGTTGGAAGCGGCTGCCGCTTTTGTGCCACTTCCTGCTGCTTCCTTGCTCTGGGAGCAGTTCAGCCGGACCGCTTTTCTTCTCAAATTTTAGCTTGAATTCCACTGACCTTTCTCTTAGCTGTATTTCTCCTGGCTTGATAAATCTGGAATCTACCCCAGTTGCTGCCCGTCCACTCTCCTGAAGACTCCAGCTATGGCTCCTCGCAACCTGCCTAGGGCCAGGCCATGGTTTCAGGCTGGGCTGGTTTCAGCTCCCAGCCTGCTGTGATGAGCCCCACCTTTTGAGCTGCCAAGAGATACTTTTTCTGTATTTTTGTGAGTTTTGGATCCCTAAAATTTGTTTAGAGTCATATTTTATTGGTATTTAATATGGCTGTCTGGGAGCTGTGAAAATTTTCTGCTTCTACGCTGCCATCTTGGCTCTGCCCCCGACTGTAGCAGTATGTTAACAGAAAACCCTTCTCTAAAATTTTAGGGCTACTTTCGGATTTTTGAGTGAAAACTTCCCCTGGCTAGCTAGAAATTTTCCCACTGTTCCATAAATTAAATGAGAGTTTGAATATGCAGTAACGTTTCTGGAAAATACTTGTTTAGCCAAGAATGAAATGAGTGTTTTCAAACTTTTTTCTATTGAGACCAAATAGTTAATAGGGGAAAAGTACCAGTCAGGACGAGTCAAGTAAAAAGTAGTTTAATTTACAAAATTTTGGAGGGGGGAAGGCAAGGCAGTTGGGCTTAAGTGACTTGCCCAAGGTCACATAGCTAGTAAGTATGTCAAGTGTCTGAGGCCAGATTTGAACTCAGGTCTTTCTGAATCCAGGGCTGGTGCACTATTCTTTGTGCCACCTAGCTGCCCCATATTTATATATTACAAATATGTAATGATTTTGTCTCTAAAAAATAAAAATAAATAAAACATAACAAATACTACTGCCCCCCAACTTCCATACCTAATCAAAACCCAATAAAAGTATAATACCTTCCTGTAGTCTGTTTAGTGGAGAGATGAAGGGGGAAGGATAAAATCACAGAAAGAAGAGATTCAGGGAGAAGGATGTGTAAAAACTCAAGATAGGGAATAAGATTTGTAGTAAGACTTGTAGAAGTTAAGGGAAAGAGTGGCACTCAAAAGAATGCTATGAAAGGTATTAGGAAAAGGAAAGTTTGAAGTGAACAGCTCATCTCATCATCTTGTTCACTTGGCTTAGAGACTTCCAGTGAGACCTGGATTAGTTTCATGTTCTTTATTTTTGATTATTCAGAGACACTTAATTAGATGTAATAACTGTGATTTCTACCTCTCCCTAACCCCCCTTCCCCCACTGCACCCTCCACCTAGGACATTGCTTTTTGGAGCCCTAGCATTATCTTTTGTTCTAGATTATTACAACTTCGACCTGGCATATTGGAGCTAGACAAAATGTCTAAATCAAAAGAACAGATTAGTTGGTGGTTTGTTTTTTGTTTTTGCTTTTTGGAGGGGGAAAGGTAGGGTAGTTGGGGCCTAAGTGACTTGCCTAAGGTCACATGGCTAGTACGTGTTAAGTGTCTGAGGCTGGATTTGAACTCAGGTCCTCCTGACTCCAGGGCTGGTGACCAGTTCACTGTGCCAGATAACCACCCCTCAGATTAGTTGGGTTTTGTGGAAGATGATATAAGCTGTGCTGTTTAATCCATATTGTGTTTCATAGAATTAGGTCTGTTCTTAATATTAGGAAGATTAAGTAGTTTGAATACCAAATCTTCAGTCTCTCTATGTGTTACCCTGATTTATTGGACTGCTGGATTAGAAGTATTTAGTTTTCAAATGTATTGAATGGTTAGAATAAAGTAACAAATCTGTCTTTTTGTTACAGAACTGTGTTGAGACCTTGCCAAAATAATTTCTCTCTGGGATTTAAGTTTATACTTTTTTCATCTAGAGATAGAACTAAGAGTCTTTCCTAGTGTAACAGGGTCATTTTAAAAATTATAGAAATAATGCTATTCATAATCTTTGAGATTTAAAAGAATTATTGAAGTATAAGATTTAGCTTTTACTGTAAAATCAGTAGGGCACAGTAATTAGGTTTAAATAAATCTATATACATGAAATTTTTTGGTAAAATAAGAATATATTATCATTTAGAATTATAATGCTAGGACAGTTGTCATGCTATTAGACAAGTGTGGGCATTCCCTTTATAATAGCAAAAGAGGAGTATAGATTGCAGCCATTGATGGAGAATATATTTGATTTAATTATAGCCAATACAGTGAGGTATTTTATCTTTGGGTCTTGGCCACGTATTCCATTACTGGGACCCTTCTACCTGTCCCAGGATGAATCAGTGATGATCCTAGATATTTAGTAGCATGCAGTTGCTTCCCTGGGTGTTGGGGGTGCCGTTGGCTTAGAACTACAGTCATACAGAGAAGTCTGACAAACCTAATCTGTGATCAGTTCTCATCAATGGCCATCACTTCAACCAATCTGATAGCTTGGACTAGTTCTTTCCCACTGCCTATAAATGGACAAAGACAAGCAGGATCTCTTATTCTCCCAGGAACACACACAAGAACTGGAAAATATTTCTGTTGCAACAGTTATGTATGGGTTTGCAAAAATAAACACATAAAACCAATACAAAAGATGAATTGGGGTAGAGATCCCAGATATTATAGAGGGTAAATTCCGCAGAGCATACAGTCCTCCAGTTGCATTTTGGCTTTTTTACCACAAAGATTCTGCTCTGCTGTATTATCTGTCGCCCGTGCTGAGAAAGCTGTCAAAACAGTGTCATCACCAAGTGTCAGAGTATATAGGTCTCAGTGGTTGAGGAAAGCATTCCTAACACAGGGTGGACGGAGTGCTTTAGAGTTGCCTAGTATAATGACTGTGGGATGGAGAGGAGTGTGTAGATGCTTCCCTCTTGTGGAAATTTTTGGACACAGCATTTATTGCTGAAGAATAGCTGGGGCAGGGAGTGATTTATTCTAGTTCTGTGGAGGGAAACTGACATATTACAAGTATTTGGGTAAAATAGTGTATGAAGAATGACCTTGGTGCAGAGTGTCAGCTTATAGTAGGAACCAGTGGTTATGGTGATCCGTCTACTATTTGAGGTGAGAGGATTAAGTATCAAGGCAGAACAAGAAAGTCTCAGAGGCGTGGCAGTGTCATGCATCTCTTCCTTCCTCCTTGCATTGTCATCAGAATGAAGTATACTACATATTTGTTCCAGGCATGGTTTGTGGCATGGTTACTACAGCATAGCCACACCGTATCAACCACGGTGGCAAATTTTAACAATAGTTGTAAGACCCGATTTGTTCTGTTATTGCTTATGTCAATTATTATCCTACTCATCTTATAGATGACCTTGCTTCTGATTGCTATTACTGAAGGAGAGGCAACATACAGCTTCACACCCAAGATACTTCTGCTACATTTGTGCTCTAGGAATTTTCACAATGTTGCAATATTCCCTTGTGTTGCAGCTAGGTGGCAGTGTGGATAGAATGCAGGGCCTGAAACTAGGAAGTCTCATCTTCCTGAGTTCAAATCTAGTCTCATGCACTTACTAGCTTTGCCACTCTGGGCAAGTCACTTAACCCTGTTTGCTTCAGTTTCTTCATCTATAAAATGAGCTAGAGAAGGAAATGGTAAACCACTCCAATATCTTTGCCAAGAAAACCCCAAATGGGATCATGGAGAGTCATACAAAACTGAGAAATAACTGGAGAAAAAAAATATTCCTTTGTATTCTTGTACCACAATTTGTTTACCCGTTTCCCAATGGCTGGGCATCTATTTTGTTTCTCATTCTTTGCTGTCATAAAAAGTGTTGGGATTAATATTTTGGTATATATGGAGACTTTTGTTTTTTTGTAAACGAATGACTTTCTTAGGGTATATGACTAGCAATGGAATTGCTGGCTCAAAGGGTATAGACATTTTAGTCACTTTTGGTATAATTCCAAATTGTTTTCCAAAATTATTATGCTAATGCACATCCCCACAACCAACATACACATGTGCCTATCTTTCTACAACTCCTCCAACAATGACCATTTCCTATCTTTGATAGTTTGGGGGATATGAATTTGTGTGTGTATGTGTGTGTGTATGTGTGTGTATGTATGTGTGTGTGAGTGGGTGTGTGATAAAAGACTCAACACCAAAGAGACAGTTTTGCATTTCATCCTAGAGGTGATAGTAAACCTCTGGAGTTTATTGAGTAGGGAAATGACATGGTCAGATCTGAGCTTTAGGAGTATCTCTTTGGTGACTAAATGGAAGATCAGAATAGGCAGAGACTTGTGGCAGAAAGACTCCCGGAAGGCTATTGCAATAGTCCAGGCCTGAGGTGATAGAGGCCTGAGTCAGGCCCCCATGTGGTGGCAGTATTAAAGAGAAAGGTGTATTTGAGAGATATTACAAAGGAAAATCGATAGGTCTTGGTGACAGATGGGATATGGGAGGTGAGAGATAATGATGCATTGAGGATGACACCTAGGTTGTGAATTTGGGGGCCTGGGAGTGTGATAGTGTTCAGAAATTTGGCAGAGTGAAGAATTTAGGGGGAAAGATAATGAGTTCCATTTTGGACATGTTGAATTTAAAATGTCTACTGAACATCCAGTTGGAGATGCCTGAAAGGTAGTTGGAGATTGGAGGTCAAGAGAGAGATTAGGGCAAGGTAGCAGATTTGAGCATAGAGATAATTAAACCATGCTCCATGATAATGAAATCAGCTGCATGGAAGCTGATGAGATGATCGAGTGAAGTAATATTAGAGGGAAAGGAGAAGAGGGCCCAGGACAGAGTCTTGAGGGACAATCAGGGTTTGTGAGTGTGACCTAGATGAGGACCTAGCAAGGCAGACTGGGGAGTGGTCTGATAGATGGGAGGAGAAGCAGGAGAGAGTACTGTGTCTCATAAACCTAGAGAGGATCCAGGAAAAGATGATAATCAACTGTGTCAAAGGTTACAGAGAGAGTGAAGAAAATGAAGATTGAGAGAAGATAATTGAATTAGACAATTAGGAGATTAGGGTAGCTAGATATGACTCAGTGAATAGAGTGCTAGGCCTGTAGTCAGGAAGACTTGAATTCAAATTCAGCCTCAGACACTTATTAGCTGTGTGAACTTGAGAAAATTACTTAGCCTCTGTTTATCTAGGAAGCAGCTATGCGGCTCAGTGAATAGTGCTATGGACCTGGAGTCGGGAAGATCTGAGTTCATATCAGGCCTCTGAGCAGTTCTCTTATCCTCTGTCTGCCTTAATCCATTGGAGAAGGAAATGACAAACCATTCTAATATCTTTGCCAAGAAAATCCCATGCCTAGTATAGTTCACAGGATCATGAAGAGTCATACACGACTGACCAGCAACAACAAAATTAGGGGTCATTGATCACTTTGGAGAGAGAAATTTTGGTAGAATGATGAATTTAGAAACCAGATTGTAAAGAATGAGGAGTGAGAGGAGAGGAAGTGGACAATCTATTGTAGATGGTTTTCTCAGAGTTTAGTCACAAAGAACAGAAGAGATCTAAGGCAATAGAAGAGAAGGAAAGATCGGATAAGGGTTTTTCTGGAGCATAGAGGAGACATGAGCATGTGTATAGGCAGTAGATAGGAAGAGATTGAAGATAAGAAATGAGGGGACAGTCTATTAGGGAAGACAGGATGGAAGGGTTTGCTTTAGAAAAAAATAGGGCTGCTTCTTTGTGTGAGGCAGGACTGAGGAGGAGATAGTGACAAAAAGCATCTGGGTGATGTGAGATGAAGGAGGAGCTTGGAGAGAGTGACTTAAATTTTTTTTCTGTAAAACATGAGTAAAAGTTCCCAGATGAGAGGTTGGAGAAGAAATTATGGGAAGTTTGGGAATGGATGTAAAAGGTTTGGAAGAGCCTCTGAGTTGATAAGAGAGGTGCAGAAGGATTGCCTAGGAGCAATGAGGTCCCAGTATAGATTGTATAACAAAATTATTTGTAGTGGACTCATTCACGATGGTTATGTGGTTTTTTTCCATCTTTGTTCAGCCACATTTATGTGGGAGTGAAGATGGTAGGTTATGGGAGTGTTCTAAGGCCGAGGCTTGGAAGGGCACCATTGGCAATAAAATAAGACAACTAAGGACAACCAAGGATTCCAGAGGATAGTGTAGAGGTGAACTGGTTCACCAAGGAGTCAAGATGGGGAAAAGAGGAAAGAATAGTTAGTTCTAACCAGATGACCTAGGGGTCAAGAGATTAGAAGGTCATAATATGGTTGAAAAGTTAAAGAAAAGTAAGGGAATTCAGAGAAAGAAGTGAAAAGATTGTGGTCAGATAAAGGCATTTTGGAATTTGTGTACATGAAGGTGGTACGTTTGTCTGTGATAGCAAGCTCAAGGGTAGATTTTCTTTGTATGTAACTGAGGTAGGATGGAAGAGTAGAACATTGGAAGTGAGTAGGTTGAGGAACTGAGCAGTTACAGTATTTGAGGTAGAGTCAATATGTATCTTGAAGTTCCCTAGTACAGGGAGGCTTCTTAAACTTTTTCCACTTGATGACCCTTTTCTGCAGCATTCGTTGGTGTTGAATAATGCGCAGCCCAAAGTGCACGTTTTGTGTTCAGAACTAAGGCTGCAGTGAAATTGTGACAATGCAACACAGGGAAGTATGGCCATAAACACCTTTGATTCATTACACATTTGATTTTGAGTTAATTGTTGGTTGTTGCTTGTTCGGAAACCTTTTACTGTTGCTCAGTTTTTCATGACCCCGTATGGGGTTGTGACCCACAGTTTAAGAAGTACTGCATTATAAGGGGAACTTCATTATAAGGGACAACCTAATTGGGGAAGAGAGAAAGACTGAATCAGTTACTTAACTCATTTAGGAAGGAAGGGGAGTATCATTGGCATAGATAGGGTATGACTAGGTGTGAGTATGTTAATTGTTGAGTGGAAGGCACCATTTCTCTTTCCAGAGGAGGCTAGAAGTAGGGCAGGAGATACTATGAGATAGAAGGTACATATCAAATGGAGAAGTTTCACTTCTCCTTCCTCCAGAGGCTGAAGATTAGGCAGGAGACCTCACAACAATGGATAAAAATTCTAATCCCCACAGATTTCCCTTTCTCCTCAGCAGGATAGGCACAATAGAAGGGAGGTTGGAAGGAAGGTAGCTTCTCTTTGCACCTGGAGGCTTTCATTAAAGGAATCTGAAGATTGAGCTGGAAGAGACAGTAGGAGATAGATGTTACATTGTGGATGGAAGTTGAACCTCAGTCTGGTTAGTGCCCCCTTCCCACAGGGGACATGTGCCACAGTAGATGGTTTGATGGAAAGTATGCCTTACCTCTCCTTTTCACTGGAGGCTGGAGATCAAGAGACATTGCTGTAGGGAAAAATAAGTTGTGAAAGCCCTCCTGTTCTCTTCTCATCGCAAATGGTTTTTCCATTAGATGGTGATGGATTATTTGGTCATGACAACCTATTATTTACGTCATAATTGGGCAGATCCTCTATGGAGGATTTATGAGAGCACAGGGACAAGAACTGCACAGAATGAAAAAGTGTGGATGGGTTGTAGTCTACACCAAAAGAGAATACCCACATGATGAGATCACGGATCCATTGAAGTATTGACATCTTTGCTAACATAATAAAATACTAAGTTGTATATAGTAGGTAAAAAGTAGTTTATGTTCTAGAGATGAAGGGAGTTAGCTTTTCCATTGAACCTAGTGGGAAGGAATAGAAAGTCAGTATAGAGATGGAGCTATGTGTAATATCCTCGCTTCTCCCCCACTCCTGAATCCTGTAACTTCAGAGTAAGGTGAGGAGACAGCAGACAGGTTCAGTTACTGATGGGAAGGGTCAGAGGGGATATGACTTATGTTTTGGAACCAGAAACTTGAACTGAATGCTTATTGTTAGAAATCTAACAGTAAGGGAAGGATGGGAGGGGCAGAGGAGGCAAAAATAGTCATTGGGTAGGGAGAGTTTCTCTGTAGTCTGACTTGGCTTCCAGGAGTAGAATAGTTGAGACCAAGAAAAATATTTTCTATGGGATCTTCTGTGTATTCCCAGTGCTGCTGGGTCCCAGTGTATGCCCTGTTTCCTGCTGAGGAAGAGCTGGGAGGTCCTGAGTTTTCATCTAAAGACTGACCTTGTCAGATGCGTGAGTTGAACCTCAGTTATGAACTGTGTTCTGTTGTTTACTCTTTTTTGCTCACTGATGTGGACGAGTAGTCATGGGGTTTATCAAACTGATTACACAATCATCAGAACTCCTGGGGTCAGATGTGATCTGGGGCTTCCTTAGTTTGAGAGAACCAGAATGAGGGTGGGGCATGGCCAAGCAATGGATATTTTATTCTGTATATTTTTGTTGCTCTTAATGATTTCTGTGCCAAGAACAAAGTCTTATATACAGCAAAGCATATTTGTCAGTGCCTGTGGAGAATAATTTTATTTTTGCCTAGCAACATATGAATGAAAAATATTAAATTCTTAGAAGAAAGTATTTGTCAGAGCAGGGCACTGTAGCCGATTATGATTCTGTAAATCCATAATATTCTATTTCCCCTAGATAGAATGATTAGAAGCTTGGCCACTCAAAGGCAGAATTGGGGAATAGAAGAACATTTACTCTCTGAGAATCATAGATAACTTGGCATTGCCTTCTCCACTCCTATCCTCCTTTCTCCCCTCACTTCTTACTATAGTGAGCATGGGACTTCTTGAGGTAAGATCTCTTCTTTGCTGAATATATTAGGTTAGTGGCTGCCAGCACCACCTTGTTAAATATATGTACTATGCTTAACATTAGGTGGGATTAGGAAGTTCACATTGTATGGCCTTCATCTTTTCAAGCTCAAGTAAGAGACAGGGATACAATGTGATCAAGAATTTTAAGGGAAGTGAAATTAGAGGTCAAGGACAGAAGAGACCTGGAATTGCTCACTCTGAGGTTGGAAGCCAAGTACTGAAGAAATGAAAATAAGAACTACTGAACAGCATTTAGAGAAAAGTTGCAGTTTGCTAGCATAAATTTACAATGAGTAAAGTCTTCACAGTTCTACATCTTCTAGAAAAACTTTCTTGGTCTAGGATTGTGCTACTTAAAAAACTATAATGTTTAATACATCAAATCTGAATTCCTCTGTTGACTTTTAAGACCACCCATAATTTTATGCCTCTGTACCAATTCAAACTAATTTCTTATTATTCATTATCAAATACTTGCTTGTTCAAGTCAGTATTCTTTCAGTTCTAATCTTCCCTCACTACCAAAACTTAACTATAACTCATGCTCTTTTAATTTTTTTTCAATTTAGAGTGTTGATCTCTTCTTTTCTGTAACTCTTCATTTCTTACACCAGCATCAAGGCCAACCGTAAGCTTTATTGTCTTTTGAAGTTTTTCCTGATGTATTTTTTTTTCTGATGTCTTTCTTTAAAGCCTATACCAATGTAGTTAGAGAACTGGGCTTAGAAGATATAAGTTCAAATCCAGTCTTAGATATTTACCAAATTTGTGACCATGAACAAGTCACTTAACCTTTGTCTGCCTCAGTTTCCTCAACTGTTGAATGGGAATAGGAATAATACCTACCTCCCAGGGTTTTTGTGAGGATCAAAGAAGATAGTATTTGTAAAGTTTATAGCATAATGCCTGGCACATAGTAATTTAAATGTTTTAAAAAATTACATTTATTTTGATTAGTTCCTTGAAAAAATTATTTATTTTAAGCATCCTTTTAAAAAAATTTTTTTGAATTCCACATTGTCTTTCTCTCTCCAGCCCCTCTCTCACCCATTGAGAATGTGAAGCAATATATCAATCATGCATGTAAAATAATGTGGAAAAAAACATAGTTCCATATTAGCCACATCATAAAACAACAACAAAACCCCAAACCCAGAAAAATAAAGTGGAAAAAATTATACTTCATTTTGCACTCAGAGTTTGTCAGCTCTCTCACTGGAGGTAGATAGCAATTATCATCCAAGGAGGCCTTTGGAATTGTCTCAGTCATAGTAGCTAAGTTTTCTGCAGTTGATCATTATAGAGTATTGTGATTGCTATGTATGATGGTCTCCTGGTTCTGTTAATTTCATTCTGCATCAATTCCTATATGTCTTTCCAAGGTTTTCTGAATCATCTACATTGTCATTATGTTATAGCACAATAGTATTCCATCACAACCATATACCATAACTTGTTTAGCTATTTCCCATTTGTTAGGCATTCCCTCAAATTCCAATTTTCTGCTGTCACAAAAAGAACTGCTATAAATATTTTTGCATATATATATATATATCCTTTTGTTTCCTTTGATCTCCTTGGAATACAGACTTAGTGATGGTATTTCTGGATCAAAGGGGTATGCATAGTTTTATAGGCCTTTGGGTATAATTCCAAATTGTTCTCCAGAATACTTGGACTAGGTTACAATTACATTAATAATGCATTAGACCTCTCCAAATATTTGTAATTTTCCTTTACTGTCATGTTAGTCAATCTGATAGATATGAGATAGTGCCTCAAAGTTGTGTGTGTGTGTGTGTTTTCTTTTTGGAGGGGGGAAAGGTATGGCAATTGGGGTTGAGTGACTTGCCCACGGTCACATGGCTAGTTTTTTTATGTTAAGTGTCCGAAATTGGATTTGAACTCAGGTCCTCCTGACTCTAGGGCCGGTGTTCTATTTACTGCACCATCTAGCCGCCCCTCAAAGTTGTTTTAATTTGCATTTCTCTAATCAATAGTATTTTAGGGCATTTTTTTCATATAACTATAGATAGCTTTGACTTCTTTTGAAAACTGTTTATATTTTGACCTTTTATCTATTGGGAAATGGCTCTTAGTTTTAGAAATTTGACTCAGTTCCTTATATATTTGAGAAATAAAGCCTTTATCAGAGAAATTTGTTGTATAATGTGTTTTCCCAGTTTCTTGCTTTCCTTCTACGTTTTGCTGCATTGGTTTTGTTTGTTCAAAATCTTTTTAATTTCATGTAATATAAATTTTCCATTTTACTTCCCATGATTGTCTTTGTCTCTTGGCTCATCATAACTTCTTTCCTTATCCATAGATCTAACAGGTTAAAATATTCCAGGTTTCCCAATTTGCTTAAGATATCAGCCTAAATCATTTACCCATTTTGATATTGTCTTAGTATGTGGTATAAAATGCAGAACTATGTCAAATTTCTGTCAAACTGCTCCCCAGTTTTCCCAGCAGTTTTTGTCATATGGTTATTTGTTGTCCCCAAATCATGCATCTTTGAGTTTATTAAATGCTAGATTATTGTGGTCATTTACTACTGAGTATTGTGTACCTAATCCATTCCAGTGGTCTATTCTATTTCTTAGACAGTACTAGATTGTTCTGATGATTACTGCTTTGTAATATAGTTTTAAATTTGTTACTGCTAGCCCTCTTTCACGTTTTAAAAAATTAATATTGGCATCCTTAACCTTTTGTTTTTCCAAATGAATTTTATTATTTTTTCTACCTCTGTAAATTAATTCTTTGGTAGTATGTTTGGCATGACACTGAATCAGTAAAATAACTTAGAACTGTCATTTATTATATTCACTCAGCCTACCTATGAGCAATTAATTTTTCTCTAATTTTTAAGATCCATCTTTATTTGTGTGAAAAGTGTCTTGTAATTGTGTGTTATGTAGTTATTTAAAATGGAATTACTTTTTGTATTTCTTCCTGCTTTATTTTACTGGTAATGTATAGAAGTGCTGGTGATATTCTGCAACTTTGTTAATTGTTTCAATTAGTTTGTTGATTCTCTTGGACTCTTAAAGTATAACATCATATATCATCTGCAGAGTGATAATATATTTTTTCTTGCTGCCTGTTATCACTTCAGTTTATTTTTTCTTGTCTTATTGTTACAGCTAGCATTTCTAATACAATATTGAATAATAGTGGTGATAATGAGCATCCTAGCTTCATCCCTGATATTAGTTGGAAGGCTTTGAGCATATTCCCATTACAGATAATACTTGCTAATTATTTTTTAATGGATACTATTTATCATTTTAAGAAAAGCTCCATTTGTTTGGATCTGTTTAATAGTATCTTGATTTCTCATAAATTGATTCGCTTCCATTTGCTCCACTCTAATTCTGAAGGAATTATTCTCTTCATTGAGCTTTTGAGATTCTTTTTCCATCTGGCAAATTTGGCTTTTTAAGACATTCTTCTCCTTATTGGCTTTTTGGGCCTCTTTTGCCATTTGAGTTAGTCTGTTTTTTAAGATGTTATTTTCTTGAGTCAAGTTGTTGACTCTCTTTTCATAATTTTCTTGCATCGTTCTAATTTCTCCAGACAGGTTAAGTCAAGAGTACTTAGCCTCTGAATATTTGCTTGCCTCTCCCACCCTCCACTCCCCTTTGCAACCTGCAGGCTTGGAGCTCTGAAGAAGCCACATGGAACTGGCTGCAGGGCTACTGCTTCTGCTGCTTCTGGCCCTGAGGGCAGAGGGCTGGTCCCACTTCTCCATCCCCGCCAAATTCAGCTGAGTTCCACTGACCTTTCACTTTGTCTTTGGCATTTATGGGTTGATAATTCTGGAAACTGCCACAGCTGCTGGTGATCCACTCTCCTGAATGCTCCAGCTGGCGCTTGTCCTGGGTGCCCTGGTGCTAAAACCATGTGGGGCTGGTCTCAGCTCTCAGTGTGCTTCAATGAACCCTTCCTGTCTACCTGCCAGGCTGCCTTTAGCGGGAGATTTGTTTCTCTGTCACTTTTTGGGTTCTGGAGCTCTAAAATTTGTTTAGAGTCATATTTTCTCAGTATTTGAGGTGGTTATGGGGGGAGCTCATGGAGTTTTCCTGCTTCTGTGCCACCATCTTAACTCTGCTCTTCCCCTTCCCCCACCCCCAGATTCTTAGAGTTAGTCTATTTTTTTAAGGTGTTATTTTCTTCATTATTTTTTGGGGTCTCCTTTAGCAGGCTGTTGACTCTCTTTTCATGATTTTCTTGTATCATTCTCATTTCTCTTTCCAATTTTTCTTCCACTTTTCTTACTTGGTTTTCAAAATTCTTCTTGAGCTCCTCCATGACCTGTAACCAGCTCATATTTTTCTTGGAAGGTTTTGATGCAGGAGTTTTGACTTCATTGACTTCTTCTGATTCTATGTTTTGATCCTTTTTTGTCCCATCCCCCCAAAAAGGATTCAATGGTCTGTTTGTGCTTACTCTGCTTGCTCATCTTGGCAGTTAATTACTTGACTTTTGAGCTCTTTGCCACAATAGAACTTTGCTTCCAGATTGCAGAGGGTTATGTCCCAAATTTCTGGGGTTTTTGCAGATGTCATCAGAGTTATGAGGAGGGTGCCCTCTCTACAGACACCCTAAGCTCTGGCACACTGGCCACATACCCCAGGACCACCACCCAAGACTATGATCCAGATCCAAGCAGGTCAAAGCAAGAGTGATTACCCTCTGAATGGTCCCTTGTTTCCCCTGTGATCTGTAGGCCAGGAGCTCCAGAGGCAGCCACAGGGCAGCAGCTGCAGGCCCTGTGCCGCCTCACCTCTTGCCGTGGGAACAGGGGCTCTTCTATCACTGAGTTCCAACAGAGTTCCCCACTGACCTTTTACTTTCTCTTTGGTGTTTATGGGTTGAGAAGTCTGGAAACTACCACAGCTGCTGGTGATTCACTTTCCTGAAGTCTGCTCTGCCCCAGAACAAGCCACTGGTCAGGGCTGCCCTGCACATGAGACCATGAGGCTCATGCAGGGCTGGATTTGGCTCACGCAGGCCTGGGCTCAGCTCCTATTTTGGTATGATAGACCCTTCCTGTCAGGCTGCCAGGCTGCCTTCAGCAGGAGATTTGTTTCTGTCACTTTGTGGGTTCTGTAGCTCTCAAGTTTGTTTAGAGTCATATTTTACAGGTATTGGAGGTGTTTAGAGTGGGAGCTGTGTGGTGTTCCTGTTTTTACTCCATCATCTTGGCTCTGATCCTTAAGGAGTTCTTTTCTTCAACAAATTTTTGTGCCAACCTCTTCAGTTCTCTTCTACTGAAAAAATGTCTCACTCTGGCCTTTTCTTCACTGTGCTTCAGAACTGAATTTGTTCATTATTTTAAAGTGGTTTGAAGGGAAATTTTGGAGGAATTTTGATGGATGGTTATGTCTTCTGTCATTTTGACTCCTTTTTAATAAATTCTTAATAATTTCCTTCCTTCCTTCCTTTCTTCCTTCCTTCCTTCCTTCCTTCCTTCCTTCCTTCCTTCTTTCCTTCCTTCCTTCTTCTGTCCCTCCCTCTGTCCCTCCTTCCCTTTCTTTCTTCACAGTATTTTATTGTATACTTTTTATACAATTTTGTCATTTTGTAATCACTATTTGATTCAATATTTAACTACATACTATGGTGATTCTTTCCTATTGATTAGTAGTTGCCGCCTACCCCTTCCTCCAACTCATTTTAAGTTCCTTGTGAAAAGGGCTTTGTAATTTTCTACTTTTATACTGAATAGTATATAGGACTAGTTGCATAGGTAATTGACCAAAATTTCATTAATCAACAATGAAGAAACTGGGTTTTGGTAAATCCATTTTGTAGTTCATAACCCACTGGTATAAAAGAGTTAATAATCACCTAATACCCAAAGCACTTAATTTATTTTTTGGTGAGTAATTTGCTAACTGGGACAATTAGCTTTTATTTGGGAATCACATGAGTAAAATATCTAGTATCTAAATATTTCAGTGTGTTTTTCTGTTGTTGTTATGCTTATTTATACCAAGTAATCAACATAAAATCATCTATCAAATCATGTTTCTTTTCCATTTCCAATTAGTTAAGTCATTATCAGTAGAGATTAATTGTTCCTCTCTTTTTCTTAGTAGATAGGAAGCAGATGTGGCATTAAGAAAGGAAAGTGTTTAAGGAAGGAACAAATACATTGAGTAATCTGGGAAAAAGGCATGTCAGGATTTGGGTTGAATGATAGGCTTTGGAAAAGTATGCATTTCTCTTTGTTACCTTGTAGATCAGGGCTTCTTAACCTTTTTTGTATCATGACTCCTTGGAGTGAAGTCTACAGACCCCTCCTCAGAATGTTTTTAAGTGCATAAAATAAAAACCAGCATATTACAAAGGAAGACTGATCATGTTGAAGTGCAATTTTCAACATATATATATATATATATTTTTTAAAATATTCGGGGATCCCAGGTTAAACTGCACTGCTGTAGAGACTAATGGACAAATGTGACATGAAGAGTGTTAGAGCTCCACCATGCTGCTATGATTGTTACATTTCCAGTTATTTAAAAAAATATGATTAAAATTTTTTTCTGATCAGATAGTACATCATAAATTTTCATTAGGGGCATATGCATGTGTGTATTTGTAGACATGTTTTGTTTGGATAGGGAAATCCTTTAATGCAATGATCTACTTTGTTGAAGTATTTCTAGGAATGCCTGGCATATTTATTGGTAGAATGCACTGCAGATGGCAATGAAATTCTGTGAGTGATCTCCTCTGTCAAATATGGATTTATTTTACTAAAGCTATTCAGAGGACACAGGCTTAAGTATGGGTATCAACAGTAATAGCTGATTTGGGAGTAGTTGGCAAGACAGTGCCTTCTGAGGATGACAAATATTTTTCCATTCCTATTCATTTTTGCTGCACTTCAAATACAGATGCAGAACAGATGGATTTTTATAGGTCATCTAGATTTCCAGAGTTTGTTTAGTTTGTTATGATATACACTTGTAAGATAGCAACATGTTGTTTTTTCTAAACTCAGAATTTTTTTTAAGGATTTGGGGAGGAAATTATTTCTTTTTAATAATTAATATACAAATTTCATTCTACAAAGGAATACTTATTAGATGGAGCCAGAAACTTATATGATGTTAATTTCAAACTCTACTTAACACTAAGAAAGTCATAGCATCTGTTCAGACTTACTTATAAATTAGCAATTATTATTAAACACTATATGCAATGTAAATGAAAACATATAATTTATGCATATGCTTCTGAACTTGCTGAGTCCGTCCATTCAGTTGGTGAAAATTATGAGCATATTCAATTCAATTTAACAAAAATATATTAAGTGACTGCATTGTACAAAATGCTGAGCATATAAAGATGAAAAAACCTATACAATCTCTGACTTCAAGGAGTTTACAGTCTAGTAAGAAGATAGGACAGAAGTGCAAATAACTACCAGAGCTAGAATATAAGCACACAGAAAGGATCAAACAGTGACCTGTCACTTAAGGAAAATATCTAACAAGAGAAGATGATTAATTAGTGCCAGATGCTGCTGAAATGTCAAGAAGATGAGGATTGAGGAAAGACCATTAGATTTGGCAATTACGAGATCATTGGTAACTTTTGAGAGAGCAGTTTTAGAAGTGATGTCATATTCTACCTTTTTCTAGAGGATTGTGTTCTCTTAGACCTAGGGTCCCATTGTACTTTACCTTTCTCTAGAATACTGTATTTAGTTCTGGCACCACTTTTTATGAAGGGCATTGGATAATCTGGGGTGTGTATATATGTAGGGCAGGATAACAAATGATGAAGGATCTCAAATGTGGTGCCATAAAAGGATTGATTGGAGGAACCAGGGATATGTAGCCTGGAAGGGAGAAACTTGGAGGGGAGAAAAGGGTTATGCTTGCTTATCTTCATGTATTTGAAATAAAGTAAGTGTACCACTGTATGGTTAGACTTGTTCTCCTTGCCCCCAGAATGTAGAATTAGGAGTAGCATGTAGAAGTAATAAGAAGCAAATTTTGATTCATATAATGAAAACTTTATATTAATTATAGCCATCCCAAAGTAGGATGGAGATAATATGTTCATGAATGACCAAAATTTATCAGGTTTGTTATGAATGACCTCCTTAGGGTGTATAGTTTGCTTTAGAATCTCTGGGTCAAATTGTTTGAACATTTTATTTACTTTATTTGCATAATTCCATGTGACTTTCTAAAGTGGTTGTACTGATTCAAAGCTCTACCAACAGTGCACTAGTAGGCCTATCTTCCCACAATCCCGCTAGCATTGGCTATTCCTGTATTTTGTTATTTGTCAGTTTACTGGTCATGAGGTGAAACCCAATAGTTATTTTGATTTGCATTTTTCTCATTTGTTAGAGTATTCTTTCATGTACTTGTTAATAGTTTTCAGTTCTTTTGAAAACTCTTTGTTCATGTCTTTTGACCACTTATCTATTGGGAAATGGTTTTTAGTCTTATATATTCATATTAATTGTTTACATCTTGGATATCAAGTTCTTATCAGGAATATTTGTTACAGAGGTTATTTTTCCTTGTCAGCTATTTTCCTTCTTATCTTAGATGCTATAAATAAGCTTTTCAACTTCATGTAATCAAAATGATTTGTTTTATCTTTTGTAATTTCCATTATAACTTGTTTGGTTAAGAAATATACTTCCCCATAAATGTGGAAAATTTATGACTTGCTTCTCTTTTGATTTTTAGTGGTACGTTCTTTAATATTTGGAATACATAGCTATTGTGAATATATGGTGATATATGGTGTAAGATGGTAGTCTAAATCTAATTTCTGCCAGAATAGTTTTCTAATTTTCCCAGCAGTTGTTATCATATATGAAATTCTTCCTAGGTAATTTATATTTTCAGATCTATCTAGTACTGGGTTATTAAGTTCTATAATTCTGATTCTCCATTGTCTAGTTTGTTACATTGTTCTACCTTTCTATTTTTCAACCAGTACCACATGTTTTTGATGACTGCTGCTTTATAATAGAGCTTAGGGGCAGGGTGGTACTGTGGATGCTATAGGCACTTTTCTATAGCCAGCCACATTTTCATGGCCTTACAATTCAGTGAGAGATACAGAGAATATGTGGCCATTGTATTTATTATTTACTGATTTTTTAAAAGCATGCAACTCCATTCAAAATACAGCCCTAAAAACTGCATTAAAGAAGTTCTTTCTTACACATAGATTAAAATCATATAAAACCTATGTCTAGGACTAGAGTAATAATCAGTGATGCACTAAATATTGATGTCAAGTGGAGTATTAAATAGGGAGATATGTTTATCAAGTGTTTTTGCCATTGTTATAGAAAATATCCCACATAAAATTCAAATGGAAGAATTTCCTTCTATTGCCTCAGTTCTTCAAATGCCTTTGTTTGTAGTTACCATTGTGTGAATTGCATGAAACCTAGACTACTACAAAGCCTTCTTATAGTAAAATCCAGAATATTTGTTCTAACCATATTAGAAAAACAAATTTGATTTTAAAAAAATCTATTGCCCATTGTGCCATATATCTGTTTGAACAACAGTCTATTAAATTAGTCCTTCAGGGAACACACAAGGCATATAGATAGTGAAGTGACCTCAGAATTGATTAGCAGGAAGAGAGCTTAAAATGAATCGCATTTGGTAAATCCCATACTGATTTCAGTCTTCTCCCTGTTTCCTGCTGTAAAAGCCTTGTCCCCTTAATTGTCAGTATTCTTTTATAATACTGTATGGCTATGAATCATGGAATACTACAATCCTAGAAGAACTGAAATTCTAAATAAATCAAAGGGAATAGAAAGATCTGTGGTAGTTATTAGCCAGTCATAGAGTGTTTGTGACACTGACTTAGGGGGTAAGAAATGTTGTAAGATATCATTGAAGGGCTAAGTATAACTGATTCAGCTCCTTCTCTGTTCGTATAGCAAGAACAAGAGACAACAGATTGAGTACTGCATTGGTACCTCTAATATACTAATTTTTTTTAAAAGAGAGAGAAAGGTCTGTAACATATAGAACAGAAGCTTTTTTTGGAGGATTTATGAGAAAAAATGATCAAAAATTGTACAAAATGATAAGAGGTAAAAGAGTCATGGTCTGAATCAATGAATGGATTAAGGAATTCATGATTAAAATTGTTTTCCCATTAAGGAATTTTGTTTTACCACTCTCCCGCAGCATTTTTCATATTTCTGATTAATTTTGTTATTCTATATTAAGTCAACTATTGTATAGTCTGCATTAATATATTTAAAATAATAATGCTAAATATCAAGTTTTAGACAAGGTTTTACAGCCATGTTATAGTAGAAGTCAAATGTCATTTAACTTTTTTTTTGCTTTTTTTTGGAGGGCATTTGGGGTTAAGTGACTTGCCCAAGGTCACACAATTAGTTTTTGTGTTAAGGGTCTGAGGCCGGATTTGAACTAAGGTGCTCCTGATTCCAGGGTTGGTGCTCTATTCACTGTGCCACCTAGCCACCCCAAATGTCATTTAACTTTTTAAATTTGATTCAGTTAAGCATTTCAGTTTAATTCTTCAGTAAATATGATCTAGGTTCACAGTATGTCATTACATCAATGCTTAGTAATACTTCATTTTCCACATGGCTACATGCCTCTGAACTTTATCTTCATGCTCCAGGAACCTCATCATCCTTCCAGACCACTTTGGCCTTGAAACTCACACCTAATCAATATACCCTCCCTGCTGTAACTGCTCCTCTGACTAGAAAAAGTAGAGATGGAGAGCTCTTTCTAGAACTTTCATTTAAGGAGGATGCCCAGGTCAGCTATGTCACCTAGTTGCATGTCTCCAAATATCACCATCATGCCCCTTCCCCAACTTTCATCTTTTCAGCTTTTTTTTGCATATCATCTTCCTCTATTAAACTATATACTCTGTTCTGATTTCCTTTTTCTGTATTCTTATTGCCTGTATTTTTATATTTGCTGACTGGCACATAGTAAGCTGTTAATGTTTATTGACTATATTTTCAATACTTAACTAAGGCTAGGAAAGTCTTTTGGGCAGCTAGGTGGCACAATGGATAGAACACCAGGTCTGGAGTCAGGAAGACTCATCTTCATGAGTTCAAAGCTGGCCTCTGAAATGTCCTAGCTGTGTGACCTTGGGCAGGTCATTTAACCATGTTTGCCTCTGTTCATTATCTATAAAATGAACTGAAGAAGGAAATGGCAAGCCATTTTAATGTCTTTGACAAGTAAACCCCAAATGGGGTCCCAAAGAGTCAGACAGGACTGAAAAATGACTGAACAAAGGAAAATTTGTTAGTACTTTTTCTTCAGTAGTTGACTATGTATGTGTGCCTGCATTCTGACTGTGAAAATAGGTTTATTATCATTTTCATTATTATTATTTCCCTCTTCCATAATGGACTCCCTGGGATGGGAAAATCCTGGCTGGTGGAGTACCAAATAAGTGGTATAGGGTGATCTTGGTATTTAATATAGCATCAGGACAAACTACATATAAGTGGACAGTAATGTCCCATTAGCTGTCTTGATGTACACTATCCTGATCCATTATGAGGATTGGTGACCACATTGGAAGTTCATTTTTTAAATTATGCTGCTGATGGGACTATCATATTGCTGCTTCAACTGATTATCATCACTTTATAGCTTCTTTGTGAATTTCAGATATTTGACATCAACCACAACCCATTTTAAGATCCTTGATTTGGTCGTTCCTAAAGTGAGAGGGGCAGTCCAGGATTACTGGTCTTTGCTCTTTTCCAAATTTAAGCACTTCTTCAGGAAGACATTTTCTTGTTTGTTGTCTTTCTTTTTATTTTATCTGCACTAAGTTTTTCCTCGAGTTCTGCCTACATTAAACTTTTTGCTTTTCTAGGATTGGGGTTTTCTGGAAATTTCCCAAAAGTTATTTAAGTGGTGAAAGATCCTCCAGCAGATCCTAAAACCTTGCAACTGAGGGATGGGAATGTAGTAGTATCAATAACTGCCACATAGGCTAATCTAGTTTTTCTTTAAAAGGTATTGTAACTACCCTACAAACTTAATTGGCTCAGGTGATTGAAGATCATCTAAAATATTTTTTTACATGATCTCACGGTGCTTATTTTTTATCAATTATCTAAAACATTTTTGATTTTGTAGAGCAAACTACCTATCAATAAGGTGTTTCTTATGCATAAGTAAAAAGTATATGATTCCTGGTAAAATAAAACACACTTATTTGATGACCCTCTGCTCTTTAATATTAGGACATGAATAAAGTAGGAAGAGGTACCTTCAAAAAAGGTATTTGCCACTATCCTGGAATAGATCCATCTCAGAATCTAAGTTGGAGAAGGATTTGGTATAGATTGTAAGGTCCTCCAGATAATCATGTTTATAAATGCCATCATGTTGATTGCATTGAGCCCTGGAACACTACAGTTTTCTAAGTATGATTGGTAATTATTTAAAAGAGTATGGCTTGATTATATTCATAGGAAGAATCAAGTATATCAAGAAAGACTATTGGCTAGACTGTGATACATAATTGGATGGGCAACCCATGACTGGATGCTCATTCATCAGTGCTTATATAACTTACTTGTAAAAGGACAGTGAAATTCAAGGTTAAATAGGATAAGAGTGACCTGTGGGAAATGACAAAGTTCTTTAATGGCCTGGTGGAAGACTTGAACTTCACTCAGCATTGATTTTGGTCTGGTTAAAACATTCTTTATTTGAACATCAGCTAAAGGGAAGAGCATTCTCAATAATTATAAGTATGAATACGACAAGGAAGTTCTCAGAACAGAATGAAAGCAGATCTGGTATAGTTGAAAAACCACTAGCTCTGGAATCAAAGCACCTAGGTTCAGTTCTTTACATGTGGTCTCTGTCATTAGACTGTGAGCTCTGTAAGAGCAGAGACTTTTTGCCTTTCTTTGTATCCCTAGTGGTTAGTACAGTGCCTAGCACATAGTAGATGCTTATTGGATGTTTATTGCCTAACTTGGGCCTTGATTAGACTGCATAGCATTAGTGATTTAAAGGTCACATATGGACTGTAGACCCAGAAGAGGCAAAGAGAGAAAAGGACTGTTTGAGGGGAGAATCTGTTCCTAAATCTCTGTACTTTTCCACCTTTACCACAACTGCTTTCTCACCTTGAAGATAGCTCTGCCCTTGTAGTACCTTCCTCTAATTAGTGGATTCTTGTCTTAAATCTCCATTTGAGGAAATGATCAGGCTGCGCTGCTTGCTTCTCTTCTGATTCCACTCTTAGCAATCTGGATTTTAAAAAAATATTTAATTTTTTTCAATTATGTGTAAAGATAGTTTTCAGCATTCATTTTTAAATAAAATTTTGAGTTCTAAATTTTTCTTCCTCCTATTACCCCTCCCTAAGATGACAAGCAATATGATATAGGTTATAAATGTGTACTCATGTAAACATATTTCCACATTAGCCATTTTATGAAAGAAACAAAACAAAATGGAAAATCTATGGAAAAAACAAAAACCAAAAATGGTATGCTTTGATTTGCATTCTGACTCCATAGTTCTTTGTCTGGATGTGGATAGCATTTTCCATCATGAGTCTTTTGGAATTCTCTTGGATCATTGTATTGCTGAGGAAAGCTAAGTTAATCATAGTTGATCATTGTACAATGTTAATTTTACTGTGTACAGCATTTCCCTGGTTCTGTTCACTTTGTTCAACATCAATTCACATAAGTCTTTACAGGTTTTTCTGAAATCCACCTGCTCATAATTTCTTATAGCATAATTATATTCCATTACATTTGTATATCACAACTTGTTTGGCCCTTCCCCATTTGATGGGCATCCCTTCAATTTCCAATTCTTTGCTACCACATAAAGAACTGCTATAAATATTTTTTGTGCATGTTGGTCCTTTTTCCTTTTTTATGGTCTCTTTGGGATACAAACCTATTAGTGGTATTACTGGATCAAAGGGGATGCAGTTTGATTGCCCTTTGGGACATAGCTCTAAACTGCTCTCCAGAATAGTTGAATCAGTTTACAACTCCACCAACAATGCATCAGTGTCCCAGTTTGCCCACATCTCTTACAACATTTATCATTTTCCTTTTCTGTCATATTAGACAACCTGATAGGTTGTGAGGTGGACCTCAGAGTTGTTTTAATTTTTATTTCTCTAATCAATCATAATTTGGAAGATTTTTTCATATGACCCTAGATAGCTTTAATTTCTTCATCGGAAAACTACCTGTTCATATCCTTGTACCATTTATCAGTTGGGAAATGACTTATATTTTTATGAATTTGACTCAGTTCTCTATATATTTGAGATAGTAAGTCTTTATCAGAAACGTGATATAAAGATTGTTTCCCATCTTTCTGTTTTCCTTGTAATTTTGGTTGCATTGACTTTGTGCAAAAACCTTTTAATTTAATGTATCAAAATGACCCATTTTGCATTTCATAACATGCTATATCCTTGGTTTGGTCATAAATTCTTCCCTTCTCCATAGATCTGACAGGCAGACTCTTCCTTGCTCTCCTAATATGCTTATGGTATTACCTTTTATGTCTAAATCGTGTACTTATTTTGACCTTTTCTTGGTTTATGGTGTGAAATGATGATCTGTGCCTAGTTTCTACCATACTGCTTTCCAGTTTTCTCAGCAATTTTTGTCAAATAGTAAATTCTTATCCTGAAAACCTGGAGTTTAGGGGTTTATCAAACAGTAGTATATAGCAATTTACTACTGTTGTCTTGTGTACCTAATCTATTCCACTGATCCATCACTCTGTTTCTTAGCTAGTACTAAATAATTTTGATGATTGTTGCTTTATTATATAGTTTTATATTTACTATGGCCAGGCAACCTTCCTTTGCATTTTTTTCATTAATTCCCTTGATATTCTTGGCCTTTTTTCCAGATGAATTTTGTTATTATTTTTTCTAGCTCTGTAATATAATTTTTGGTAGTTAGGTATGGCACTGAATAATTAAATTAATTTAGGTAGATTTGTCATTTTTGTCATATTAGCTCAGACCATCCATAAGCAATTGATATTCCAATTGTTTAGATCTGACTTTATTGTATGAAAAATGTTTTGTAATTGTGTTCATATAGTCCCTGGGTTTGCCTTGGCAAGTTAGACTCCTAAATATCTTATATTGTCTACAGTTATTTTAAGTGAAATTTCTCTTTCTAAATCTTGTTGCTTGGCTTTGTTGGTGATATATAAAAATGCTGATGATTTATGTGGGTTTATTTTATATTCTGTGACTTTGCTGAAGTTAATTATTTTAAGTAGTTTTTTATTTGCTTCTTCAGGATTCTCTTAAGTATGCTATTAAATCATCTTCAAAGAGTGATAGTTTTGTTTTCTCATTGACTAGTCTAATTTCTTCCATTTCTTTCTCTTGTCTTATTGCTAAAGCTAACATTTCTAGTATAATACTGAATATTAGTGGTAACAATAGGCACCCTTGTTTCACCCCTGATCTTTTTGGAAAGACTTAGCTTATCCCCATTACAAATAAAGCTTGTTGATGGTTTTAGATAGATACTACTTATCATTTTAAGGAAATTTCCATTTATTTCAATGTTCTCTATTGTTTTTCTTAAATAGGAATGTATGCTGTATTTGTTCAAAAACTTTTTTCTACATCTATTGAGATAATCATGTGATTTTATTTTTTGTTGTTGTTGTTGATATATGGTCAGTTATGCTAATAGCTTTCCTAGTATTGAACCAGCCCTGCATTCCTAGTATAAATCCCACCTGATCGTAGTTTATTATTTGGGTGACAAATTGCTGTCATCTTTTTTAAACAAATTTAAAATTTTTACATCAATATTAATTAGGGAAATTGGTTTATAATTTTTTTTCACTTTTTTGGCTTTTCTTGATTTAGGTATTAGCACCATTTTCGTGTCATAAAAGAAATTTTGGTAGGATTCCACCTATTTTTCCAAATAGTTTATATAGTATTTGAATTCATTGTTCTTTAAATGTTTGGTAGAATTCACTTGCAAATCCATCTGGCCATGGAGATTTTTTCTTAGGGAGTTCATTGATGACTTGTTTAACTTCTTTTTTCTAAAATGGGGTTATTTTTGGCATTTTATTTCATTTGCTGTTAATCTGAGCAGTTTGTATTTTTGTAAATATTTGAACATTTCACTTAGATTTTCAGATTTATTAGCATACAGTTGGGCAAAATAACTCCTAATTATTGCTTTAATTTCCTCTTCATTGGTGGTGAATTCAGTCTTTTAATTTTTGATACCAAATTTTAATTTGGTTTTCATCTTTCTTTTTTTTAAATAAAATTAACCAACCGTTTATCTATTTTATTGTTGTTGTTTTTCATAAAAAACAGTTCTTAGTTTTATTTAATAGTTCAATGGGGTTTTTTGCTGTCAATTTTATTAATCTCTCCTTTGATTTTTCAGAATTTCTAATTTGGTGTTTAATTAGTAATTTTAAATTTGCTCTTTTTCTAGCATTTTAAATTACATGCCAAATTCATTGATCTGTTTTTTGTCTATTTTAATCATGTAAGCATTTACAGATATGAAATTTTCCAGAAATACTGCTTTGACTTCATCCAATAAATTTTAGTGTGCTGTCTCATTATTGTCATTCTCTTTGATGAAATTATTGATTGTTTCTATGATTTGTTGTTTAACCCACTCATTCTTTTAGATTAGATCAGTGGTTCTCAACCTTCCTAATGCTGCAACCCTTTAATACAGTTCCTCATGTTGTGGTGACCCCCAACCATAAAATTATTTTCATTGCTAAATTTTGCTAGTTATGAATCGTAATGCAAATATCTGATATGCAGGATGTATTTTCATTGTTACAAATTGAACATAACCCACAGGTTGAGAACCACTGGAACTTAATCAGTCACTTATCTAGCAATCAGTCACTAAGTATCATTAATCACTACAATCATTAGAAAAATTACACAAACCTTCCACCCTTTGGTGTCTAGTAAACTTCAATTTCATCACATATTCAATATCTAAGGAGAGGCCTTTTCTTCATCTTGACTCAGGGTGGTCTCTCAGATTCCCTGGATACCCTTCCATGGTACCAGCTCCTACCTGAATCCACCAAACAGTCACCTGTATTCAGAGGCAGATAGCTCCCAAGTCCTTGTCTAGTCCTCTGGGCAGTTCTTGTTACACACTGAAGTTCACAGGGTCTAGCACATCTCAAAACCTTCACAATTTCTGTTTCTGAAAACTCAAGGATCAACCAAGCCACAAACAAGCAAAATCTTATTCCAGTCATGCTTCTTCGGTCCTCTAGCAGTTCAGCTGGCCCTAGGACCAAGAAGAAATATCAGCTTTCCAGGCAGCCTTCTAGGCAAGAAATATCTGCCTTCCAGGTGGCCTTCTCAGCAGCAACTGCAGTCTTCAATAGATTCTGGTCTCATGGAAAACTCCAAATCAGTTCTCAGTCCAGTAGCAGCCCAGCTCCCAGATGCTGGAACAATTCTGCTTCCTCCACCAGGAGTAAAAATTATTGATTCTGACTGTCTCTTCTCTGGGATTCTTACACACATTGTATACACACACACACACACACACACACACACACACACACACACACATTGGCTTCCTGTGTCAGCCAACCCCTTTCTGTTATGTCAGCAACAGGAGACAGTTCAAAAAATAACTCTTAATTTTAAAGTTAACTAGCCTTTTGATGACTTTTTTTGTGTCTACTTTTTGTTGGAAAGCACTTTAATATTTGATTGCATCATGGAGTTCTGCAGTTTCAGTTGATCCTCTAGAAGGATATCAGTTATTTGTGACCTTAAGAGAGTGTCTTGATTTGGGTTAGGTAGAAGAATGTAGATTGACAGAAATAAGTGATTGAACAGCAAGAAGGCATTTTTCAAGCACATAGCTGAAGGTATCAGTGTTCTATATTTTTCCATATTTCAGTTGGATCTTTCTTAGCATCAGACAATGACTTTAAAATGTCGTCTCCTGAGGGGTCCATCAATTCCATCTCTAGTTGGTGATATCAACTAGGTGAGACTGAAATGCTAATTTGAGTGTGATATCATGATTCTCAAAGTCAGTGAACCTTTCATTGTATTCTCTAATTAATAGGTCTATAACAGTTGCATATTCTTTGTATGATTCACATATATTATCCTGCTCATCAGTGACTTTTGCTAAGTGGGGAAAATGGTCATTCAAAATTTTTTCTTGAAGAAGTGTTTTGAAAAAAGGTAGCTTTTTTTATTGCCACATGTCAGATAATAGACTTAGTTTTACCTTGCAAAGAAATATTCAAATCATTTTGATTTGACATGACATCACACAGAAATGGAGCATTCCTATAGAAATCTTTCAATAATTCAAATTGTTGATTCTCTTCTTCATAAAATTTAACTATCTGTTCTCAAAGAGATAAAATTTTGGTTAATACCTGTCCCTGTGATAGTCAGTGCACTTTGAAATGATGTGTAAAGTACACTCTGAATACCTCATTGTTCAATTTTAGCGTTTTATGAAGCTGATGATACCATGTTTCATTTGCACAAATATAGTTAACAATACTTAAAACTCGCTGCAAGGTGTCAAATAGTAGTTTTAGCATAGAGATTTGGCTGATGCAAGATAAAATAAAAGAAATGATAGTATCTGCATCCATTAATACTTTTCTTTATCTATACAATAAACCCTTCATGTTTTCCTGTCATAGAAGGTGCATTGTCTGTACACATATTCACTAAGGTTATCAAATTCAGTCCAACCTCATGACATTTGAAAGTTGTTGAAGATATCTATTCCCCATCTTCTGTTGACAAAAGCGTCCAAAGCATGTAACTCTTTGTGGCAAAGAAAATCTAACGTTATGACCCAAATGAAATACAAAACCTGCACCGTCAGTAGTATCAGTTGATTCATCCAAAGTGATTGAATAATATACATTTTCCTTTCAAAGTATTGCGTGAAGTTGTTCTGTTATACTGACAGCTAATTCATCCTACTGATAAGTTATGGTTCTCCTTGAAAGAGGTAGTTCTTTGTACTTTGAACCATTATCAGGGTCTAAACATCCTACAGCTTTGACAATGCACTCTTTCAAAATTTCTGCATCACTGAATGGCTTCCCGTTTTTCTCAAATATATAATCTACTTTATAAGTTGCTTTAGTGGCATTATTTCCAAATCTTATTGCTGCTTGGAGGAATTATCTTTGCTTTTGTTTTTCATCTTTTAATTTCTGCAGTACAATCTTTTGCACCTCTCCCTGTAATTTAAAATATTTGTGGTTCTCCTGAGGGTTATAATGCTGATGAGCATTGAATTTCTTTAATATTGATATTGCTGTATCAGTAAGCAAGCAAATCATCTTATCTTTAGCAGAAACAAGATAGTATTGCAATTCCCAATCCTCATTAAGAAAAAAAAATCTGTTTTCTTCCTTCAGTGTTCTCTGGCGCTTCTTTGACAGAATGGGCTGTTAAGCAGAGAGAATTAAAAAATATTGTTGAGTTGTGCAACTATTCACAAATTCCACTTCAAACAGAAACACAGAGCACCATTGTCAAAAGCTGATAACAGACTGGTATACTAAGGCTCCATAAATTCTCCCCAACTAACCTCATGTAGTAGTGGTGCCATCTAGGTAAGGGAAATTAGAACTAAATAATGAGCATAGCAGCCATCAGTTTAGCCCTTATGGCCTACTAATGTTCTTCTAATTATGCCAGTCAAACTGGAAGGATTATTTTATTGAAATTTATTTTATTCTTCAGTATTTTAAATGTACTCATTTAAAAATAAAATTAAAAGCTAAACAAAAATTATTAATAAAAATTAAAGAATTTGTAAAATTTGGATTCAGTCAAAAGTTTGGATTTAAGAACCTAGAAGGCCACACGTGGCCTTAAGGCCACAGGTTCCACACCCCTGATTTGAGTGATTCCTCCATACTCAAGTATGCTGATGTGGGGTATGGAGTCTATTAAAGGAAGACAGAAAATGAACCTTAATCCTTAAACCAACTCAGAAGACTCCAAGGTCAAGTATTGATTTAATAATCACTTTGTACCATGTTTCTCTTACAGCCTTGGGGGTTGATTCTGGCTAACCTTGCTATACTTGCCTTATGAGATGAGAACATTAGTTGGAATATGCCCTTTCCACATCTCAGTCCATACATCTGCTTAATTGTCCTTCCTAAGGACAAATCTCCCCTAATGACTTTTAAGGATGTTACCATACTACAAGATCAGACCTTAGAAAATGAGAAAGATGCTTGAAAACTATGAAAGTGTCTTTTGTGCCCCACCATCTATAGTGCATGGTTGCATTCATCATCTTTCTGACTTTGGGGGGAGCTTTATAGCATGGCACATATAAGCAAAGAGGGTGGGAAAAAGGTTGAAACAAAAAATATTAGTTTTCTTCAAATTGTTCTATCATGACCCAAGTCTGTCATGACTACATGACATTCCTGTTTGCTAAGTCCATATTAGAAAGCCCGTATATACTTATGTATATACAGAGATTTTTATCCAAATGCTGTTCCTTTGAATATGTACCATCACTAGTGAGAGTGCGGGTGATAGAAGGGGCATTCTGGTGGAGAAGACAGGATTCAATGGAATCCAGCATATAGAGAGGGCTTTGTCTTGTCATGAAGAAGGGCTACTTCATTATATGAGATATAGGGGTGAAGGTTGGAGATAGTAGTAGAGGATATCTGGGGGACCTGAGGAGGGAGAGAAGAAGTTCTGGATTAATGGTCTCAATTTGTTTTTTGGTGAAATAGAAGACAAAGATACTCAGTTGAGAGGGTGAAGGCTGGAAGAACTATTTGAGGCTTAAGGAGGAATGAAAAGACTTAGTGAGTTAATTGGATTAGCAAAGTTAATAGGGATGAGTTAATTGGGAGGTATGGGAAGTTTTCACTGCTTCTGTGATGACCCGGTTGAGATAATGTACCAAATTTGTAACAGGTCCACTAGGCACTGGTTCAGTATTTTCTCTGACTTCTTTTGGCACCTGGTGAATAGGAGTGAAGGCAGAGGGAGTAATCTAGGACTGAGGCTGGGCAGGGAAGGTTGATAGGATAATAGGGCAATGAATTCAAGAGAAGAAGATGGTGTAGAAATTAAGCTCATTAAGGGATAATGATGGGAAAGGGAGAAGATTGTAACTAGTTCATGGGTGATGTCTTAGGAAAGAACTAAAAGGCTGACAGATCATGGTGAGAATGAACAAAGTTTGGGATTGCGAGGCAGAAGGAGAGGCAGAGTACAATAGTTGTAATTAGATAAGGGAATTTCAGAGTTAATACACATGGGACTGGTGCATGTGAGGGTGATAGCAAGATCAAGAGTATGACCTTCTCTGTGGTCAACATGAGTGGAGAAGTGGGTCATGGGAAATTAGGAGCCATTAGTCCTCATCAGATATCTGTTCTCAGGGTCTTTTCTAACTTTTTACTCTTTCTTATTGTAGAGTCTGGAACTCTAGAATAAGACAATACCAGCTTTGACACAGCCCAAGGATGGGGCTGGAGATACACAATAGACAAGTGATCTCTAGCAAAGCAGTTTTTGGATAAGGCAGGTAGGGTAGAAAGATAAAGGCTGAGGTTTCCCATTGTACAAGCATTGGGTCCAGGATCAGATGTCTGACAGCAGTATATGGGCAGCAAAGAGAATAGTAAATGAGTTAAAATAGAGTCCAAGAAGGCCAGAGACAAAAGACAAAGTTTACTTTGTTTGTTTTTGTTTTTTATCTGCCAGTTTTTAACTGAGATCTCCAGAGGGGAGCCTGTTCTACCTGATGGGCTTTTTTTTTTTTTCAAATGGAACTAGCTGCTCATCTCCTTGTTTATTTATTTCCTTAATGAGAGAGAGGGCTAGAGTCAATTTTCCCCTTCTTATTGTGCTTTCTTATACCTCTGGGCTTTGGCTTATTAGAATAGTTAAGTGATTATGGAACACTTACATTAGTTTAATGATGGTGATACCCAAGGTATAAGGTTATCTATACAATTCAGTATTTATTCATTTATTAAGTGCTTGTTGTGTACAAATATTGTGTCAGTTATATAGATACAAAGTTTAGGCAAATACATGACTATAGTTTTTAATATAGTTAGGAGGATATGATCCAAACACAAAAATACATTACCAGTTAATACATAGGTGTTGTAAGGAGGCACATATAGTGCTATTTGAGTTGAGAAGAATCAGGGAAGGCTTCTTGGGGAAAGTCATTTGAATTGGGCTTTAAATGATATGTAAGGATTTATAAAGGAGAATGAGGAAGTTCTAAACATAGGAAATGGCATGAGCCAAGGAAGACAATGCACCAGTTCAGGGCATATAAAGAAAGCTCTTTTGAATCTAATATAGAGTAAATGGAGAATGGTTGTGAGAGATGAGCATGGGAACGTAGAGGTATACCAGGCTGTCAAGGCCCTTGAAATGCCAGGAAGAAGAGTTAGAATTTTACTCAGTAAATACTAGAAAGCTATTGAGGGTGGGAGCAAAGGATCACAGAATCATAGTTTTGGAGATGGAAAGCACCTTTGTGGTCATGTAGTTTTTTTTAGAATTAAAGATACTGAGGCATAGACAGATGAAATGAGAATCTGTACCAAAGAAATGTTAACCTGGTATGAAGGATGAATTGGGGGTAGGGAAGGAATATAGAGTGTGAGTTATAAAGATATTATTGCAGATTGTCCAAAGAGGTACTACTGATGGTCTAGCCATAGGTTGGTTTTTTGGTTTTGTTTGTGTTTTGTTTTTAAAGAATGTGTGAATTTGAGAGATCTTAAGATAGAATTCCTGGGACTCAGGTGCTATTGACTTGATCTTGTTCAACAACATATATGTTCCACCCAGGGAGGTGCTTGGGGAAACATTTTGAACTCTCTTTAGTTCTCAGAGCGTTGCTGCTTTTATCCCTCAGCTTTGTCCCTTTGGTGGGTAGTAGTATACATCAGGGTGTGAATTTATCAAAATTAAACTGTGTGGATTTATAAAAAACTAAACCTGAGTTCCCACCTCATGGGCATCTGTACTGTATATCAGTGAAACACTATGAGATTAACATAGTAAAATGAAAAAAATTGTTCACACAAGCATTGTTTAACTATCTATAATCTTTAATTTGTGACCTAGAAAATAAAAAAAGGCATAATATCAAATACACAGTTAAACTACCATGTAAGCTAGGCACCTCCAGTTTATCTTATAAAAGGCAGCCCTTTAATCGGCCTATAGGCGCAGCCCAAACTAAAGAGTTCTCAGATAGTTCAGATACTTAGACTCAGCTGCTCCCAAAGGGTAGCAATGAACTTAGTAAATCTCTCTAATAAGGGAGTTAACACATACTCCCCCTCCCCCCATCTGCTTTGCACTCATGACCTCCTGAGGGATCAAGAACCCACAAGTCTAGGGAGCACTTCTTAAACTGTGAGTCATGACCCCATTTTAAGAAGTGCTGAAGGGGTCATGACTGCTTGGAAAAAGTTTAAGAAGTCCTGGCCTAGGGGAACTCAGTATCCAGTTCCCAGTGGTGCTTTTTCTTCTTTTTGTCCTTCTTATAGTTCCTTCTCATAGTTCTCATGGCACTTACCTCAGAGGGCTGTGGTGAGGATATGATGAGACGATATTTGTAAAGCACTGGCAGTCTCCAGACCTGTTTTCCATTTGATTCATCAGTCAGGCTAATTGTGATGCTAATCAATCCTTACAACTTTTTCATCAGGAACAGAGTGGTAGAGTAAAATTAAGAGCTTGTCAGGCGTGGAGAAAAAGTCTTTTAGATGCCATTACTCTTCATCTTTGAACTTGTTCAGTTGTGTCCATTTTTTTGGTAAAGCAATGGACCATATCATGTCAGTATTCTCCATGAGATTTTCTGGCAAAGATATTGGAATGGTTTACCATTTCCTTCTTCAATGAATTAAGGAACCAGAGATTAAGTGGTCACATAGCTAGTCATTGTCTGAGGCCAGATTTAAACTCAGGTCTTCCTGGCTCCAGGCCCAGCACTATATCCACTGAGCCATCTCTAGTTAGTTGCCTCATGCTTAAACTCCTCAGATGGTTGCTATTTGTTTCTCATATCACTTCTTATCCAGGGTCTAGTCTTTAGTACTTTTTGTATGGTCTTGGCTTTATGGGCAAGGTTGACATAGCTGTATGTGAGATAGGGTGCAGATATTATATTCTTATTTATTATAAACCCCAAAGGCAATAGAAATCCATTGATATTTTTGGAATGGGAAGGGATGATATCAAGAGGTTTTCAGTTGAAGAGAGCGGTAGAAGAGGACATTCAGTTCAAATGGTCTCAATTTTCCAAGTAATGTAAGAGACAAGACTATTAACTGGGGATGGGGGGAGGTATGAGAGACTTGAAGAGAAGATACTATTGAGAATGTTTGGTAAAACTTATATTTTAGTGAGTTAGGGAAATGATTAGAGAGGTATAAAAAGATTGTCTTGCTATGAGGGTATAGTTGAAAATGAATAACATGAATTTATAATATACCCAGTCAGCATGGTGGTGTAACATTTCATATCTGTTCATCAACACATGAAGAAGAGTGGAGGAGACCACTCCTCCACTAGGTGGTAGTAATTCAGGCTCAGATTCAATAAAGAAAGAATATTAATAGGATGGGGGTCTGAGGGATTTGAGAGTAAAGGACAGTGTAGAACTGAATTTTTTTTGGAGGGGGGAAGGTAAGGCAATCAGGGTTAAGTGACTTGCCCAAGGTCACATAGCTAGTAAGTGTCAAGTGTCTGAGGCCAGATCTGAACTCAGGTTCTCCTGACTTCAGGGCAGGTGCTCTATTCACTGTACCACCTAGCTGCCCCTAGAATTGAATTAATTAATTATGAAGTCAAGATTGAAGAGGGAAGGAAACTATTCAGGGCAAAAGTAATTGCCTGAGAAAGTACTATATGGTGAAAGGATTGTTGATCTTGATGAAGGCAAAGAATAGATTTAAGAAAGGTCTGACATAGGGAGAGATAGAATGATAAGCCATTATGATCAAATAAAGGAATGCCAGGGTATTTAATTAGGGTAGTGGAACATCTCTATGTAATAATGAGATCCAGTGTGTGAACATCCATGTGTGTGGCTGAACTGTTGTGAGTTAAGGAGACTGAGAAATTGTGAAGTTAAGTAGTTGTAAGAAGCATCAAAATCGATTTTGGAAGGAGTTGGAGAGAAGATGAAGATGGTGTGCCTAGTGTTGAGCTCTTCAGAAGGAAGGACAAAAGATTTGCGCAACCAATAAGTAATAGCTATCATAATCTGGATTGGATAGAAAATTTTGCTACTGTGACCTTCAAAGAAGAGATATCTGAGTTGTGGTGGTAAAAGGAGACTTTAGAAATGTCCGTGGGGAGCAAGGCATATTCAGACTCCTTTTCCATTCCATCTACCACAGGATTATCATGTTGGGGAATATGGATGGTCATAGATGGAGTTCACTGTGGAGCTATATTTCCATGAGGCATAGTAGATTAAAGGAGCATGTAAGAAAGAGGTCCAGGATTTAGTGAAATTTGTTCACTATGTAGTGTAGGAGCAGAGAAAGCAGATAGTAGGATTTCTTAGGGTGGTCAGTCAATAAGGTGGTAACTCTAGAAGGTCAATGGGATGTAGGATTCTAGTATAGTAGTAATCTGTTTAACCTTAAAAGGTCAAGGCTTGCTGGATATGTGTGGAACCAGGATAGGGGAAACAGGTTTGGAGAATTGGGAGCAGTCAAGATAGTGTGGTAAATCATGATGAAGACAAAGAATAGGCTTATTGTAAGTGAGTGAGTAAGAGGTAGACCGAAAGGAAATTGTGGTCAAGTAGTAGAATGTTGGTGTTGAAGATATCATCACGTTTCTTGCATGTAGCTCAGCGGTTCTCAACCTGTGGGTCGTGACCCCTTTCAAATGACCCTTTCACAGGGGTCGCCTAAAACCATCAGAAAAGACACATTTCTGATGGTTTTTAGGAACCGAGACGCCACTCCTCTATCTGTCTCCAGGTTTATCTGCCCACATGCAGACACACCCACATACAAGTATTAAAGGGTCTCGGCATAAGGAAGGTTGAGAACCATTGATATAGCTAAAGTGAGGTAGAGATGGAGGCCATTATAACTGAAGAGATCAAGGAAGTGGAAACTAAGTGTGTCAGAGGGGTGATCAGCATGATTGTTGAACTTTCCAAATATGGTGACAGGAGAGGTCACATGTAAAGAAGAAAAGAGAACTAGTACAAAGGTTATCCAAAGAGTGGGGAGGAATTGTCTGGGAGTCTGCACATGACATTATCAAGTAAGGTGAGAGAGTGGTTTTATAAGATTGCATGAATTTTAGGGGAGAAAAGTATATTGTAGATAGCAAGGAGTACATATACCCCCTTTTCCTAGGTCTTCTAGTATGGATTGTGGTAGGACTGGAGAAGGCTGTGAGAGATATGGTTTTCTAGAAGGAAAGCCAAATTTGTGTTAAGTACAGAGGAACAGTTTGAAGATGTAGGGAATTTTCTCTTCTCTCTTTAATCTATCGTCCACAAAACCGCCAAATTATTCTTGAGACATAGTTCTCACTCTTTCGTTCCTCTGCTTAAAAAGCTTCATTGTTTCATATTAATATGTAAATTATAAAGCTATGACAAAAATGCAAACTTCCAGATACATGTCATATTGCTCTCCTTCGTTAATTCTGCATTCCAGGAGAGGCAGGTATATGGCACAGTGGATAGAACACCAGGTCTGGAGTCAGGAATACTTGAGTTCAAGTGCAACAAAGCTCTATGACCCTGGGCAAGTGTAATAGTAATGAAATTTGAAGATTCCTTTGTATTGCCAAGCTGTCAGGTACTTAACACCTAGTTTCAAATTAAGCCTCTGTAAAGAAACAAGAGGTATGAACCTCTGTTGCAGATGTAACAGGAGGGGGTTGAACAGGGAGGAGCTAATACCTATATAAGGAAGAGCACAAACTAGACAGACAGAACTTCTTGGACAGACAGAATTGGGATAAGCATCATGGAGGCAGGGCAGCTGCTTCAGGGGGAGGGAGGGAAGGAGAGAGAGAGAGAAAGAAAGAGGGAGAGAGAGAAGGGGGAAGAGAGAGAGAGAGAGAGAAAGAGAGAGAGAGAGAGAAAGAGAGAAAGAAAAAGAAAGAATGAATTTCTCTCTGTGGGCATCTGGAGGCTGGGCTGTTACTGCTGGACTGAATACTGAACTGAGAATTGAGAAGAACTGAGAAGATAAATGAGAACTGAGAACTGACTCAGAGCTTGGACTTGTGGTGGCAAAACTTGAACTTGTGGTGGCAAGACTTTCAAGGGTCAGCTGGAGGTGCCGGAGACTGAGGAAGCATGACTGTGGTGCCGGTACTTTGTACAGATGTTGTTGTGACTTTGTTATTGTATATGAATGTTATTGTGGCTTTGCTAAGCCTTGTCTTCCCAGGAACAGAAACTGTGAAGTATTTGAGGTGGACTGGACACTGTGAATCCAATTTGGAGCAGGAACTCCATGGAGAGCTGGACAAGGAACTGGGAACTGTCTGCCTTTGAACCCAGGTGACAGTTTGATGGATTCAGGTAGGAGCTACCTGCCTCAAGTCAAGATGGAAAGACCTCTCCATGGATACAAAGTAGTGACTGATGAAATTGTCTGAGTAGTGACTGATGAAATAGGGTACTGAGTAGTGACTGATGAAATTGTAATTTAATTGCACTCAATGGGTGGAGGGCTTTGACTTTTGTACTTTATGTTCCTTAAGGAGGTAAGCCTCCTTAAGAATGATTGAATGATTGAGTTACTAAATGATTGTACTTTGTTGAAAACTATGTGACCAGTTTGGAGAAAACTATGTGGCCATTTTAGTGATAAGTTGTTGAGTTGTGACTCGGTGAATGCTGTATTTTTATTTTCTGTATTAAGTTGTAATATTGTGAATGCTGTACCTTGATTTTCTGTGAATGTTTTGCTCTGATTTGTTATTGAATAAATAGTTTGTTTACTGTGTAATCGAACATTGAAAGATGTTCATAGCAGCAGTCCTCTGGAAAGCTGCGTGTGCTTAGCTTTACAACAAGTCACTTAACCTTTGCCTCAGTTCTTCATCTATAAAATGGGGACAATAATACAACCTGCCTCCCAGGGGTGTTGTGAGGATCAAATAAAATAATAACTATAAATCACTTAGCACGGTAACTGGAACCTAGTAAGCACTATATAAGTGTTAGCTATTAGCTATTGTTACTATGTTAGCTGAATTGACCTACTAGCTGGTCTCTGGTCTCCAGGAAATTCATTTAAATTTGTATTTTTTTTCATTAACAACATTTTACTTTCTCTCCTACCCATTCTCCCTCACCATTGGGGGGGGTGTGTGAAGGCAAACTCTTGTAGCAAATATACAGAGTCAAGGAAAACAAATTCCTATACTGACCATGTTTTTAAAAAGTATGTGTTGGGAGTGGTTAGGTGGCACACTGAATAGAGCACTGGCCCTGGAATCAAGAGGACCTGAGTTCAAATCCAGCCTCAGACATGTAACACTTACAAACCATGTAATCTTGGGCAAGCTACTTAACCCAAATTGCCCTCCCAAAAAAAAGTATATGTCTCATTTTTCAGCTTGAGTCTGTAATTTCTCAGGAAGTAGGAAGCCTTGCTTCATCATTGGCCCTCCGGAACAACAGTTGATCATTGTGTTTCCAACTTAGTTTAAGATTTAGCTCTAGTACCCCTTCTGGCTCTAGTTTTATGATCCTGTGATCCTGTTCTAAAGGAACATTAACTAAAATTTTCTAATTGGCCTCAGTTAATCATCTTTCTATTCTCAAATTGATCTTGTATTTACTTCTTTGTGTACATATTGTATCATTCTGACAGAATGTGAGTCCCTGGAGGACAGTTAGGGACTTGGGTTTTTATCTTTTGTATATCCAGTGACAAACATGATGTCTTACAGATAGTTGGAGCATAGTAAATGTTTTTTGAATTAAGTAGTTTGGTATTTCAAAAATCACACAGTAGAAAGAGAGTAAGAAAAAAGTAAAAAGGAATACTTTGAGATTGGGAAGGATTAGGACTGAGAATAAAAGAAGATAAAGAAAGTGTACTGAAGGCATTAAAGCTCTGTGATGATATTGAGGAATTAAGATTGGGAGGTAGAATGGAGACAGAGTGGCACATAAGTAAAATAGGATGGTTGCTGGATAGGTAGAATTTTGTCAGAATTACTTGGCCCCAGTGTTCCAATCAGGTTGTTTGAGTAATGATTTGCTTTTTTGTGTTTTGCTAGATTATAAACTTCCAGCAGAAAGAGGAAAAAAGTTTCTTTTACAAATCAATCCTACATCTTTTGAAGAATTAGTTTTTATGTAATGCTTTAAGGTCTGTAGAGTGCTTTACATATATTTTTTTGTTTGATTCTTTCAACAGCCCTCTGAGGTAGGGGTTTTATTATCCCAATTTTGCAGCTGAGGATACTGTAGCTCAATGAAATAAGGGCAACACATTGTGTCCAATGGAGAAGTTGAACTTAGGCCTTACTGAATTAGCACTATATCCCCTGAACTTGCTAGCATTGTTTAGCTACCTTTGTATTTTTTATAGTACTTAACACAGTAATAAGCTGCTTATATAAGGAGGATTTTAATAAATGCTTTATTTAAATTAAGGTATGAATAATTTCCACTGTTTTAAGTCAGGCTAAATGAATTTAAGTTTCATAGAGTAATAACACAAGTTAAACTTTCGGAGACAAAATAGGCAATTTTAAGCATGTGGAGGTAAGCAAGATTTAGATAGTCTGATTGATAGGCTACAGGCAGGGTTAAGAGAAAAATGAGACTAAATCAGGATTCTGAGGTTCATATATTGTGCTGTATTTGAACTTTTACTTTGACAATGAATGCTGAACCTTCTAATTTATTTATACAGAGTCAATCTGGGTTACCTTGGTTGGTCCCACCTAATAGGCAGAATTTCTGTTAGAGATGCATAGTCCAAGTAAGATGGGTACTAAGGCTTCTGCAATTTGTGTTTATCCATGGAAGATCCATGGAAGAGTAGAGGTTTTACCTTGTTGTTCTTGCTTATCCTTTTGCTCTTTTTAGCTAGTGTAAAAGACTGAAATATAATTCTCACCACCCTCTTCCCTTCACCTCAATTGATACAGTCAACAGAAAGCTTCCAGAGCTTTTGAATAACTAAGTCAAGAGAAGCTAGAGGTGGGGATGGGAGCACATCCCTCCTCCATTACTCCATCACAGCTGGTTTCTGGAAGGTGGAAAGACACATTTAAGTGAGAATGAAAATATGAAGTGAGAATTTAACATGCTTGTTGAAAGGAATAATTAATAAAAGTTATCGTTAACCTCTGTGGGAAACAAAAGTATTATTTAAAAGTTTAAAAATGATTATATGTTGTTCTTTACTTCTGTAGTTTTGAAGATATTCTGTGCCTTGCTGACTCCACTTCTCTCTCAGACATCACTCTTGATGGCAATCCAATAGCTCAAGAGTCATGGTACAAACACACTATTCTCCAGCATATGATGCAACTCCGCCAGCTGGATATGAAGAGAATCACGGTAAGAAATTTTCTCTAAAATTTTAACACATTGGTTCATTTTTTCTTGTTCTAGGTTAGAAATTGGAGTTCTAGGTGTTGATGTGAAATGCCTCTTAATTTAGATGGACTCTGGAAAATAATATGTATTTGTATTCTTTGTAAATATTAGAAGTTTTTTAATGCCATTTTCATTTTCCTCAGTTTTCCCCCATTTTTATACAATCCTCAGTTTGCAATTTAATACTAAATTAAATCTTTTATCTTTTTCATACCACATGAAAACATCTAACTGATAATTTGCCATAAGTAAGACCTTTATTGATACCAGCTACTTCAAAAGTAGCCACCTTTTCTTTATGATCTTAATCATATCTGCCCTTATTTTAAGAATTTTCCTTAATTTCTACATTTTAGATATATTTCATGATCTGACATATTACATGTTAGAACAAGAATTTATTAAACTCCTATTATGGGCCTTTCAGGCACTATGTTAAGGGCTTGGGATAAAAAGATAGAAGTGAAATAATCCCTTTCCTTAGTGAACTTTAAGGAAGACAGCATACAGACATAGACACACACACACACACACACACACACACACACAACAGTGGAGGAATCTGTGCCATCTATGAAGAACGATTAGAAGGTTCATTTGGTTGAACTATAGGGAATGTGAAAGGGAATAATAATAAATGTGAAAGGTAGATTTGGGGGCTAGGGCTAGGCTGTGAATACTTCAAATAAAGTTTATTTTTACTTGTAGAGGTAGTATTGTTCCACTGTAGCTTTTGAAGTAGTGCGATGTCATTGTCAAAACTGCACATTAGGAAAGTTACACTATCAGCTTTGTAGATGATGGGTTGGAGTGAGAAGAGATTTGGGGCAAGGAGAATAATAAGGAAGCTTTTGCTTTTATTGCTCTTCTACAGGTAAGAGATGATAAACCCCTGTACTAGAGTGGTGGTTGTATGAGTGAAGAGTTGAGGGTGGGAGTGAGGAAAGTGATTTTATAGTTAGAAATGACAAGATTTCATTATTGACTACATACATGAAATGAATATAAATAAAGAGTCAAGAATGACAAGAAGAATGATACTACTCTTGGCGGTAATAGCAGACTTGTGGAAGAGGGTCTATTTTGGGGAAAAACAATAAGCTCTATTTTGGACATGTCAGAGTTGAGATGCTTATGTTTAGCAAGCAATTATTGATGTAGGACTAGAGCTGATCCATAATCATTGTGAAAGAAAACACAGACAAATAAACATGATCAAAATAAAGTAAAAAAAGAGTATGCTTCAATCTGTGTTCAGACTCCATCAGTCCTTTGGAATTGTCTTAGATCTTTGTATTACTGAGAATAGCTAAGTCATTCCCAGTTGATCATCGTATAATATTGCTGTTACTGTGCATGGTGTTCTCCTGTTTCTGCTTACTTCACTTTGAATCAGTTCATGTAAGCCTTTCCAGGTTCCTCTGAAAGCATCCTGATTGTCATTTCTTATAGTACAGTAGTATTCCATCACAATCATATACCATAACTTGCTTAGCCATTTCCAGTTGATGGGCATCCCCTCGATTTCCAGTTCTCTGCCATCACATATCTGGTCACAGTTCCAGAACAGAAAAGAGTTCTTATAATCAACTGTTCACAGACCAGGCATAGGCCAGATAAGAAGCGATCACACCTGTTCTTAGATCATATCACCTTGGAAGAAAGGAGAGCTTGGAGAACCCAAGAGTTAGCTCTGAAAACCTGAAGCCCAACTTTAACATGAAGTTAAAAGTGAAGGAGTAATCTGGGAAATGAGCAAACAACAATAAAAGAACCTGTCCATAGAAAGTTACTATAACAGGGAAGCTCAAACTACAAACTCAGAAGAAGAAATCAAAGGACCTACATGCAAAGCCTAAAAGAAAAATACGAATTGGTCTCAGGCCCTGGAAGAGCTCAAAAAGGATTTTAAAAATCAGAGATATAGAGAAAAAATGTCAAAAGAAATGAGAGTGATGAAAAAAAATAATGAAAAAAGTCAATAGCTTCATAAAGGAGGCACCAAAAATACTGAAGAAAATAACATCTAAAAAAGAGAATAGGCCAAATGGCAAGCAAGGCACAAAAATACCGTTAGTATAAGAACTCCTTAAAATGCAGAACTGGCTAAAGGGAAGAAGAGGGATAAAAATTCACTGAAGAGAAATCCTTAAAAATGTACTTAGTCAAATTTTAAAATGTACAAAAATTTACTGAAGAAAATAATTCCTTAAAAAGTAGAGTTGGCCAAATGGAAAAGGGGGTACAAAAGCCCACTGAAGAAAATAATTCCTCAAAAATTAGAATTAGAAGCTAATGATTCCATGTAACAGCAATCAGTTTAGCAGATACTTAGCACTTAGTAAGTTAGGGCTAAATATGGAATGTGTGAGCCCCATCCCCTGTTGAGAGGGCGTGAACTCCCCTGATAACATGGAAGAAGGAGATTGGCTGAGACAGGGGGCCAATGTGTGTGTATAAAGAAGAATTCCAGAGACATAGAGAATTGAAATTTTCTTGTTGGAGGAAGCAGGATTGTCTCAGCATCTTGGAGCTGGGCTGCTGGATTGAAGAAGTGAGTTAGAGTTTTCTTGAGAGAGAGAGAGAGACAGACAGACAGACAGACAGACAGACATTCTCTTCCAGCATCTGGAAGCTGTCTGAGAACTGAGATGGAGTTTTCCTGAGACCAGAATCTGGTGAAGGCCACCCAGAAGGCCAATATTCCTTCTGGGTCCTAGGGCCAGCTGAACTGCTGGAGGACTGAAGAAGCATGACCAGGATGAGACTTTGTTTGTTCATGGCCTGGCTGATCCTGGAGTTCTAGGCAAGAGAGGTGGTGAAGGGTTTGAGATGTGATGGACCCTGTGAACTTCAGTGTGTGCCAGGGACTACCCTGAGGACTGGACAAGGACCTGGAAGCTGTCAGCTTCTGAATCCAGAAGACTATTTGGTGGATTCAGGAGGGAGCTGGAACCATGGAAGGGGATCCAGGGAATCAGAGAGACCACCCAGAGTCAAGATGAAGAAAGGGCCTCCCCTTGGAGGAAATTGAAGTTTGCTAGACACCAAGGGGTGGAGGGTTTGTGTGGTTTTCTAATGATTGTATTTAATGACTGATTGAGTTGATGTATAATTGCCCCATGAGTGGAAGATTGATTATTGTATTATGAATTAGTTGAATGATTAAGTTAATGATTTGCCCCATGAGTGGAAGACTGATTATTGTGTTGTGAATTGATTGAATGATTGAGTATTGATTACTGTATTATGAATTGATTGAATGCTTTGTTCTAAATATTGTGGCCACTGTAGTGAAAACTGTGTGGCCATTCTAATGTTAAGCTGTTATGCACAATATATTGTGATTTTCTGAGATAAGATGTAATATTGTGACTATTACATTGTGATACATTGTGAATGTTTGCCTTGATTTGTAATGGAATAAGCAGGGTGTTCACTATACTGTGTAATCCAAACCTTAGAAGCTCTTCACAGTAGCATTCTTTTGGGAATCTGCTGGTGCATGGTGTTACACTCCATGAGACATCAAGAAACAATCAAATAAAGTCAAAATAATTAAAAATAGAAGAAAATGTGACGTATCTCATTGGAAAAACTGACCTCAAAAATAGATACAGGAGAGATAATTTAAGAACTGTTGGACTACCAGAAAGCCATGATAAAAAAAAAGAGTCTAGACATCATCTTTCAAGAAATAATCATGGAAAACTGCCCTGATATCCTAGAGCCAGAGAGTAAAATGAATTTAAAAGAATCCGCTGATCACTTCCTGAAAGAGATCCTAAAATGAAAATTCCCAGAAATGTTAAGGTCGAATACCAGAGCTTCTGGGACAAGGAGAAAACACTGCAGGAATTTGGAAAGAAATGCTACAAGTTTCAGGGAGCCACATTCAGGATAACCCAAGACTGAGGAGATTCATTCTACACTAGAGGTTGGAGGGCTTAGAATATGACATTCCAGAGGGCAAAGGAGCTAGAATTACAAACAAGAATCACCTGCCCAGCAAAACTGCATATAAACCTGTAGGGGACAATGCATATTTAATGCAATAAAGGACTTTCAAGCATACCTGATGAAAGGACTAGAGCTGAATAGAAAATTTGACTTTCAAATACAAGACTCAAGAGAAACATAAAAAGGTAAACATGAAAGAAATCACAAGGCATTTGATATGGTTAAACTGTTTACATCCTTGTATGGGAAAATGATACTTGTAACTCCTAATAATTTGTTCTTTATTGTGGCAGTTAGGAGAATACATAGATAAAGGCCAAAATGTGAGTTGACTATGATTTGATGATATCCAAAAATAACAAAATTAAGGGGTGAGAAGGAGTGGTGGACTGGGAGGAGAAGGAAGGGAGAAGTAGAGTGGGGTTAATTATCTCACATGAAAGAAGCATGAAAGCTTTTGTAGTGGAAGGGAAGATGGAGGGTAGCAGCCACTGCTTGAACTTTACTCCTATTGGAATTGGCTCCCATTGGGAATAGCATCCATACTCATTTGGGTATAGAAATCTATCTTATTCTACAAGGAAAATGGAATAAGAGATGGGATGAGTGGGAGCAATAGAAGGGAGAGTGGATTGGAGGAAGTAGTGGTCAGAAATAAAAGTTTTGGTGAGGAACAGCATGAAAGGGGAGAGAAAAGGATAAATGGGAAAAATTAGAGCGGAGGGAAACATATAGCTAGTAATCATAACTGTGAATGTAAATGGGATGAACTCCTATAAAATGGAAGCAGATAGCAGAATAGATTAAAAACCAGAATCCTACAATATGTTGTTTCTAAGAAGCATACTTGAAGCAGAAGGACACACGGAGTAAAGGTAAGAGACTAGAGACGAATCTGTTATGCTTCAGCTGAAGTAAAAAGGCAGGGGTAGCAATTATGATCTCAGACAAAGCAAAAGCAAAAATAAAGCTAATTAAAAGAGATAAGCAGGGAAACTATAGTTTGCTAAAAGGTACAATAGTCAGTGAAGTAATATCAGTACTAAACATATATGCATCAAATGGTGGTAACATGCTTGATTTGGTAACATACAGATTCTTTTTTGTTGTTGTTGTTGTTGCTTTTTTGGAGGGGGAAGGCAAGGCATTTGGGGTTAAGTGACTTGCCCAAGGTCACAGAGCAAGCAAGTGTTAAGTGTCTGAGGCTGTATTTGAACTCAGGTCTTCCTGACTCCAGGGCCAGTACTCTATTCACTGTACCACCGAGCCATCCCAACATCCAGAGTCTTAAAAAAAGTTAAACGAGTTATAGGAGGAAATAGACACCAAAACTATACTAGTGAGGGACCTCAATTTATCCCTTTCAGAACTAGATAACTCTTACCATAAATAAACGAGTAAAAAGTTAAAGAGGTGAACAGAATTTTAGAAAAGTTAGCTATGAAAGACCTCTAAAGAAAACTGAATGGGAATAAAAAAGAATATACATTTTCCTCCATGATACATGGCATCTACACAAAAATTATCCATTTAATAGGGCAGAAAAATTTCACAACCAAATTCAAAGAAACAAAAATATTAAAGGCATGCTTTTCAAGTCATAATGCAATAAAAGTTACATTCAATACAAGGTCTTGGAAAGAGATTAAAAACCAACAGGAAACTAAATAATACTAAAGAATACGTGGGTTACAAAACAAATCATAGAAACAATAATTTCATTAACAAGAATGATAACAATGAGACAATATAACAGAATTTATGGGATGCTGGCAAAGTGGCACTTAGGGAAAAATTTATAGCTCAAAATGCTTAGGTATAAGTATAATATAGACCAACATCTCACACTATATACCAAGACAGGGTTAAAATGAATACATGATTTATATCAAGGATGATACCACAAGCAAATTAGGAGAGCATGAACTAGTTTTCCTATCAGATCCATGGATAATTGACAAATTCATGAGCAAACAAGTGATAAAGAACATTAGGAGATATAAAATAAATAATTTTGATTGCATTAAAAAGTTTTTGCACAAACAAAACGAACGCAGCCAAGATCAGAAGGAAAGCTGAAAACTGGGGAACTATTTTATAACAAATTTCTCAAACATATGGAGAACTGAGCCAGATTTATAAGAATACAAGAAATTCCCTTATTGATAAATGGTCAAATGATACAAATAGCCAATTTTCAGACAAAAATCAAAGCTATCTATAGTCATATGAAAATGCTCTAAATCACTATTAGAGAAATGCAAACTAAAACAACTCTGAGGT
>CM053598.1:126311724-126332342 GCA_028646575.1 Pseudocheirus occidentalis
AAATATTGCAGGGGATGTGGGAAAATTGGGATACTAATGCAGTAGTGGTGGAGTTATGAACTGATCCAACCATTCTGGAGAGCAATTTGGAGCTCTGTCCAAAGGACCATAAAACTAACTGTACTCTTTGACCCAACAATAGCACTACTAGATCTGTATTCCAAAGAAATTAAAAAAACAAAGTGCATAGGGGTTGAGGGAACACCCTATATGTACAAAAATATTTATACTAGCTCTTTTTGTGGCAGCAGAAAATTGGAAATTGAGGGGATGGCTATCAGTTGGGGAATGGCTAAGCAAATTGTGGTATTTGATTGTGATGGAATGCTATTGTGCTGTAAGATGAGCTTTCAGAGAAACCTGGAAAGACATACATGAACTGATGCAAAGTGAAATGAGCAGAACCAAGAGAACATTGTACAGAGTAACAGCAATATTATATGATGATCAACTTAGAATGAATTAGCTCTTTTCAGTAATATAAAGATCTAAGACAGTACCAATGGATTTATGATGAAAAATGCTATCCATCTCCAGAGAAAGAATTAATAGAATCTGAATGCAGATCAAAGCATACTATTTTTTACTTTATTTTGGGGTGTTTTTTTTACAATATGATTAATATGGAAATGTGTTTTGAATGACTACACACGTATAACCTATATCAAATTGTTTGCCTTCTCATGAAGGGCAGGGGTGGGACAGAGACATAATTTAAAGCTTAAATTAAAAAAATAATTGTTAAAATTTTTACATGTAATTGGAAAAAATTCAATATTTGAAAAAAATTAAAAAGAAACAAGGCAAGATGAATAAGAGGCAGCTTGATGCCTTTGTGAAAGTTTGAACCAGTTGAAGATAGAGATAAATTCATTGAACTTTGAAACTGGCTTTTAGGAACTGGAGATATATAATCTAGAGAAGAAAATAAGTGAAGGGAATTGGTATCTGTCTTCAAGTATTTAAAGGACTGTTGTATTCAAGGAAGATTAAATTTATTCTGCTTGAATTTGTAGCTTGTTATAATTAAACTTGAACAAGGAGCAACGTATGGAAACTGGGAAGAGGTAACTTTAGATTTCATATAAGGAGAACTTTCCTAACAATTAGAACCATCCAAAAATGAAATGGGCTGTACCAAATGATAATCAGTTCCCTTTCACTGAAGTTCATGAAGCCCAGGCTAGAAGTGTTCTTGGTGGTTGTGTTGTAGGTAGGGTTTTTGTGCAGTTATATAGGATGATAACCTGCTCTCTAAAAGCCCTTTATAATTGTGAGATGCAGTAATGGGTTAGCCTTCCTTAGAGTTATTAAATTAAAGTCTGCATGATTGCTCATTATGGATGGTGTAGAGGGATCTTTGTCAGGTATAGTTTGTAATAGGTTCTAAGGATGCTTACTTTTCTGAGTTTATATGATTCATTATTGTTGGTTGAAATGTATTAGCCTGTATCCCTTACTCATAAACCATAGGTGCTATACATTTTCTTCTTGTTCTTTATTTGTAAGAAGTTATTTGAAGTATGTCAGGGAGGGCATTTACCCAGGCTTGGAGTTGCTTTCCTTACTTAACTGATGCTACACAACCATCTTTAAAGCTTACGTAGTCAAGTATTGAATCTGATAACTACACAGACTACTGACTACAGAAATCAGTGTGAGACTATTAACAATAATAATAATAATAATAGCTTGTAACAATTTACAAAGTATTTTTCTCCCAAATATGCTTATTGCAAGGTAATTAAATATTACTCTTCACAGTTTGGTGGAATGCATAAAATGCTGGGACTGAAATCAGAAAGATTTGTCTTCCTGAATTCAAATCCAGCCTCAGATACTGTGTGACCCTGGACAAGTCACTTAACCCTATTTGTCTTAGTTTCTCATCTGTAAAATATGCTGGAGGAGGAAATGGCAATCCATTTCAGTATCTCTGCCAAGAAAACCTCAAATGGGGTCATGAAGAATCAAATACAACTAAAACAATTCAACAAATCCTCATTTTACAGGTAAGGAAACTGAGATACAGAGGGGTCAAATGATGTGCCTTTAGTAAATGTTAGAGTCAAGAATCAAATCTGTGTTCTGGTCATGTGCTCCTGGAAGGTTACAGAATTAGGTGACTATTACATGAAGGTTTACTTCTTATAATGATTAATTTTATTTCTAATGCAAAGACAATCTCAAAATGTTTTTTAAAATTTTATTAAAATGGATCACTGGTTTTTAATTTTTTGTTTTTGAAGTTATTAATCCAATGAGATAGAGCTCCATTTTAAGTATTATTAAAATTTCAATAGTTTACATAGCATTTAGGAGACATCAAATATTAAGGCATTTTGATGTGAGCTTTTCATTATTAATGAGAACTGTTCGATCTAAAGGAAGGCAAATTTTATTCTGACCTTTTTTTGTTTAAAGGACATTTATTTAAGCTTCTAATTCAGTAAAATATAGCAAAAGGCCAAAAAAGGTGAAAAAATATAGAACTTAAATAGTGAGATAAGCTGTATTTTTAAATATGATCTTGAAAGATAACTCTGTTGTGTCTTAGTCACTATGGCAGGATAAGTAACCTTGTTGAGTTATCTCACATGGGTATCCCAGTAAGTACTGTTAAACTACCTTGTATGTTATAGGCTGTGACATTCCATTTTATCATGTTACAAAAAAATCTATTATAAAATGAATACAAATGTAACTAACTACATTGTATTCGGCAAATTCTTTATATTTTCTAGAAAGTATTTAAAAAATTATTTTGTTTATATATTTTACTTTTGTTGCACTGTTAAAATATATATTACTTTTTAAAAATCATTATCCATACCTACTAGCAAGTGAATGAGAAAGGGTAAACTAAACAGGTTTAGATTGTAGTTATATAAGGATAGAACAATTTTCCAAACCTCTTCCTGGTGGTTACAGCTTTGAATAGCAATGTGGTACCAACCCTTACTTTTGTGTGTAGTTGAAGAAAATATATAGACAGAATTACTATATGTCCCATGAATATTTTTATGATTATAAAAAGCCCAAGCTAAAAAAGTTAATTCCCAAGAGGGAGAGGTCTAAGCCCAAGAACTATCATTGAACAAATGTAAGATTCACTCTTCAGTTGTTCAGCATTGATTGGCTTGAGGGCATGTTCCTTTGCTAGGGGAGTTAAACCCAAAAGAAGAACTGGTGAGAAGACTTCTTGAGAGTAGCTTTGTTACTTTTCTTTTTCTTTCTTTCTCTTTTATTTTTTGTCTGAGAAAGATGGAGGTGATGGGGCAAACAGAAGAAGAGAAGTGTGATTGTGATAGGGAATTACACCTAAACTAAATACACTAAATGAATATTGAGAAAAATAATTAAAAGTTAATAAGGAAAATTATACTCATATTCTAACAGAAGTGTGACAGGATTGCAGTAGGAGAGCGATGGCTAACTTCTAAGAGAAGACATTTAGAAGTAAACTGATAATCATTTTATTTTGTATTCATTTTGTAAATTTGCTCTAAAGAGTATGTTTTTGTGTTATATTTATTTTAACTGTTGTTATTTTTCCAAAGTTTGTCTTTTTATAAATTATAGCTATAGAGTTTTAATTTTATTTGTGAAACTAAATTGTATACTCAAGGTTGTCAGACAACTTAGCCATCACTGTCAAATGTTTGATAATCATAAAGTTAGAGCTTTAAGGGATCTCAGAGGCTCTCTAATCCAACCCTCTCATTTTACAGTTGAGGAAATTGAGTTCCAGAGAATTTAAGGAACTTGACCAGAGTCTTCTAGGTTATTAATTATCCAGGGATGGGATTTGAACTGAGGCTCTGACTTTTGTAAAACCCATGAGCCTTTTCATGGTAGCATATTGCCTTCCATCTGGTTGCCACAAAACCTGAAGGCTGAGGTAACTTTTTTAGTTAAGATTTGAAACAGCTAGTTAGGAATTACTTGAGAATTTCAGTTTAACTAAAGTTACCAAGAAATAGAAAATAGAATAAATGAGTAGTTGAGCAGAATTTTTCAAAAATAATTTATTTTTGTTAGAAGGCTGAAGCAGCCATCCAAAATATATGCATTTACATTATTAAGAAATTCCTAGATACATCAAGTCCTAAAAAGGAAAAAAAATTCTGAATTAAAACCAACAAATAAGTTATAAGGTAATTATTATGCATTTGAAATTATTTCCTTTCCACTGGGGCTATCTGTTTTACTGTTTTCCCTAGTTTACTTTAGATCCCAGCTAAAAATCTCACTTCACAAAAAGCCTTTCCTGATCCCCTTAATCTAATGCCTTTTATCTGTTGATTGTTGTCAGTTTATCTTATCTGTAGGTTTTTTGTACATAGTTATTATTAATGCATTGTCTTTCCCATTAGACTGTGAGCTCCTTGAAAGTAGGCACTGTCATTTACCTTTTCTCCTCTCTTTAGCACTTAGCACAGTGACTAGCACATAGTAGAAACCTGATTTACTATTTAGCACTACTGCTTAGCATATTGAGCTATTGAAACTGGGTTTGATGCATCTTTAGTTGGGCACTGATGAGGTAATTCTTTAGAGGGAAAAAAGCCCTCAACCATAATATATCCCCACTTCTTGTCATCCATCTCACAAATTCATGCAGTGTAGCTTCCAGGTGAAAAAGTATGAGTCACTCAGTAAAAATTGCTAGAGAAGTAACTCAAAGTTCATGACCCCCTGATGTGGGTCTTGAACAATAATTTTATCTTTCCATATGAATCGCATTTCAGTAGATTGAAATCAGCATGACAGGAGAAAAATACCATATTTAGGTTCTAGTTCCGGCTCTGCCAATAACTAGCTTCATGATTTTAAACAAGCAATTAATCTCTCTGGGCTTTGATTTCCCCATCTGTAAAATGGGTTGGATTAGATGATTGCTAACTTTACTTCCAGCCCTAATATTCCAGGAGATACTTGAATGCTATAGAGAACTTATATGTGTGTGTGTGTGTGTATGTGTGTATTCTTATATGTACACAAAAAGTTTTTCCTTGATGCAGGGTTTGAGAATGTGGTTGGGATTTAATAGGTTTTTTTTTTATTTTTGTTTTTGAAGAGTTTTAATTTTATTCCTCTTCTAAGCAGGTAGAAACTGATCCTAAATACCTTGTATACTCTGTTTCTTTTCCTTCTTTTATTGTTTCCCACTTTGTGTCTTTCCTCCCTCTAATCAGTCCTCCTACCTCCCCGCTGGGAGAGTAAAGATAGGGAATTAAGGTTGATAGGAAATCAGGGAGGGAAGAGGAGAAGAAAAACATTCCATAACTTCCCTTGAATTAAATATCTCTTGGCAAGTTAGATGTGTTTCAGGGACACTTTGAGCTCCTAAATCTAAGGTTATTTAAAATAAGAAGATAATGAAATGTTTTAGAAGATATCTTTTGTTTTCTGTAGGAAGAAGAAAGGCGCATGGCATCTATTGTTGCAAGAAAAGAGGAAGAGAAGAAGCGTGAAAGTCATAAGCAAACGCTGATCAAGGTCTTGTTTCTCTCTAATGCCCCCACATGCTTTGAAGATTTTCCTGTCTGCTTCACTGCTCTCTTTACAAGTGCACTGTAATGAGCTTTGCTCTCTGACATTTAAAGAAAAGTTAGGATACATTTATACATATTTATAGAAAGTATTCTTTTATTTTCATTCTTTGCTCTTGAATGGCATGGAGACTGCTCACAGGCTGACAAGCACACTTCCTCTTGTCCCTAAGCTGGCTCACTCAGAGCCTCTGGATCTATACCATTTCACAGGCCAGTAGTAACTACCTCTAACCCCAGAATTTGTTCTCTCTACCCATCCACAACTGAAGATTCATATACTCAGACCCGCCACACAATTTGTTCTAAGGAGTCTCATTCTACTACCTTTCTTTCCACTCTGAATATGGCATAAGTTACAGGGAATCACACTAAGGTGCCCTTCTTTCTTCATATCCCTTACTATTGTAAGCCAGTTTTTCTTGCGTGATATAATCATCTGTGCTCTGTTGCACTCTCTCCATCTCTTTTGTTCATTTAGTAACAGCTTCCTCTATCCTGCTCTCCCTCCCCTGTCTTCTTTCACCTGGGGTTCTTAACCCTAACGAGGAGCTTATAAAACTTTTGAGTAATTCAAGAATTTAAATTTTTAAAAGTATCTTAAACTGTCATCTTGAGAGCTACTTAAACAGAAATTTATTTAAAATTTTATTCCTTTCAGGAACTATGACAAAAATAATTTATAAGACAGAATCCTTTTAACTTCATTGTTTTGTTATGCATAATTTCATAGCTATTAAGAACAAAGTAATAAGTTCTTCCTTTAAAGTTAAATATAGGACTTTGTTTAATACATTTACTAGTGCTTGAATTTTTCCCTTAATATATTAGAGATTGATTTTCATATTTAAGTACTCTAACCCAAAATTTAATTATCTTGGAGTATGTCCATAGCCCTCCTAGAATTTCCTGAGGTATAGGAATTTATGAACAATAGTCCTGCTAGTGTTTTGTGCCACTTGGCTAGCAACTTAAAGGAAAATTCTTTAATTGAATTCAATTTATTAAACACATATTAACTAGCTAATATGTATTGAGAACATTGTATTAGGTTTTTAAAAATAATAGTAACAGTAACAATAATGTCAAAGTAGATGTAATCTCTCCCCTCGCAGAGCTTGCAACTTTGTAATTCATTCAGTTCATTCATTTAAGAAGCATTTTAAATGTCTAGTATGTGCCAGGCACTGTTAGAGATAAAATCAATAAAGTCCTTACTTACCATGACTCATTGAGCTTATATTCTACAAAGGGAAACAGTATGTACACAGATCAGTCACATACAATATATGTGAAGAAAATATCATGTAAATTGGGAAATGAGGGGAAGGAAGGGCACCAACAACTGGGGAGTAAGGGGATCAGGAAAGGCTCTTGGGGTAGGAGGGGACATTTTAGGGGTCAGCAGGTCTTTTTTTTTTTTGGTTTTATGTGTAGTACAACTCAGGGTTGGATCATTATCTCAAACCCTCAGATAGCTCTAATAGACAGGACTTAATGCAATATTGCCATTCTCCCAGGAGGGGGCTCCAGAGATTATGGATCTCTAATAAACAGCTTGCTCAGATCTGGCCACAAATCGTTTATCCCTTTGATTTGAGGTCTGTACATTTGTGACCAATTCTTGTAAAATATGCTTGTGAAACTTTCATTATTGTCACTGCCTGTACATATTTGTCCGCCTTAGAAGCAATATCTTTTGATCATAAATCTCATGGGTAATTGATTTTTCAAATTCCAAAGAAGTACCTTACCTTTGGTTACAGAAAAAGACTCATTTAGCTCGTTAAATTTAGATGAGATGGAGTTAAATGGACTCCCAATCTCATAAACTCATTAGCTATCAGACCCAGAAAGAACCTTGGAGATCACTTTCCACCCCCTACATTTTACATATGAAGCAACCGAGATCCAGAGTTAGTGTCAGAACATGAACTAGAACCTAGTTCTCCTAACTTTTAGTCCAGTCTTTCAGCTAGGTTGTTGAAATTTAACTTCCCTTAGGATGACTAACTATTCCTTTTAGAACAGTGACTTCTTGTTTCTTGATTCAGTCTTGGCAGCTAGGAAGGGAGGGGGCCTTCGAGTCCTTCCAGGGAACACATTGGCCTCAAGCTTTCTTCCTCCCTCCCCCAAAAGTTTAAGCTGGTTGAAAGAGCAAACTGGGAAAAGAAAGTCCTTAGGGGGATTGGAGAGACAGAGGAAGGCAGGGTTTTACCATCATTATGGAATGACTACCTTACCTACCTTGCTCATTCAAAATTGGTGGGTTTATATATGTACAAAAAATTGTTTATATCTCAGAACATTAATTTATTTTAAAAAATTATTTCCCATTTACATATAGTTTTGTTATTTAGCTGTTGCATTTATACCATCCTTTTCAAGGATAATTATCTACTTCTATAATTACTAGAAAATGTTGGCATACCAATTCTTTTATCACAGAGTATCATAGGAAGGATTATCCTTTCTGTCTGCTATATTTTGCTGAAAATGTTGCAAGTAAAAACATAAATAGTTTCTTGTTCCGTGTACTTTTTTTTGTAGGAGAAGAAAAGGTTAACAATTTGCAATGTGGCTCGCAAGTGGGATATGCAACAAAATCGTGTGGCCAGTGGTCCTTCATCAAGTCAAGATGGAAAAGACTCTGACTTACCGTCTCAAGATGCATGCCAAATGAATGGAAGTGGAACTTGTGTATATTCAGAGGAAACAGGGTAGGAGATACCACTCAACATATCTGATACTATCTAGAGTTGGAAATTAGGGGAAATTTAAAAAATTTTAATGTCTAATTAAGTAATCAGGCAATTAGTAAGCATCTTTATAGAAGACTAGAAAAAAGCCACTGAAGAGGAAATACACATTTTACTTGCTATTGATGACTATAGAAGTCAAAGCTGACTGGTATAAAAGTTGAAAAGCACAAAAGAAGTAGCCATGAAAGAAGAGAGAAAAGGGAAAATGATGCTTCCCTCCAACCAGCCACCTAAAAATCTGGCCCCTCTCTTACTTTCCTCACACCCACCAAATCGTCTCTTCATCCCCTCTACCAGTTGCTCTCTACCAATTACTATTTGTGTAACCTTGGTCTTTTATTTAGCCTCTGTGTACTTTTCTGTGAAATAAAGGGGTTGGAATAGGTGATCTATCATTGAGTTATATGACTTAGATTTGGGAGTGCCATTAGAAATAATCTAGGCTGTATTTTCAGTGGGTAATCTCTAGAAGGTTTGAGCATATGGAAAGGCTTCAGAATCAGAACCATTGAAAGACCAATAGCTAGGGACCAGGATAGGTAAGAAACAAGAGGTTATCTCCAGAAGATTGACCATCCTATGAAGAAATTTATTTGCCATAACATCTTATGAAAGCACCTTCTAAATTGTAGAAAGTCTGTAGTTTCCATTAGTGACAGAAGTAGTCACATTGATAAAGTTATCTTTATTTTTTTTACAAATTTATTTATTTTTAGTTTTCAACATTCACCTCCATAAGTTTCAAATTTTCTCTGCTTCCCTTTCTTCCCTGCTTCCCTCTCCCTCCTCCCTCCTCTCCAAGACAGCATGCAGTCTGATATAGGTTCTGTATATACATTTTTATTAAATTTATTTTCACATTAATCATGTTGTATAGAAGAATTAGAACATATGGGAGGAACCATGAGAAAGAAAAAACAAAACAAAAAGAGAGAGCAAATAGTCTGCTTCGCTCTGCATTCAGACTACATATTTCTTTGGGTGTGGATGGCATTTTCCATCATGAGTCTTTTGGAATTGTTTTAGGTCTTTGCATTGCTGAGAAGAGCTAAGTCTGTCAAAGTCAGTCTTCAGACAATGTGGCTATTACTGTTTACTATGTCTATTTTAAAAATATGTTTTTATTGATATCTCCTTTATTCTGCATCATCACATAGTTATCTCTAGTGTTCTTCCCCATTCTCTTCCCAGGCCTGTGACTGCTAGGTATAGAAAAAGAGGCAAAAGACATTCCCTGCCCTCAAAGAACTTACATCTAATGGCAGAGACAAATAAAAAATATGTACAAACACCCTATATACAGGGTAAATAGGAAATAATTAAGGGAGAGTTAGGAAAGGCTTCCTTTAAATGATGGAATTTTAGTTGGTACTTAAAGGAATGCATGGAACAGAGGCAAAAATGACTAAAGAGAACATTTTGGGCACGGGGGCTGTAGGGCTATAGGACTAGTAGTGGTATTGCTAGGTCAAAAGGTAACAGGTCAACTTACATTTAAATGCTCCAAAGTGTTCCATTGAAATAAAAATTTTAAGGTGGTTTTTAAAAATAGCTTTAAATCTAGGTTTACCTTTCTCTTCCTTTGAGATATAAGCTCAGTTATTTTCTAGTAAAATACAGTAGGATTGACATTAAGCATGTGATTGGTTATATGTTACTAGTTATAACGAATGATTTAAGAAAAATCAGTTGCTTCTTTTTCTCTAGCACCAGCAGTTTCAGCAGTCTGAATCTTAATAATTAAGATTAATGTATGTAAGTTTTTCTTAGTATTCGAGCTATTAAACCAGTCATGACTTGCCACAAATCCTTCAGTGACATTAGTATTTTCACTTTATTTCTTTTTTAAATTTTCATAAAAACTAAAGCCTTTTGTATCAGCATGTTAACAGGTACTTTGTAAAATCTGAGGTTAGTCTTCAATCCAAAATATGAAGTTTCTCCACATGAGAAATAATGTTTTTAAAAATGTCATAGTTTATTATGATTGACTCCATGGATAGTGATACCTCCATACATTCTAAAATGCTATTCTTTGGTGATTATCACAATCATAGTCATTAAAACCATGCACATACCAGTCTGAGATGGCATAGACCCTTTCTCTGAATTAAACGTTATGTCAATTTCACTTCAAAACTTGTGATCTTCCTTTTTCTTGTGAATTTATGCCAAACTTAATAAGATGTAATTTAATCATGTGTGTGTATGTACATACAGAGAGCAAAAGCAAGAGGGGGAAGGAGAGGGAGGCAGCCCTGCATGTGGGTTCAAAAATTCCACTACGTAATTCAAGATAGGAAACTGTGACTAGACAGCAGTTGGTGGGGAAAAGATTGAGGACTTTACTGGATGACAGGCTTGATGTGTGTCAGAAGTATGACATAGTAATCTCAAGTGTTTGTCCCTTCTTAACCCGTATTATTAGAAATGCAGTATCTATGACAAGGGAGTTAAATTATCCCACGTAGTTTGTACTGATCAGAGTATATTGTGTTCAGTTCTGGTTGCCTCTTATTACATTGGAGAACATACAGAGGAGGGTGACCAGAATGGTAAAAGGACTTGGAAAGCATTCTTTATGAGGTTAAATTGGAGGAACTGGGGATATTTAACTTGAAAAAAAGAAGACAGTAGTATCTCATAGTCATCTTTAGAGTTTTGAAAGACTGATATATAAAAGGAAAGTTAAATTCATTCTGCTTGATTTTAAAAGGCAGAATAAGAAAAAAAAAAGTATGGAACTTAGTAAAAGATTCTGACTCAGTCTGAGGAGGGGAGCTTTCCAAAAGTAGAATGGGTTTCTTTTTGAGGTAGTAAGCTCAATAGTGGTGGAAGTCTTCTTATAGGCTTTGATGGAGGTTGGGTATCTACTTGCTATAAGTGTTATAGCAGAAATTCCTGTTCAGGTCTAGGTAGAACTAGGCTGTGTCCTCACATCATTTATACTCTCTTCACAGATTTTCAAGTTCTCAGGGCTCTGTGATTGATGACCTTAAAGTCAGGCTTTGGGGATGGAGACTACGATGTAAGTCATGTCTTCAGGAAATTGCCTGCAGTGTTCTGTCATGACCAACCTAGCCTTAAATTCTTACTCATTGTAAAACTAGGAGAACTCCCACTGTCTATTCTTACAAACATATAGCTAAGTTTTATGGGAACTCAGGAGGGGCCAGGATTCAAGGAGAGCGTCACCCCAAAATGAGTGAGAAAATGAGGGATAGAGAATTCCATAGCAAGGAATTAGGCCCTTAAACTAAGATAAAGGGCTCTAGTACTTATCTCTCTGGTTTACAGAAGAAGTTGGATGCTGCCTAATTGAGATGAGTAAAGTAGAGATGAAGATGGAGTGATCCATGCTACCTATTATAGATCAGCTACACATTATCTATGATCTTATCAAGTACAGCCCAGCACAACTAGAGGATCCTCATTGCCTGTAAGAGATACTGATGCTCAGGTCCCATCTTAGAATCCGGCTATTTTTTTTTTAATCATACTGGTACTTAGCTCTCTGTCCTAGGAGTTCTGGGACCACTGCCCTTTCTACCACCACCAGTTTGGTCTCTGTCTTCACAGATAGCCATGAGTTCAGTCATATCATGCTACTTGCCATACTGCTACCATCACTTAGGTAAGAAATCCCAAAAAGATGATCTTTTATCATGGTGGCAATTCATATGTAAGTTGGCTGGTTATAGTTCAAGGGCTGCCTTTATTTAATTTTGTAGGAAGACATTGATGTGAAGGTCATGTAGTCAGGTATAGACAGAGGACCTGGCTTTGATTCCCAGCTCTGCCACTTACTACCTGTGTGATCATGGACAGTTTAAAAAATTTTGGGACATTTGGAAGAGGTATGGGTTTTGGGGCGGCTAGGTGGCGCAGTGAATAGAGCACTGGCCCTGGAGTCAGGAGGACCAGAGTTCATATCCGGCCTCAGACACTTGACACAAAAACTAGCTGTGTGACTTTGGGCAAGTCACTTAACCCCAATTGCCCTCCAAAAAGCAAAAAAAAATTTTTTTTTAATTTAAAAAAATTTTAAAAAGTTATGGGTTTTGGGAGAAAGATAGTGAATTCTGTTTTGGACATGTGTTTAAGGAGCATGCACTTTGAAGCATATACTTTGGAGTATACAGTATGAAATGTCTAATTAACAGTTGGTGATATGGACCTAGAATTCAGGAGAAGACTAAGATTGAATATATAGAATGCATGGGAGCTGAATAGTCTTGTGGGACACCCACAGTTAATATATGTGATGTGAATGAAGAAGGTATTTATTAAGCACTCCTTATGTACTTAAGGGCAAAGCATAGATGAAGATAATGCAAAGCAGGTGAAAGAGTGGCTAGACAGGAGGAAAACCAAGAAAGTGTCATGAAAACACAGGGAGGAGAAAGAATCCTCAAAGGGAAGAGTTAGTCAACAGTGTCAGATGCTTCAGAGAAGTCAAGAAGAATGAGGGGTGAAGAAAATCCATAGGATCTGACCATTAAGAAATAACAAAACTTTAGAGAGAGTAGTTGCAATTAAATGATTAGGAATAAGAAGAAATAAGTAGAGGTACCAAGTGTTAATGTTTTTTTAAGGGAATTTAGCTGAAGACAGGAAAGAAAGACACAATAATGACTATCAGGGGATTGTAAGATCTCATGAGGCTTTTTAGGGATTAGAAGATGAACATGCTTGTAGGCAATAGAGAAGGAATCAATAGGGAGAGATTTAAGAATATAGGGTGTGAAGATAAGTAAGAATAGAAATCTGTTGGAGAAGATGGGAGTAAATGACATCAAGTGAGTATTTTGAGGGTTAGGAAAAGGGTTATCTCTTTATCAAAAACTAGAATAAAGAAGACTGTTGAATGAGAATAAAAGTTTAAAAGAAGAATGAAAATGTTATCATTTTCTAGGTAACTCTAGGAATTAATATAAGATGATTTTGGAAGGTCTGAGAAATATAGAATAGCACAATATTTTGCAAACTCTTCTGATTTACCTTTAGCATTGTAAAGGTATTCAGGGGCTTAGTTTAAACACAATCTCTGTGTCTGATTTTGCACTTTTGCACAAAGATACCTACCTGGCTGAGAGTTTATTAAGCTATAGATTTTCTTGCTTCTGGTTATTTTGTGTTGGTGCTCCAGGGCTTGTCATTTAGAAAAGTTTTATTTTTTTTCATTTTTTTCACATAGGAAGGATTCATTTTTCTCTAATCATTTCATTAAATGAATCCCAAACAATGTCCTGAGGACCCTAAAAGGAATTATTATGGAAACAGTTAATAATTGTTCTTTAAAGTTTTTTTATTGGTGTGTTATTATAAAATTAGTCTCTTATCTTTTACAGTGCAAAAGGCTTGTGGGAAATTTAATTATATTCTCAATGTATCATTGATACTAAGTTGATATTTAAGTTCCAACTGGACGTTTGTATCCAGCCAGAAAAGCAGCAGCTAGGTGGCATAGCGAATAAAGTGCTAAGTCTGTAGTAGTCATGTTTCTGAGTTCAAATATGGCCTCAGACACTTACTTGCTGTGTGACCCTGAGCAAGTCAGTGAACCCTGTTTGCCTCAGTTCCTAATCTATAAAATGATGGGAGGAGGAAATGGCAAACCACTCTAGTGCTTTTGTCAAGAAAACTCCAAATAGAATCAGAAAGAGTTGGGTGTGATTGAAACAACTAGACCACAACAACTAACAAAGTATGTCCCTAGTCAGTATGTCCCTGTTTGGGACTTCAAGAAAGGTCTTCCTGGTCTCCAACTTCTTCTTTTGCTCAAACAGATGAAATTATGATGTAATTCAATGTTTAGTAAGATGTACAGGTATGAATAAAAGATAGCATTTCATAAAAATTAGATTGTATCTTTGAGATGCGTTTGTTTATTGTGTAGACACACAAGCTCAGCCCAATATCTTCTTTAAGAGTTATGCAAGTAGTTTCCCCTCATTTTTATATTGATTATTATGTTAAAAGTTTCATCAGTTGTCTAGGTCTGAATTTTGAATAATATTCAATGATTTATAATCTTTTTGGTTGACTTTTTTTTTTACTAGCAAATTCTTTATGGTTATAAGACCTTAGGAACATATGATTTGGAAACTGAATCATCTTAGAGACTGGAGATCATCTTGTCCAATTACATAATTTTACAGAAGAGGAAACTGAATCCCAGAAAAATAAAGACACTTTCTTAAAGTCATACAGCTAGAAAGTAGCAGAGATGGGATCAAACTCAAATCCTCTGACTTTAAATCCAGTGCATTTTCCATGGTTATTTTTTTGAATTATGATCTGTGTGTTTTTTAAAAATCATTTTTCATTTATTTAGGTACTAGGTAAGGTTTATACCTGGGTTGTTTTTTTTACTATATGGAGAATATCTTCTTTAAAAAAAAGGAGAGAGAACATTTTAACAAAACAACTCACCTTTTCTTCAAATTATAGAAAATGAGTACTTTTGGGGCAGTAGATCTTAAAGTGTAAGATCCTCTTGTAAGTAGGGCAACATGCCCAACCACTGGGTTGTCTTCAGGCTTTTATTAGGAATGCTTTAGATATGGGGCCTTTCAGAGCTATCTCTCTTCAGAATTTTCTCCCAGGAATTACTAAGAAGTCTTATGGGTAAGACATTTTTATTCTGGCTGTTTTCTAAGCTCTTTGCCTGGTCTTCTCAACTGAACTCTCCATATCTGCCTCAACTATCCCTAGGCCTTTTGAGAAGTGGGAAATGGAGGAAATTTTGAAATTGTGAAAGAGGAAGAGAAACACTGATTTATAATCTTTCACTATTCTCATCCAGAATGGACAAATTCTTCTTTTTGCACTTCCTGACATAATATGTTAGAAAATTTTTAGTTCAATCTATCTGAACCTTAGATTTTTTTTAAAAATAGGAATGACATAATACTCATACTGCCTGTCTCACAAGGCCATAGTAATGATCAAACAAAATAGGATCAGAGCATGATAGGTCTAGAGCTAGAAGGAACCTCAGAGATAACTTAGTCTATCACTCACATTTGACAGATGAGGAAACTGAGGTTCAGAGTGTCAAAATGATTTGCCCAAAATCATAGAGTTAGCCAGCATCAGAGATGGAGTTTGTACCCAGGTCATTTACTTGCAGAGCACACAGTAGACTACAAAGTGGTATACTAGGTATCAATTCTTGTTACTTTATTTGATCAACCAGCTATATAAAATACCAATAATTTGACTAAAATTATTTTTATTATTGTTACTTCTGTGCTGTTGTGTGACTCTTGCTTCTACTACAAGCAGGGAACATTAGGTGAAAAATTATTCTATCATACACCAAGTCTACAAATATTTATTAGTTATCTTGGTTGTTATTTCCACATTTTCTTTTTTCCTTTCCCCAGTGCCAAGCATTGTGCTTGGCATGTAATAGGCACCTCAGTGTTGTTGATTGGTTGGTTGACTGATTGAAGACAGAGGAAATGATACAGGATTAAGGGCTTTAACTTTGGATTGTCCTGTTTCTTTTCATGGCATCATCATTCTCCCAGCTATCATAGGCTACAAATTTAAAAGTTCTCTTTATCTTTGCCTTCAGTTCAGTTATTCTCTATAGTGGATAACATAAACTAGATAAGTGAAATTTAGTCAACCTTTTAAGGACCACCACTTTAGACATACTTAACAAATTTTATGAAAATCTAAGATTACATAATTTCTTTCCTTAGTAATCAGAATTTAGTATAATTTAACATTTTCTTGGTAACTCAGAGTCATCTTTATGACCTTAAACTGTAATATTGAACCACAATATTATGAAGTATTCTGAGATTGTTGAGTTCTGTAACTGCTTCTACACTGAATATCCCCAGACTGTTGTGTTGTTATTTGGGTTCCTTCTCTCTTTTCACATTGACTTTTCCCTCTGATACACTGGTATTGCTTCCTTCTTGACTTTATGATGCATCATTTTACTGTCTTTGCTGCCCTGCCATTGTTTTTGTTCTCTGGCTCTCTTTTTCTTCTTTCTAAATTATGAATTCCATGAAGACAGAAACTAAATCTTTATCTTTGTAGCTTTCCCAGTGCAGTTTCAAAAGATTTATTGAGTTTTATCCTTCTTTCTGTTTTTTTTTTCCATTTGCCAAATTTTTTAAAGTGTTTCTTCTTCTGTTCGTTTCTCCCATACTTTTTTGCTCTTAACCTCACAGATGTTGACATTTCTGGTCATTGCCAACCCATTACAGTACTCTTTCCTCTTGTTTGTTAGCACACCAGTCAGTCATCTCTAGTCTATTTCTTCTCTAATTTGGGGTTAAATTAGGATCATAGGCTGTTAACTATAGAATTGAAAAGGACCTAAGAGTTCTTCTATTCCAGAAGTATCAGACAAGAAGCTTGTGGGCTGCACTGCAGCTTGTGGCCCAAATTAGATTAAAATATATTTGGAAAATATTTAACAAAATACAAATGGAATAGGACATATTTGTTGTTCAGTTGTTCAGTAAGGTCCACAACCCCATCGACCCAAAGCACACCAATGCGGTACAGAGGGTTGTCTTGGCAAAGATACTGGAGTGGTTTGCCATTTCTTTCTCCAGTGGATTAAGGTAAACAGAGGTTAAGTGACTTGTCCAGGGTCACACAACTAGTAAGTGTCTGATGTCATATTTGAACTCATGTCCTCCTCACTCCAGACCTAGCATTCTATCCATTGGACCACCAAAAATGCCTCTAGGTAGATAACGTAGATAATGCTGATACGCGGTTTTCTAAGTCAATATTTGACCTACAAGGATCTTTTAGTACAATTTAATGGCCTCATTTCTGTTTGAGTTTGATATCACTGCAATAGTTCTACTTCTTCATTATGAAAACAATGAAATTACAGACCAAAGAGATTAAGTTATTTGCCTGAGATCACACCATGTTCTTCATCCTTCTTCCCTCCCTTGCTTTTTTCCTGTGGTGCTTATGTCCAAAGACTTCTTCAATTCTTCTCTAGTCCTTACAAAAAAATGAATATACCAAATATCTGAGTATTGGATACTTAGGTTACCTTGCATTTCTATAGAGCTTTAAGAGGAACATACACATTTAGATTAGGTATAATGAAACATTGGAGGCCAGCCTTCGTTTATGATTATTTCCACAAATGGCTGACTAGGAAACTAGAGTTCAGTGGAGGAGGTCAGTCAGTCATCAAGGATTTATTAAACATTTACTATGTGCCAGGGATGGTCTGATTTTATTTTTAGACAAATGGAAATAGAAAATACTAGTAAATATTACTCTTATTGTGTTGAAAGACCATGAATCTTAATGAAATGACTAAGAAACTCCTTAGGAGTAAGGACTTTTAAATATTAGAATGCATTACTGGGAGAGGTTATATATTTTAAGATATGTGGAAATTAAAAAAAAATAGAACCATCACATATATCTGTAGTATTTTAAGTATGAGCCTTCCTGTGAAAGTAGGAAAGAAAAATTAGATCACTTCCCAAATTCCCATAGTTATAACTCTGTTTCATGTATTGAACGGTCACGAAAGGTCTTCCACTTTTCACATGTACATTTATAGTTCTTAGTATTTTCAAAGTGCCAAAAAAGTGGCTAATTCTTGCCACCTTTGCCAAAGGATGATACTTAGTGTATGAGTGTGAAGCTTCATGTTTTGAAACAAGCAGCCACAGAGAAATTTTGGCATAACAAAGGAAAAAAAATTCTCGTCCATCCCATTAATGGTTTCCCTGTTCACCATGCTTGAGACAACTCTACTGTAATGTGACATATTGCAGGATTTTTTCCCTAGCCAGTTATGGGAAAGTACTTGGTGTAATGTTTTCTTTGCTTACATTGGATACAGGCTATGAGGTTGGTTTATTCTTGGTCATTTCCTGACTCTGAATACTGTGATTCCTTAGCCAAGACTACTATTATAAAATATAATGCATAAAATGAGTTTCCACACCTATGAATGTTGTAATAGAAAATTGTAAAATAAGTTATTGTAGGAATCAGCACCAGTTATTCATTGGGAAAAGAATCTTCTGAAATCCATCAAACCATTTTGTGTTGGCTTATTCTAGAAAGCCCAAAATAATTCTATCCATTTCTTTTAAATACCACTTTTTCTTTTAATTTTAGAGAATTCTAGGTATTCGAGAGTAAAATTTCCCTTTGCCTACCCCTGTTAACTGATTCTTTTTAATATATTCAGTTTATCATACTGTCTTTTTTAACTCGTCTTTTATTTGTATAGACAGAATATACTTTTGTCATCTTTTTATTCCATTGCAAAGGTAGAGTTGAGTAGTAACATTTTAGTCTTGCATTTAAGACTAAATTCTCTAAAGAATTCAAGGAACTAAGTGATGATAAACTGTCCATGGCTTCATGATGAATATTGCAGTATGAGAATATAGTTAGAAATGTGAGAAAACATAGCAGAAAAACCTTCTTTTATGGGGGGGAAATGAAAATTTAATAATCTTGGTCTTTTATTGACAAATCATGCATTATTTTTGTGTGCTGTAAAAGCCATAAGCCAAACTTAGTCCAGTGTCCTAGAAGGAGAACTGCTTGAAAGGAAGGCATTTTATGAGAAAGCAGTATGGAGCAAAAGTAAAGAGCCCTTGCTCTAGTCAGTGGACTTGGATTAAAATCCTGTCACTGACTACTTGTGTGGTCTTGGCAAGTCAAATATGCCAGTAGTAAGAATGCCTACACGTAAGAATTATGTATGGAAGGACACACACATATGGAACACATGTGCCAGGACACATAGGAGGAGGGGCGCTAATGTAGCCAAAGGAAATACATAGATCTATCTCTGGGGAAAGGAAGGAATAAACATTTACATAGTGCCTACTATGTGCCTGGAAACACGTATATTCTAGGTGTGTGCTTGGATGGACAATTCATAGTGTAGACACAGCAGAACCACTGATTTGTCTTCTCACATACTTAGATACAGGAAATGTTCCCCACTTTGTCTTTATGTCTCTCTTTTAGCTTATTCCCAGAGATTATGCGCCAGCTTTTTTTTTTTTACACCATAAGATAAGCAACTCTTACACATAAAAACCTGAGCTATGTGTAGCTTTCTCTCCATAGGAAAAAAATTCTCTTATCTTATGGGAGCTGCTTCTGAATACAGACTAATCTTAGTAGCTAATTATCTTTTAACTTATTTCATATTAAGATGAAAGTCTCTATACTGATCATTTGTCTAACTCCAGGTCAGAAAAGTCTCTTTAACTCCAGCCTACTCCTGATTATCCTAGTACTTTACTATTCAAACCACTTCTGGGGGCTGCAATTCCACAACATGCAAATATCTATGTAAATTTCAGGCACTATGACTTTCTTCATACTTAAAATCTTTTGGGTCTTATCATGAAAATTAGCAGGTGTGGGACTAGACTAGAATAGAAAGGTCTGGTAGAGCCACTGCTTGCCAATAAACTACCCAACCTTTGCAATGTTCTGCTCTGCATACCTAAAGGCAACTATTATATCTCTTCCAAGTGTTTCTTTTCCATGTTGGCTAAATAATCCCAGTTCCTTCCATTTATCCTTAAATGGTATGACCTTGAGGCCCTTCATCATCTTATTTATCTTTATCTGAACATTTTCCAGTCTGTAAATGTCCTTCCTAAGATATGCAACTGAGAAATGAATAAAATGTACCAGATGTGGTCTGACCAGGGCAGAGTATGGCCAAACTGTTACCTCCCTTGTGGATACTGTTCATCTCATCATGTAGACTGAGATCACAAGAACTTTTTTGGTCATAATATCATAGTATTAATACATACTGAGTTTATAGTCTATTAAAATCTCTAGATCTTTTTCAGATGGTCTGCTATCTAGTGTTTTGTGAACTTATGCTTGAAAAGTTTTTTTTAAATCTAAGTGTAAGACTTTACATTCATCCCTATTAAATTTCATCATCTTAGATTCTTATTGATGTTTTAATCTGTCAAGATCTAAGTTAAGTCAGCAACCATTTATTAAATGCCCATTGTTTGCAGACATTGTGCCAAGTAAGCCCTGGGGATACAAAGAAAACTTGCTGTCAGGGAGCTTACAGACTTTAGCAGGAAGACCATATGCAAATTTAGGTGTACAAGCAAGAGAGAGATAAAATGAACTGGAGGTATTAAGCAGAGAGAAGGCACTAGATTAAGGGGGATTGGGAAGGGCTTCTTGTAGAAGGTGGAATTTTAAAAATTTATTTATTTATTTAATTTTAGTTTACAAGATTCAGTTCCACAGTCCCTTGAGTTTCAAATTTTTTCCCCTCCCT
>CM053598.1:126332842-126370146 GCA_028646575.1 Pseudocheirus occidentalis
GAAGAGCCCTGCCTGCTGCGCTGCCTGTAGTGCTTTCTGTCTTGTGGAGAGTTTCGGAGTTTGAAAATCTGTTTAGCGTCCCATTTTATGAGTTTTTTAGCGTGTTTGTGTGGGAGCTGCGGTGCTTTGCTGCTTCTACGCCGCCATCTTGGCTCCGCCCCCACTGGAGTTTATTGAATAGGGAAGGTGACATGGTATGATCTGAACTTTAGCTGTCTGTTTGACAGCTGAATCAAGGATGGACTGGAGTTGGGAGAAAGACTTGAGGTAGGGAGATAAACCAGCAGACTCCTGTAATGGTCCAAGCATGCAATGGTTATCATAGTGCCTAGTATATAAATAGTATTTGACTGACCGAGGTGATGAGCGCCTGTACCAGCACTAGCACGATGGCTGGCAATGTCAGGGGAGAGAAGGGCAGATTTATGAGAGTGTTAAAAAGAATCAAAAGAAATTGACAACATATTGGGTATGAGGATTGAGAGAGAGTAAGGAAGTGCCTGAGAAGATAGTGGTATCCTTGGCAGTATTATTAAAGTTAGAAAGAGGACAAGGTTTTCGAGAAAAGATAATAGGTTCAGTTTTAGATATGGTGAGTTTAAGACATCTGTGAATCAACCAACTCATAATGTCCAAAAGGCACTTGGAGATACAAATCCAGATGTCAGGAGAGAGGTTGTGTTGTTCATTCATGTCTGACTCTTTGTGACCCTTGGACAATACTGCCTATGGGGCTTTCTAGGCAAGGATACTGAAATTTCCTTCTCCAGTGGATTAAGGCAAACAAAGTTGCCCCTGGTCACATAGCTAGGAGGTATCTAAGGCCAGATTTAAAGTCAGGTCTTCCTGACTCCAGGCCCGGCACTTTATCCACTAAGCCACCTAGCTTCCTCAAGAGAGATGTTAGGGTTGGGCATAGAAATCTGAGAATCATTTGCATAGAAACAATAATTGAATCCATGACAGTTGATGTGATCACCAAATGAACTAGTATAGTAGGGAAAGAGAAGAGGACCTAGGATAGAATTTTCAGAAATACTCACGTAAGTGGATGCTACCTGGATAAAGATCCAGAGAACATTTTGTCAAATGGTAGGAGGGACAAATGAGAACATATTTATAAAGCACTTTGCAAATCTGTTGTAAGGATCATATTGGATAATATATGTAAAATTTTGCAAATCTTAAAATGCAGGCTGTATAGATGCTATTATTCTTTTTCTTCTCATTGCCATTAGCCTTATACTTCTTCATCTTGTCCACAGAAGTAGCAAGGGGAACTTTTGCTGAAATCTGAATAAATTGTATCTATGACATCCCTGTAGTTTCCCTGCCTAATCACTTGGCATAAATGTAAATGAGGTTACTCTGAGCTATTCATGATGAAACCTTGTTGGCTTTTAGTGATAACTGTTTCCTTCATAGGTATTCAGTAACCATCCCCTTAATAATATGTTCTGGAATCTTAAGAATCAAAGTCAAGTATACTGGTCTGCAATTTGAAGAATCCACATTCTCCCCTTTTTGGAAAATCATGACAACTTTTACTTTTCCCCAAATTTGGTAGCACTTCTTCTTTTCTTCAGTCTTTGAAAGATCATTGAAAGTGGTCAATGACATATGATAAGTTCACTCTTATTTTTCCTTTGTCTTGGATTTCAGCTTCCTATTTTGTCCTTTCTAATCACAAGAATATTTTCTTTGTTAAAGAAAACAGGCCTTCTCTTCTTCATAAGTTATTGTGTCATTCGCTGCAAGCAATTGTCCTACGCCTTCCTGAGCTGCTTCTTTTACCAAATTTAGCTTAAAACAAACAAAACAGAAAGAAATCCTTTGTGTTGGGGGTGGCTAGGTGGTGCAGTGAATAGAGCACTGACCCTGGAGTCAGGAGAACGTGAGTTCAAATCCAGCCTCAGACACTTGACACTAAAGCTAGCTGTGTGACTTTGGGCAAGTCACTTAACCCCAATTGCCCCTCCAAAAAGCAAAAAAAAAAAAAAAAAAAAAAAAAAGAAATCCTTTGCGTTGTCTGTAACATTCTTCACCAGTCTTAATTTATTCTGGGTGTAAACATACCAATCACTGTTCTTACATTGTATAAGAATTTTTTTAATCCATTTTCTGTTACTTTCTCTTATGTTTTCCATATGCTTTTTTAAAAAATCCAAGTTACTCAGTTCCACAACCATATGTTTCATTAACTATTCCTTTTGTTTCCTCATTAGAATTATTTTTGTTTCTTTTTGTATTTTTATTCTTGGGAGTTTCATATTTTTCCTGGGCTGTGTAATTTTAGTTTGTGTAATTCAATTATCTTTGAATCTTTATCAGTATATTCTCAGTTTTCTTCTCCACCATGAGTTTAAGATTGATTTAAGACTTAAGATTACTTTGTTTGCAAGATTTCCAGTTTTTCTGCTTCAATAGCTAATTTTTCCTTGGTGAGTATCAGGTCGATTATAGTTGGTTCCCTTCATTGCTTTTTCCTCCTTTTGAAGTATCAAATTATCATCAGGCAAAGTAAGAAAGTATTAACTGCCCTGCTTTTGGCAGAGAGGAAGCTACAATAGATGTCCAGATAATTAAAAAATCTGCCATCACAACAATATGCTTCTGATTTGGTTCCTGAATTATCTAGGGCAGAAGTTCTTAACTTGGAGTCTCTGAACTTATTTAAAATATTTTGATAAAATGTGTTTTAATACATAGGTTTCCTTTTTAGTATTACAAATTTTGTTTCATGAATATGAAACATTATTCTGAAAAGGGATCCATAAGCTGATTCATTCTTCTGCCAAAAGGATCCATGACATAGAAAAAGGTTAAGAAAGCCTAATCTAGGAATAAGGTAGCTGTTAAAAATAGGACTGTCACATAGAATAGGTATTTCATGTGCTTTGTTTGCTTCTAGTAGACAGAACTAGGTACAGTAGGTGAAAATTGCAGAGACAAATTTAGATGATGTTAGGAAGAACTTCTTAATAGCTATAGGGGTTCAAAAGTGGAATGGACTGTCTGTAGAGGGAGCAGATGTTTACTACTTTGAGGTCTTCAAGCAGAGGCCAGAGGTTCATTTGCTGAGAATGTTACAGTAAGAATTCCAGACAGAGTAGGTCAGAAAACTTCAAGCTCTTAAGATTTTCATCCACAAAAGAGATAAAATAGCGCCTTTGGGTGAACATAGAGTGGTGAAGCAAGTAAGAGTAGGGGCAGAACAGGGGTTCTCTTGGGATAGTCAAAGAAGACCTGAAGAAGAATCCTAGGATGAGATTTCCTCCCTGTGAAGAGTAAACACCTCCAGGATAGAGTCCACTTTAACATCTAGTGGCAAGCCCTGGGGTTAGTTAGTTTGAGAGGCTGCCTCAGCTCCAGCCCCAGGAACTTTTATCCCTGAGACAGTGACAGGAGTTGGGTGTCTGACCTAGGGAAGATCTATGGAATCTCTGCTAACAAGGAATGCCAGATGTAGCTGTGCTGTGAAGAGCAGAACCAGCAGATGCCCAGTGAGTGCAGAAATAGTGGGGTGGGATGCCTTTGGTGTGGGCACTTACGGGAGGCTAGAGGTCTTGGCTTGAGTTCAAGGTCAAAGGGGAGAACCGAAAAGTATCAGAGGCCAGAGGCACCATCCCTAACACCCCAGGACTAGAGGTAATTATAGAAACTAAATTATTACCAAAAAAAATAATGCACAGGCAAAGGAGAAAGAATCCAACCACAGAGAGCTACTATGGGAATAGAGAAGACCAGGGATCATCTTCAGAGGAGGATACTGAAGCAAAGAAACCCTCTTCTACTACAAAGAGTAGTGTCAAATGGTCACCTGCTCAAAAAGAATTCATTGAAGAACATTAAAAAGACTTTAAAAATCAAATGAGAGAGATGAAGGAAAAATTAAAAAGAAAAATAAGAATAGTACTAGAAAAACAAGATTATGGCAAAAAGTCATCCAATTAGAAAAAGAGATACAGAATCTTAAGGAAGAAAATGACTCCTTGAAAATTAGAATTTGGCAAAGTGAAGCCAGTGAAGTTATAAGAGATGAAGAAATAAAAAAGCAAAATTTAAATAATGAAAAATAGAAGAGAATGTGGAACATCTCATAAGAACATATCAAGAAGAGAAAACATAACAATAATTGGACTGCCTGAAAGATCTGATAAAAAAAATAATCTTGAAACAATAATACAAGAAAAAATGAAAGAAAATTGGCCTGAAGTATTAGAACAAGAGGGGAAATTAGAAATACGAAAAAATCCACTGATCACCACCTGAGAGAGATCTTATGAGGAAAACTCACAAGAATATTATAATTAAATTCTGAAGCCCCCAGATCAAGGATGCTATTTACATATGAAAGTATCACAACTTGAATCACTTGAGTGTTAGCAACACTAAAAGAGCATAGGTCTTGGAACACTGTATTGAAGAGCAGAAGAACTAAGCCTCTGGCCAAAAAATATTATACCCAGCAAAGCTAAGCATAATTCTGAATGAAAAAAAAAGATGGACATTTGATCAACTGTGAGACTTTCAGGACTCTGCTAAAAAGACACCTTGAACTCAACAGAAGATTTCACATGCAAGGATTAAGAGAAATATAAAGTACATACCAATGACCAATTACAAGGGACTAAATAAGTATAGAATGTTTGCCTTCTATGTATGGAAAATGTAAAACCTATGTCTAAGATTGTTACCAGTAATTAGTAACTTATAAGAAAGATTGGGGTAGAGCTGAGTATAATATGATTTCACAAAGTAAAACCATTCAAGAACAGATAAAAGAGTAATTACCTTATACAAATGAGGTACAAGAGGAAGAACCAATACAGAGGAATTAGATGGGGGAGGAGTGTTGTTAATTCTGGAAACCTGCTTTCATCAGGAAGGGAAAATGCATATGCATTTAAAAGAATATAAAAGTCCTCTCAATTTAGAAACAAATAAAACTCTAAGTGATAGGGAGGGAGGAGAGGATAAAGGGGGGGTCTTCAGATGGGAAGGTGGGGGAATTGGTTAAAAGGGGGATATAGAAGGTTCTTTAGATTTAAGGGAATAGGAGCATAAGGGAGGGAGTTTTAGAGGGGAGGGGGACAGCATAGGTCAAAGGGGTGTATAAAAGGGTGTTTAGATTTAGGGGAATAGAAGGATAAGTCAGGGATTGCTGGAGTGGAGTTAAGTAATAGGAGGGCAAGGTAGCAGGTAGAAGTAAAGTAGAAGAGTTGGAGAGAGGAAAAATGAGATATGCATACATATAAAAACGAGATTAGAAGTAGAATCTCTTAGGGAAAGTATATGTTTATGTATTATATATGTGTATATATGTATGCGTGTATGTATATATCAATAATTATGTATAAATATATCCATGCTCAATTGTAGCCTTGGTGTGGTGGGGTAGGGGAAAGAAGGGGGGGAAAAAGAACAAAATAAAAAGTGTACAGCAGAGAACAAAAAAAAACCTACAAGGAAGCAAAGAAAAGATGGACAGTGTTCAACATAACATATAGTATTTAATATATAGATTTTCTTGAAATGATAGATTATTGCTATATATTCTGAATCCTCTCCTATCTTTTGCTGTGTACGTGACATATTTTTTCCTTTCAATTTAAGTTTAATATTTGAATTTATAATGTTTCTTTTTCTTATTGTCTAAAATTTTTTAAAAAGAGAATTCCATTCATGTATGTATTGGATTAGATGTATGCTAAGGCCCTTCCAACTAAAAATCTGTATGATTCTTTGTCTCTTTTACTTCTGTTCAGTGGGCTTACAGGATATTCAAATCATTTCTGTTTGTCCCTGTCATGATTTCCCCTCAGGTGCTCTTCTATAATTCCCTTCTCTAGTTCACTGATTTCTACAAAGAGTTTTATTACCTTAATATGCATTGCTAGACTATACTTCCTCCTTTATTTTATTCCCTTTGAATAATGTAAACCCTTCCAAAACAATAATCTAGCAATGAGTTCCATCTACTAATTCTCATTGATCCTTGTCCCTCCTTGTATTATGATCTCTAGTTCATCTGGTTTGTTCTATGTGCTTTTTACTTACATAGGTAAAAAGAAATCTTAGGACAATATTTTCATTACTCCTTCCTTGAATTCTGTGGCTTGTAAATTCATTCCCTTGTGACAAGGTACTTTCATTGCTCTTCTTTCTATATCATAGATGCTTTCTACTACATCTAGTTAAATATAAATGAATGACTGAATAAATAAATACATACATACATATATACACACACATACATACACACACAGGTAGTTTTTCTCTGCCTTTTCCTTTTAAATGTAAAACTGATTAGATTTATGATACTATGAAGGATTGACATTTTTTTCTTAACTGAATATCCACCTCAGTGGTTTTTACTGAGACCTGGAGGCGGGTGAGGGGAGAGGAGGGATTTCCCTCCCCAAATCTTCCAGCTGCCTAGAACCCATCCACAAAGTTTTCTTTATAGACATCATCATTGTAGATAATCTAGGTTCTCTTTTCCTTAAGCCTACTTTGTATAGCAAGGGAGCCCCACACAGAATTGCCAGTGGCAGCATCTAGGGTGGACTGCTTACCAGAAATGCTAACCTTGAGTTGCACAGATTTTACCTTGGTCCTGTTGAGCTCAGGTATTACCTGATATGCTGATTCCGTCTTCTGATAGGTGACAAAGGCACAATTTTGGGGTGGGTCTATGGAAAGGTCAGTGATGTTCCCAAAGGGTGAGGAGAGTGGGTATCATATCTGTTTCAGGTACATAGAACGTGTTCCCCTTACGTGGACTTCGATACTCAAGGAACAAATCAGATCTTCGGAAAGGGCCCTCTCGATCCTGGTCTCAGTCTCTGTCCCAGTCTTGATCCCTGTCCTGGTCTTGTTCACATTCTCTGTCAGGATCTCAATCACAGTCTCAGTCCTTGTCTCAATTTGGTGTCTGTCTCGATCTCAGTCCTGGTCCCTATCCCAATCCTAATTCCTCTTATGGCCGCAATCTCAACTTCAGCTTCTGAGTGGGGAGGCTGAAGAGGAGGGACCACTTCGTTCCTCATAGCCCCAGTCAAAATTTCACGGAGGTCCATCACCACCCCCTGGACCTTCTGATTCTTCCCCATAAGGTCCTAGTTCCCAAAGCTGATCACTGAATGAAACAAAACTCTCATATAGAGATTTCCTCTGGGGATGTCTGGATGACTCCTGCAAAGTCATTGTCAGCTGAGATGCTTCATTGAAATGGTTGAAAAGTAGGGGCTGGATCCTTCTCTGGATCCTTCATTTTCCCTTCTAGAGTCTATGACTGCTCGAAGCCAGAATTCTTGGTCTCAGCTTTAATGGCACTGTTGGCTCCTGATTTTACCAGCTGTTTCACCTGCTCTATTGCTGTGGTTGTGTCTATGACTGGTTGCTCTGATAAAGAGTGTTTGATGCCCCCCTGGCTGGCTGTGCTACTATTACTCTGCTTTTTAAGAGCCAATAATGCTTTTTTCTTTTTCTTGAGTTTGCTGAATTTCTTCTGCAATGCCTCTTCTTCCTCACTCAGTCCTGGGGGCAGCACCAACATGTCAGCTCCCAGCTCTGAGCCAGGTCTGGCTCTCCAGAGATGCAGCTGTGAAAAGGGAGATGTTTTCTCCTTTACAGAGACCACAACTGCAAGTTCCTACACCCTCCCAGGAGGACCAGATGGGCGCAAGGTGATGATGTTTAGGGGGTGACATTATTTCATCAGCCCTTATTTGGTAAACCATATTTTTGGACAAGAACCCATCATTTCTCTATTTTTAAATTGTGCACCAGAAGTCCAGATCCTATTTTTGTATACCATTTTGATCAAGTAGTCAGTTCCCTTTTATTATTTCTATTATTTCTCCTTCAGTATCTAATTCTTCTTGGTGAGAATCAAGTCCATCTGTTTGCTCCCAAAATCTTCCTTTCTGTTCCAAAGTTCAAATTCCCCTCATACATCTGGCAGCAGCAATGAAAATACTATTTATGGTTTTATCCCAATGCCTTTTTTCTGTTTTTCAAGGAACATTTTATTCCCTTTGAAAACATGGAGATAGACAAGAGTCAGTCAATAAACATTAAGCATGTGCCAGGCATCATGCTATGTGCTAAGAATACAAAGAAAGACAAAAGACAATTTCTACTCTCAGTCTAACTCTGGAGACAGTATGAGGTTATCTGAAAGCAAGCTACATATAGGATAAATTGGAAATAATCTACAGAGGAAAGTCACTAGAATTAGGGAGGATTAGGAAAGGTTTCTGTAGAAGGTAGGACTTTAGCTAGAACTTGAAGGAATTCAAAGGAAGCCAGAAGGTAGAGATGAGAGACAGCATTGCAGGCATTCCTTGAGGCCCTTTACTTTATCTTTTAGGGAAGAGACATGCCTGCCCTTTGAACATGGACAGAAGTTACTTAGATGAGACCAAAAGACAAACATAGAAAACACTATGCAAGGATTGCAAAATTCACTTGCTCTCCATACTTGCTGAAAGTGAGATTCTCAGTTTTTATGGTAAATTCTTAGGTTATAAATTGGTTATTTCAAGTCTGATATTTGGTCAGTTTGAAACTTGGAACATATTTTCTCATATAAACAACTTTCTTATGGTTGGTTAGCTTCCCAGGATAGCCCACAAAGCTGTTTAACTAATAACACTTCTGAAATATGTGAAAAGTAGACTTCTGTGACCTAACTTTAGAACTTGATCAATGCTTCTAACATAGTTTCTTTGGGGAAACGTATCCCAGATCAGAAGTTAGGACTCTGGGAACATCTCTCACCTTCCCACTACTTTTGAATACATTTTGGTTTGGTAATGGAAGGGACTTTCCCTTTTAGTCTAGTGGCAAGCTATTATTCTGTTTGCCACTCTGTAGAAGAGGAATTCCCCCCTGTAAAGCCAGTCACAAGCAGCTCCTGTGGGAAAAGCTGCTGTGAATAACTTTAAGGATCTAGTCACATACTATAGTGAACTGTGTATTCAGCAGTAAACTAAAGCATAATATTAACAACAATGTAAGATAACAACTTATACTAAGGTGGCCACATAGTCTTAAACATCAACCCCTAGGTCACAGTAAGTTACACATCTCATCAGTCAATAAAGAGTACCCAAGTAAAGTCTTCTTTTATCTTCCAGTCATCCTTAAGCCAATCATCCTCAAGGGGTAGAAGAAAGTACAAACACCATCCATCCCTAGGTCTCTGTAAGTCACAATCTCATCAATCAGTACAGAGTACCCAAGTAAAATCTTCTTACATCTTGACTCCACACTGGCTTCCAAACCTCATGACTCTTCCTCCACAGGCTGGATTCACCCAACTCTTGCCTGGATTCACACATATAGAGCTCTCCACTCTCAGTTCTGTATCTCAACTTACAGGGATTGCTCCACTCTAAACCCTTCTGCAATTTCTGTTTCTAGGAAGATAAATCTTAACAGAACTAGAATATTTACACACAGTAAACTTAACAGAGCTAAAACAATATTTACACACGTTACCGGCACTATTATCTCAACTCACTTTCTGTCTGACAAAGTAACACAAGTCAATAAGACAAAGCTTCTGTCTGATAGAACAACAGAGTGCTACAGAGTGCTGACATCACAAACATTCTCTCCCTCAGTTCTCAGAAAGAAACACAGATCAACAGAGCACCAAAATAAGCATTGTCTCTCTCAGTTCTGGCTGCTCCCAGCTCTGCTTGAGCTTTTCTCTGCTCTGCTCCTTCCTGTTCTACCCTTCCTGTTCTGTTCTTTCAGCAAACTCCTCCCACTGTGGATTCCTTGTAATTGTGTTAGACCTATTAAGGGCAGGGAAGGACTTCAAATTCCCTTAGGCCTATTAAGGACAATACAGTGTATAGTGTTTTCAGCAAAGACTCTTGATACAATCAAAGGCTAGGCTCAAAGGCACTAGAACATAAACAAGCAGCAAAGTACTGCTTTGTTTGCCATTATGCCCCCACAACTGAATGAGTAGGTACCATCCAGCAGCAGGAGAATCCCCAGCCAAGGCAGACTCCCCCATATCCCTTAGTCTCCACAGCACTTTCTGGCTCTTTGTATGTATATGTACAAAACTTAGATTTTTTTTTTTGAGCTGGTAGCTGCCTACTCTCTTAGTAATGACTGCAATTCATATTTTTCTGAGCTTGATATTATTTGTGCTTCTACCCTTCTTTAGTTTGCTTGATACCTTTACACAAAGTATAATCCCACTTGATACCTTCATACAGAGTAAATATAGTGCGTTTATGTCCCAATTTCCACTCTTAAATTTTATTTCACATAAAAGAATAAACTTTTTGCCACTGCCACCTCTCCCCCCCACCCCCTCCACCCCCACCTGACCTGTATCTTTTTCATTCTGATCCTTGAAAAGTAAGTTTCTAAATTTCTGAGCCAGGAAATCCTGGACAATTTTTTTTGTTGTTTCCTTCTCCTAGCCAGGCCAACATGTTTTCTGTTCCTCACCATCTGATGCCCCTTTTTCCTATTGCACCTTTTACCATCTCCTTCAGATATTCAACAAGCACTGCATTCCAAAACTTCCCTCCAGTCCTGCCTACATCAGGTAGCTCTCTATAAGTCATTCACAAATTCTTCTTCAAGTTCCCTACAGGCAAAGAACTTATAGAAACTTCCTGCTTTTCTCCTGAAATGATTATGGGCTTTCCACAACTCATACCAAAATAGATGTAAATCTTAATTCATTTTCATTTTATCTCAGCTCTATCTCAAATCATATTGTCCCTTAATGTTGTTTATTTTTATGTTGATATATGTACACACATATATACATATGTATTTCTACGTATATAAATATATTAAGTATGTATAGAAATACTTAATACATATGTATATTCATCATTTGTGATTACTAATATATAACTCATTAGTTTCTGTCAGTAATGTATACTTTAAATAATGAGTTCTTTAAATACAAGCATCAAGAATCCATTTCAGTGCTCTAATGTATTTACTATTAAGGTCCCTTTCTACTATATATAAGACCCTGTTGTCCTGGGCACTGATAATACGATAAAGAAAGAAACAGAAAGCCCAGCATAGTCTTTGCCTTCAAAGAGCTCTCAATATTGTAGGGAGATGAAATATATAGAGCTAATTATAAAAGATAAAGTTAGAATGTGATGAACATAGGAGCCAAGAAGCATGAAAGATTCATAGAGGGAAGAGGGTATCAGGAAAGGCTTTTTAGAGGTTGTAGAACCTGAGCAGGTCCTTGAAAGGAAGAATTTCAGTAGTCATAGAAGTCTCTTCTAGGCTTGTGAGAAAGAAAGGATCAGCAAAAATATTTTGTGTTTTACTGGTTATTCTGCTCTTAATTATAAGTAATATTTACAGTGGCCCCTGAAATACCTACAGTAGAAATCTAATATAGCGTGATTAGCTTATAGAGAAGATGCTTGTCTTAATTTGAAAATATATTTCAAGACATTTAGTTTTAGTAGTTTAGACAAATATTAGGTTTATTTAGACAAATATTAGGTTTGTGAAGCCTGGCATGAATGAATGAACACAGTGGTAAAAGCTAAATTTGGAAGTCAAGAACTAATAAGAACAGGAAAATTCTTTATTCTTTTTCATATAATTGAAGTTTGGGTCTGAGCTCCTTTAAAAAAAATTCTAATCACTGTTTTTTAGGCATCCTTTAAAAATGTGCTATTAATGTGTTCAGCCCCAATGACTTGACATCTATTTATTGCCTCTTCCTCAGGTGCTAGTAGGATCATTAGGTCAAGGATGAAAACAAAGTAGCAATATTTTTTTTTCGTCATCCAAAATCATTTTACATTTTGGGCCAATGTACACATATCCATTTGTGGTGTAGCTATTTTATAATTTGGTCCAATTCGCAACTACTTACAGTATATTAGTATACCTGGCTATCAATAGCTCTTCCAACATTGAACATTTCTATCTTTCCTCTTCTTTTTCAAGTTGATGGATATGTGGTAATAACAGTTGTTTTACTTTGTATTCCTCCTATTATTAGTAATTTGGAGCATTATATATATATGTGTGTATGTATATATTTATATTTTGCACTTCTTTTGAAAACTCTTTATATCATTTAAACAAATTCCTCCTGGGAAATTTATCCTAGATATTTGTGCTATTTCCTTATAGGAGATTATGTAAATATATATTATGTATATTATATGTATATATACATATATATATCTTATATGATCAAACTTTATGTTTGGTGCAAAGTTCCCACCCCCCAACTAGATAGCTTTTCTCTGTACTACTTGTATTGATTTTGTTAATGCAAGTGGTTTTCAATTTTATAATAATAATTATTTATTTTTTCTTTAATGATTTCCTCTATCACTTCTTTGATAATGAATTTTGCCCCATCTATAGTTATTAAAGATATCTTCTTTTCTTTTTTATGATATGATCTCCTCATTTATGTGATATCCATTTTACTTTTGTTGTTATATATTATGTAAGACACTAATTTAATCGTATTTTTTATCAAATTGTTTTCTAGGTTTCCTAGTAATTCCTGTCAAGTAGGAGTTTATATATTTTTATTCATTTTCACATTGGGCTACTATACTTGTTTCCTTCCAAATCTTGCTGTCTAGTTAATTGCACTAACCAGTATGAAACAATTTTTGTGATTATTGCAGATAACTTGAGATCTGGTACCATGAGATTGTCTTCATCTTTCCTTCTTTTAACTTCTTTTGAAATTCTTGACCTTTTGTTTCTTCAAGTGATTCTTTTTAATCTTGCCTATAAAAAACAATGAATCTGCAAATTTAAGGTGGTATCATTTAAAAAAATTTATTGCTACAACCTATCTGTGAAAAAGAATATCTCTATAATTATTTGTCTTCTTTTATTTCTGCAAATTTTTCTTTTTAGTATTTATATAAATTTTGAGTGTCTGTATTTCATGCAGTTTATGGTTATTTTAAGTAACATTTCTTTATAATTTCATCTACATTTTTGTCAGTACTGTATTGAAATGCTGATGATTTTTATGGAATCATTTCACATTTTGCTGCTTTACTGAATTGTCCAAATTAGCTCATCCATTGATTTTCTGAGCTTTTTAAAGTAAACTATCAGATCATGTTTACATTTAAGAGTTTAAACTATCAGATCATGACAGTGTTTAATAACTTTAATTATTCTTCTCTTGTCTTAGTACGAAGCTAGCATTTCCCAGCACACTCAACAAGTAAGAATGTAGATAGGAGGATTATTGTGTTTCTCTTATACTTACTAGAAAAATTTCTTATCTTTCCTCATTGCAAATAATGCTAGTTCACTCATATATATATATATATATGTATATATATATTCTTTTGATTATACTTAAGAAGGACCTTCCTATACCTGTGATTTTTAGCACCTATATAAGTAGTATTGTATTTTATCTAAGAGCTTCTCTGTATTTATTGATATAACTGTGAGTTTTGTGATTTATTTGATCATGCTTATTATTTTGCTAATATTGAACAATTTTCATTCTGATATAAATCTAACTTGGTTATAGTGAATTTTTTTGCCATATTGTAGTAGTCTCTTGCTAACATTAAATTTTTGCAGCAGTATTATTTCTCTGCTTTATCTCTTTCGGATTTGGTTAATATGACCATATTTATTAAATAAAAATAGTTTCATAGGTTGTAAAGTACAGTGAGCATTGGCTTTGTAGTCAGAGAACCTAGTTTCATATCCCACCTCTGCTTCTACTTGTTTCCAAAGGTTTTTATTATGAATTTGACAAACATCAAATACAAACATTTCGATATACAGAAGATTGCATATGAAGCTGTGATATGTAGCATATTTACAAACTAGACTTTCTCATCCCAAGTTACAGTTTTAGTTGCAGTCACGTTTGTGCAGCCTCTTACAACACAGTGTATCCAGCTTTCTAATATGTTTAACCTTCAAACAGAAAATTAACTTGGCCATGATACCAAGATTAGTTTACAACTGTGTCATACATGTGCACACATATATACACACATATATACATTATGCTTATATATGCATATGCATATATACACATATACACACAAATATTTAATATTAGAAAAATAATAAGTATAATCATATACACAACAAACATTCAGGGGTGTCCACATAGATGGTGAGGCTGATGTATGCTTTGCCACACCTAGCTCATCATTTGGGAATGTCTGAAAGAGAAAATGTGGGAGAGAAGAGGTATTAGGCTGCATACCAGACCGAAGGCCCACAAAGTCATTGTGCAGACTTCACTGTTGTTTGCCTATAAAAACTGGACAGTCTATCAGCACCATGCCAGAAAACGGAACTGCTTCCGCTTGAATTGTGTTAGGAAAATTCTGAAGATTACGCAACATGATAAGGTAAAAGACATTGAGGTCTTCTTTCGAGCTGAACTTACAAGCATTCAGATCCTACTACAAAAGGCACAAATCTGATGGATGGCCACATAGACCAAAGGCAGGTTTCCCTAAAAAGCTATTTTATGGAAAGCTCATATAAGGGAAGTGCTCACAAAGTGGTCAGAAGAAGCAGTACAAAGACACTTCAAGGTCTCTCTGAAGAACTTTAGTATCAGTTGTGAGACATGGGAGACACTGACATGGGACTGCCTGGTGTGCCATGCCCATATCAAAGAAGGTGCTGTACTCCATGAGCAAAATAGAATCACAGTAGCATGAAGGAAACATGAACTATAAATCCAGAGACATCTCCATCTCAAATGTCCTAATGGACTGCTTGTGCTTGACCTGTGGTAGAGCCTTCTGAACTCATATTGAATGGATCAGCCACAGCCAGACACACGGTACACCGACCACAACATCATGATGTCATTGATCCTCTTTGAAAATGAAGGCTAAATAACTATGCAGACACACAACACTCACATGTGTGTAGGCATATATGTGTGTATACATACGCACACATATATACATATGTGTATTTGTGTCAACTTTATAGAGTCTCTTTCCTGAGTCTATGACAGCAACCTAAATACTAATTCCTGTTTAATGATGGAGGATTTAATTAACGTATGCTATTTTTTTACAAGAAGTATATATTATATTTAGCATGATGGTGACAAAATTATTTTACTTGCTTTTATCCACATCTGAACTTCCTTCTATCTTCCATGTATGTTTAAGGTTTCATTTACTTACTTTTCTTTCCTTTTTTGTCTCACTACCACAGACTTTGCCCAAACACTATTATTCTGCTTTCTCTTCCCTGCCCTCCCATAGAAGCCCTTCCTTATGATGCATAATTACAGCTAAGCCAAATAAATTCATATATTTACTTTGAATCAAGATGCCTACTATGTCTCATACTGTGCCTCTAATCCAGCGGTTCTCAACCTGTGGGTTACGTTCAATTTGTAACAATGAAAATACATCCTGCATTTCAGATATTTACAATATGATTCATAACAGTAGCAAAATTACTGTTATGAAATAGGAACAAAAATAATTTTATGGTTGGGGGGGTCACCACAACATGAGGAACTGTATTAAAGGGTCACAGCATTAGGAAGGTCGAGAATCACTGCTTAATCAGTTACCTTTCCAAAAAGAGATGGGAACCATTCTTCATCATTAGTCATCTGAAGTTATGATTTGTCATTGCATTATTCAAAGTTCTTAAATCTGTCATTTTCCTTTATATTATTATAGTAATTGTATATATTATTCTCTTGGTTATGCTTACTTTATTCTTTATCACTTCATAAAAGTTTTTCCCATTTTTGTCTTAATTTTTGTTATTTTTGTGTTTTTTATTTTTTATATTATTGTATAGCACAATATTATTCTTTTACATGTATTTGCCATAATTCATTCAGCCATTCCCCAATTTATGGGCACCTACTTTGTTTCAAGTTCTTTGCTTTCTAGACTTTGCCCACCTCCTTTGTTTGTGTTTCAAAGATTGTATCCAACCCTGGTCTTCTCTTTTCTGTTCAAATCCATTTATTTTTCCTATACACTACATTTAAAAAGATATTTTATTTTTCCACAATTACACGTAAAAAGAATTTTTAACATTTTTAACATTTTGAATTCCAAATTCTATCACTTCCTCTCTTCCCTCCCACCTCCTTGAGACAGTAAGCAATGTGAAATAAGTTATACATATGCAATAATGTAAAACATTTCTATATTAGTTATTCTGTGCAAGAACACTAGAAAGAAAGAAAATTAATATGCTTCAGTCTTTAGTCAGACAATAGTTCTTTCTCTGGAGGCAGATAGCATTGTTCATCATGAATCCTTTGGGACTCACGGGTCATTACATTGCTGAGAACAGATAAGTCATTCATAGTTCTTCATCTTACAATATTGTTGTTACTATGTACAGTGTTGTAGTTTTGCTCACTTCACTTTGTATCAGTTCATGTAAGTCCAGGTTTTTCTGAAATCATCTTGCTTGTTATTTCTTATAGCATAATATTCCATTATAGTCATATAAAACAACTTATTTAGTCATTCTCTAATTGATGAGCATACCCTCAAAATCAAGTTCTTTGGCACTACAAAAAGAGTTGCTATAAATATTTTTGTACAAATAGGTCTTTCTCTCTCTCCCTCTCTCTCTTTCTCTCCCCCTCATCCCCCATCTTTGGGACACAGACCTAGCAGTGATATTCCAGCCCTGTTTTTTTCAACAGGAATTTATGAAAGTCTTCTATTCTATTAAAAACCTATATTCCCCCCTACAGGATTATAGGCAGTTTCATAGAATTCTATTCTTTGTTATAAAATCCTTTTTTCTTTTGACTACAAGAATATTACATTCCAAGATATCCTCTCTTTTATAGTGGTTGCATCATAGTTGTATATGAATCCTGTATGGGGGGATCCTTTGTACTTGAACTCTTTCTTGACCCAGAAGCTCTGCATTTTGAATGACAGGCTGAGTGCTTTCAATTTGGTATTTATTTCAGTAGATAATAGGTGAAATCTTTTTGTTTTTCCTTTTCCCTCTGGTTCTGATCTATCTAGTCAGTTTTCTTATTTTTTTTTAATATTGTATCTAAATTTTTTTTTAGTCATGGTTGGCAGGGAATCCTATATTTCTATATTTCTTATAATCCTATATTGTCTCTCCTTGATCTGTTTTCCAGTCAGTGGTTTTTAATAATAGAAACCTGATATGTTCTTTTAATTTCGAAGCCTTTTGATTTTGTCCTGATATGTCTTGTTGTCTAATGAAATCATTGAATTATATTTATTTCAGCCTATTTTTCAGGGATTGTACTACTTGGGTAAGATTTTTTACCTTATGTTTTAAACTATTTATTTCTTTAAAAAAATTCCCTTAAGATCTCTCTCTAATTTTCTGACAGGTAGGTGGCATAGTAAATAGAGCACTGACCCTGGAGTCAGGAGGACCTGAGTTCAAATTTGACCTTAGACACTTAACACTTACTAGCTGTGTGACCTTGGGCAAGTCACTTAACCCCGATTGCCCTGCCTTCCCCCCTCCAAAAAGACAAAAAAAAAGATCTCTAATTTTAATTTTTATCTTTTGCTGCATTTCTTCCATCTCTTGAAGTCCTTATGACCAAGTCGTTCTTTTGTTTCCCCTGGAGACCATCCTTGTATTTATCATGCAGTTACTCTCTCCTCCTGGTTTGCCTCTTGGGTTTATCTTAAGCCCTAAGCCATAATATTTCTTCTTTGTATTTGGAATATTTTGCTCACTCATATCTCCAGCTGCAGTTTTTAGACTGGGACTTTGTACCAGCATCATATTCTATTCCTTTCATATATTAGATTAGGTAGGCAAGGTCTTCATTGGTCTAATGCACTCTGTAACCGGAATGTTGCCTTGCCATAGCTCTAGATGGAATGGCTTGTTCTTAGCCCTGTCTTTTTCCTGTTCCGCAGCCTTGACTTGGAACTCTGAGTTCTGCTTTGAGATGGAACCAGCCCTCACTCTGCCTCTATCCCTGGCTTCTGCTTCTTTCTCTGGTGGCCCACTATTGGTGTTGGTCTGGATCCTGTCTCCATCTCTTTGTCCTTGCACAATAATGCGTGGGCAGTTACTTTTTTCCTTGACACAGTCTAGACAAATCCCAGTTAGGTAGGTATTGGGAATTGTACTGTCTGATTCTGGAGTACTTTTTCTTTATCTCCTTGATCCCCCAGTTCAGCTACCTAATATGAGAGATTGTGTTTTGGACCTCCTGATGGGTTTTCTACAGTGGGCTTCTGAGTCTCTTCTCATCTGTCTTTCTGGGCAGTCTCCTATCAAAATCTTTCTTGCTCTGGCTCCAACAGGATATGAGGGGTCACTCTTGCTTCAGGTATCTTACAGAACCCACTTATCTCTTTTTTGATCATACTTTTATTTGATGATAAACTTTATTCCACCCTTTTTCTATCATTTCTTATTCATCATGTGTTACAGTATGCTCATCCTCATTTATGGACATCTGTGCTGACCCCTGAATGATATGCAGAGGAGTATAAATGTCTGACCAAGTCCTGCCAAAAGGAGACCCAAAGGAAAAATGGTACATGCCACAGTTCCTAGTCTCTGAATGATGGACAAAGAGCATAAGTCCCTGCTAGGGAGAATGATCTTATAAGGCAAACTTCTCTTTATTGATTTGTTTACTTGCTTATTTATTCATTATATAAATAGGAGGTCTCCCTACATGAAGAAATATTTCTTTTCTTTTTTGTAGTTTTTATTACTTTACTTGGTTCATTTCTTGTAGTTTTGGGATGAGAGTTTATCTTAAAGTCTTCTCTCTCACTCATCTTGCCCAAAAGGCCCTATGTGTATAGCCTTATACCTACAATATGGCTTCTATTTTGGAAACTGTAACTGTCAACATATCATTGAAAGGATGATATGTTGTTGTTGTTCAGTTGTGTCTGACTCTCATGACTTCATAGGGAATTTTCTTGGCAAAGATACTGAAGTGGTTTGCCATTTCCTTCTTTATTATCCTTCTATATATTTGACACCAGTACTCTAGTGGTCTTTGAGAAGAATAAACTGAATAGAATGTAAATAATTTTAATTTGATGTAAAAAAAATAACTTCAGATTGTAAGGAGGGATTTTTTGTAATACTCTGCCTTTCTTTGAATTGAAAATAAATTTAGAGGGTTGTTAAGCTTTCACACCTAGTAATGAAAGTGAGCCAATGGTATGTTTGATTTAATTTCCACTTAGTGAAATTTTTTTAAAAATCTTTTAAAATTACAGGGAAATTGTGATGATGAGATCTTCACATATTCTGTTATTTACTTTGTCATGAAAAAACTTAGATTTAAAATTTTATTTGTCTTTTGCCAGATCTCTTGACCCTGTGATAAGTACTGCTTTACAAGGTCTTGCTGTCATAGAAAATCACCTTGTGGAAGTGGATGGAGATACACTTTTCTTGTATGGCTCTGGAGCTCTAGAATCACTGGATCGTAATTGGAGTGTTCAGACAGCAGGATTGGTCACAACAGTCTCCTTCACTTTCATAGAATTTGATGAAATAGTTCAAGTACTCCCCAAATTGAAGATTAAATTTCCTAATTCTTTGGTAAACCTTTATTAATAATATGTTTAAATGTCTCTTAGTTGTAGCTTATGTCGTTGGTTCAAAGCTTAGTTTTAATCTTTTTGTTTCCTGCACTTCCTCTTTAACAAGTTCCTAACTCTAATGAGACTTTCTAATGCCAGGACTATAAATTAGAATTGAAAATGGTCTTATGGTTTTCTTCTACTATTGGGAATTCAACCATTGTAAAGCACTTTGACCCTTTATAGTAGAATAGAAATGAAAAATAAAAGAAATACTTAAAATTATTTAATTTCTCTTATAAAACATTTGTTAAGACCTGCTCACATAGTAGATAATTGGTGTATGTTGTCTTTATTATGTCTTATATGGTCATGACAATACTGTATTTCTTTACATTTTCATAATAATTGCCATGCATTTATATATCTTGACATTTGAAACATTTAACGAGGTTTAATTTTGCTGATTTTTATATTAGTGTAATGAGTATTTTTTAAAAATTATGATTTTATAACTTACTATTTAATGAAAAATGTATTATAGTGTTTTCTTTCTATAACTCAGTTGACTTCCTGTACCTATCCTCTTTATGTTTCCTTACGTCAGTACTTTTTATCATGATCACCTATAAGAAAGAGAAGCTAGAAATGAAATCTCTGTATGCTAGTGAATGAAGTTCCAAACTGACAGATGTAACACTTGCATGATCATCCCAGTTCTACTAACTTTTTCTGGGGGAGGCAATTTAACCCTTTGTGTCTCATAGTTAGCTTTAAAAAGTCAATAGCCTGCTTTTACCTTATAGAACCAGTAGAAACTTCTGTATAAAATTATTTGAAAACTTAATATCTTTCATTTAAAGATTTGGATCAGTGCAAAGGCAACTAAGATTCAGCATTCTTAGAGTTTATAGAATTTTTTAAGATGACAAAATCATAGAGTTGGAAGATAAAGCTAATCTAGGTTAGCCTATATTTGAATAATTATTCCTAAATGGGCTTGTTTTGCAGGTAGGAAATAAATCTTTCCCATTTTGAAGTGGGCATATTAAATCTGTTAAAAATAAATAAATTCTTTTGCATTTATCTATTTGAATTAGCCAAACCTAAGGTCAGTAGACCACAAGTATAAAAATGATCCATGAAATTGTAAGTTTGATGATTTTTAAGATGTTTAAATTTAGTATCATTTACATTTACATTTTTTGTTTTATAGCACCTTAAGTTCAAGGAGACAAATCTTGTTATGCTCCAGCAGTTTAATGCACTGGCACAGCTTCGTCGCATTGACCAGTTGACAATCGATCCTCAGGGAAATCCAGTTGTCAATTTTACACTCTGGAAATACTATGTGCTATTTAGACTGAGCCATTTTAGCATGCAGAAAATAAATGGAACTGAGGTAACCTAACCATATCCTTTATGAGTAGCATGAGTATAATTTCTCTCTAAAAGGAAGTCATAAAAAATAGTAAGGAGATGAAATAGCCAAGTAATCAGAGAATGTTTATTTCATTTTATAATATTTAAATTATTAATTATTTAAATTATTTTAAAATAAAAATCACATCACTCAGAAAGTTAGAGAATTAAGCCAGCTTTGTAAATAGTATTAGCTTAAAGTGAGTAAAAAAGAATAAAGTAATAAAGAATATTGATTATTTTTCTGATATGAAGATAACAACATTGTAAAAGATTTAGTAGATTAGTCAAATGTTTTGTACTTATCTATAGATAATATGCTTTTTGGATTCTTTAAAAGTCAAAGCTCATGACTTATTCTGTGCTTTATGCATTGTCTTGTATGCTAAAGGGTTTAAATGGTAACTGGTAAGACTCACCAAAAAGAAAGAAAAGAATAGGATAAAAGAAAGGAAAGATAAAGTTATAAGAAAGAAGAGAGAGTAAAACCTGGAAATGTGGAAGGGAGCAAAAATATTTAAAAAGGAAGAGATGAAGAGAAAAAGATGAGCAACTTCTGTTTTGTTTTTTAAATAGTTTCTAACTGCTGGCTTCTGTGTAACTGTTTGGATGACTAAAATCTAGAGATGACTGACAAATTTATCTGGGGATATTATTATCTTTGAATAATAATAGCTGATATTTAGGTAGTCCTTTAGAGTTTTCAAAGCACTTTCCAAAATCTTTCATTTGAACCATAATTATTCTAGGAATTACCCACATTGATCCCCAATTAGTAGCAGTCTAGGCAGGGGGATCCCACTCTCTTTAAATGTTAATCTGGAAAAGAAAAGAAAGGGTGCTGCCAATACTAAACATGACTGTCCCCCAAATTAGCAGTTAGGTTTTTGAAATATAACTTAATCGGGGGAAGCAGGCCAAATTTTCTGAAATGCTCTTTTTGCCTCTTTGTTAGTGGTAAAATGAAAAGATTCTTGTCTTCATTAAAAATGAACATACTTGCCAATCATTATGACACTATATAGATACCCTTATTCTGGCTCTTTCAAAATCTAGTGTATCTTCCAGAGACTGAAGTTTGTTGACTTAGTCCTCCTAGGGTAGCCCCTGGACATCTGTCATGGTGCGTAGCTACGTTTTGAGGAAAGTAAAATAGTCTTGGACCCCTTGAGTATATTTGATTGTTCAAACTGCCTTTCAAGGAGTCTAGTTTAATCTGGACCTCCAGAGCAATTTAAGAGATCCTGAGCAGAGCCCCCAAACTATCCAGTCTCAATAGGAACTCCCAGGATTGCCAAAACTAGCCTAAGCTAGAGGAAGTTTTTTTGTGGCAGAGTAAATCTCCCAGATGCACTTTGTCTACACCAAACCAACATCCTGGGATAATTGAAATGGGGGCACAGGGTACTGAATACTTGTACCCAAATGTAATTTATTCAGATTATATACAAATATAAAAAAACAAAACAACATGATTATAGAAAGGAGAAATAACCAAACTAAATTATTTTAAGTTATATTTTTAATAGAAGGAAAAATATTATTTGAAGAACTATAGAGTCCTTGATTTACTTGTATAATATAGTACCATGTGATCAGCTTTTGTTTGTTTGATTTATTGAATATTTATTTAGCATCTACAGTTTGCCAAGCACCATGTCAGATGTTAGAGGATAAAGAAAGTTAAATAAAACAATTCCTACTCTTGTGGCAGCTCTGTCTTGGCCGTCTTCTTTTTTCTTTCTGTACTCTTTCACTTGGGGAAAATCATCAGCTTCCATGTATTTCATCATCATCTCTGTGCAAATTACTCCCAGCTTTATATATCCATTTCTAGTGTCTCTCCTGAGTTCTCTTTTCTGTATATCTACCTTTTGGACATTTCAAGCTGTATATCTCATAGACATCTCGAACTCAATGTGTCCAAAATAGAATTCATCATCTTACCCCTGGCAATCCTTCCCTCCTTCAGACTTCTTTCTTTCTGTCAAAGGCATCAGTATCCTTGCAGATAGTAAATTTCATAACCTTGAAGTTATCCTCTATTCTTTCTCACCCAACACATTCAGTTAGTTGCCAGTCTTATTGTCTCTACTGCAACAACATCTCCACTCACACAGCTTACCACACTACTTCTGACCTTCAACACCTCTTGTCTAGACTATTGCAGTAGTCTCCTAATTGATCTCCCTGCCTCAAGTCTCTCTTCATTCAAATATAGCCAGCCTTCTCACAGCTGCCACAGTGATTTTCCTAAAGCTTGGGTCTGAAAATGTTACTCCTCTATCCGGTAAACACTGATGGCTCCCTATTTTCTTTGGGATCAAATTTCAGCTACTTCTTGACTTTTAAAGTTCTTCACAACCTAGTTCCAGGGTACCTTCCCAGTATTGTTATCTATTACTCCTCTGCAATCTAGCCATACTGCATTTGTATATAGATTGTCTATAGATTGTGTAGCCAGTACCATTGTTCACATATAACACTTAATCTCTAGTGCTTTTGCTTTGGCTGCCTCTACTCATGGAATTCTGTCATTCTTTATCTCTGCGATTTTAAATCCCTTGTTTTCTCCAAAACTCAGCTCAAAATCCACCTTTTACATGAAACCTTTCCTAGTCTCATTACCTCCTTCCTCCAAAATTACCTTGTACTTATTTTGTATATACTTATATATGCTATGTACATGTTCTCTCTCCCACTAGAACAACATCTGAAGGATTGGAGCTATTTCAGTTTTGTTTTATTTTTTTGTGTTTTATTTATTTTTTAGCATTCTTTTTAACATTTGATGCTCTTTATCACTTGGTCCCCTTCTGTCTTTCTGCTTGTCTTAAACTTGATTTCTCTCCCCTTCTTCCTCTCTGATCTAACACACTGGCCGACTCTCTCTTCTGTACTTAGGACTTCATCTTCTATCTCTGTACCATTGCCCTTTGACCTGAGTACATTCTCCCTTTGACTTCATCCATTGGATTCCATGATTTTATTCAAGACTCAGTTCAAGTACCACATTTTTCATGAAGGCTTTTGTGGTCTTTTCCTTTCCCTTAGCTTCTTGTGCCTTCTTTCTCCAAACTACCTTTTATTTTTAGAATGTAAACACCTTGAGGGCAGGAATTATTTCCCTTTAGTCTTTGTATCCTCAGTGCTTAGCATAGTGTCTAGCAGTAGTAGGTATTTAATCAAAAACATTAATTATAGCTTATTAATAAACATGTTGATTGATTATTATGGAGAGTGCCTTTATATAGTACTTATCAATGTCAAAAATTTTGTAAATGTTAATAAAATATTTGAATTGTAAAAATACTGTTTTACATAAAGGGAAATACATATACACATTAATACAAGTTGTGCCCTCAGCTGTAGGTTACACATGCTTCCCTGAATAATTATAGGAAAGAATTCCTGTGAGCTGTATATAATCTAGTATATGAAGACGACCAGAAAGGGCTAAGTGAAAACTAAAATTCCATGTAATAACTATAAAGAGGAAGGGAAATTTCTTTCCTAAGCCAATGAGTATTTTCTCCTGGGAAGTGATCAAAGAAATACCTTTTGGGGAAAGGTATGAGTAATTACTCGATTGACCTTTTGACACATCATTAAAATGAATTAGTTCTAACATTTGCTTGGAAATTTCCTCTCAACTTCTTATGCTTTCCAAAACCTACTATTTATTTAAAAATTTTTCTCATTAAGAATTTCAGATACCCCAGAAATAGTTTCCAGACTTCTAAGCTTCTGCTAACAGGGAACTACACAACCAAGTGCTGGAGAGGATAATGGTGAGGGATAGGGAGTGTGACCAAAGGAAGATGCTTCTCCCAACAGCCTGCAGAAGGCATGGTACTGAGCTCTCCTTAAAGGAAAGAACTCATTCAGATTTTCCCTTGGAGTTCTGTTAGTAATGTCTGAAATGGCCAACATACTATTTTTTTTAACGTTTTTTGTCTTTTTTCCTCAGGTGACACAGAATGACATGATAATGGCTGAAAGACTTTTTGGAATTCTAGCCCATGTAGCATCTTCTGAATTACCACAGTATCGGCTGCTTTCACTTTTGGGAGAAGTCAGGTCACCATCAGCTTTTTATTTAAATAGCAGGGTACTGCCTTTCTAGAGCAAACTTAAGAAGCATTCATACCTTAATTCTCTCTGTCATCTTTGCCTCAGGTTAATAAGGGTACTTACATGCTAGCATAGCATGGCCTTGAGCTCTGGGGGCAGGAAGGGGAGGGAAGAGGAGGTATGTATCAACCCTAACAGAATCTTACCCTGCAGAAATGGTTTTTTATATTGCAGGAGTTTTCCATTTCCAGACAATGGTTCCCATTTGCTATGGATACCTATCTAAAAGGTTTATAGCATTTTGTAACCAATAGGCAGTCATGTCAGGTGGGAATCAATAAAGGTATCTAACCCATCTTTCTGATGAGGCCTTTTAGGACCAAGAGAACATAAATTCCTTGAGTGCAGGGACTTTTGTTTTGTTTTGTCTTTGTGTAGCCAGTACCTAAAGTAGTGCCTTTGCGTGTAGTGGGTGTTTAATAAATGTTTGTTGGATAATACTTTGCAAAGTACTTTCCTTATGATAACCCTGTGAGATATTATGGTAAAGGAGTAGTATCTCCCATATTTTTCTTTTTGAACCTGGCCTCTGATTTCATCAATGTAATTAGCCAATTAATTACTCAACAAACTTTTATTAAGTACCTACTATGAACCAGGAGTGGTAGTAGGTGCTGGGGAATACAGACAGAAATGAAACTGTCCCAGCTTTGAAGGAACCTGTGTTGTATCTGAGTCCCCAGTGAAACATTTTCTTCCAATGCAAATTAACACCTGAAAGGGAAAGTGACTTGGACAGGACCCAGTGACCCCCTGTGTCAAAGGCACGGTCTTGTTCTTCCTTTCTGGAAGGCTGCTCCCTCTAGGATGCTGTGTTGCCTCCAGTTGGGAGGGCCCTGTGACTCAGGCAGGTTACTGATCTGGCTGAGATTCCCACATCAGCAAGGTCATTGTTGGCTGGGATGTGAACCCGGGTTTGGGTTGGGAACCATGTGACCTCACTTTTTCCCTTGTCCCCAGTTTTATAGATGAGGAAACTGAGGCCCAGAAGCTGCAACTTGCTTCAGATCACACAAATGTTAAATAGGTTCACAGTATGAGTGAGTGTCCTCTGGCTCCAAATGCAGGTGCTCTCTACTTCCCTTCAGCTCTTTGAGCTCTGCTCTGCTTCTTCACAGAGCTCTGCTCTGCCTTTCTGTGTCGTATGATTTATTCCTGCCAAAGCTTACAGGCTTTCATTATGCTAGAGGCTACTGTTAAGACATGACATGTGGCTCATTCAGAGTTGCAGGTTGAGCACTGTCTGGCCTTGGTTGTCAAAAGGTGAGGTGATATGTTTGTCCATGATAAAGTATTTGGTAACAAGTATTTTAGTTGGTAGTTGCTGACTCTACAGTAACTCTGAGAAGGTTACTAAGGATTTTTTAACTTAAGGTAGTTTTATTCATTGTATTGTGCTTTTTTCACACTAAACTTTTTCCACTTTAGAAAAGTTTCATTTGCCAGACCAATAAACTATGTTTATGATGATGGTTTGCAGTTTTCAAATAAAAGAATTCAATTGAGTAGGTTCATCAGACAAAGATTAGGTTACTTTATATCTGTTTCAAACCTATAAAATGTAACAAACTCAATTTCACAGAGCAAATATTCAAAGAAAGCAAATTCACTTATTGAAAGAGAACAAAAAACAGTAGAGATTTTAATTCGGTGTGTCAACATCTTTATTTTCTTCCTTCAGGAAGAAGCAATTCCGGTATTTGCTAGAAGGAAAAGGGAAAAAATCTGGGGGTGTCGGTGAAGAAGGTAATGATGGCAAAAGAATTTGTGGAGAAAATACAAATCGAGCTACACTGAATTATACCACAAGAGACTTTTATACAGAAAAACTTGAGGTAAAACTGCTTAATTAATCTTTGGTGTTCTATGTTTTGACATAGTCCAAAAGGTTTGTCATTTTTTTTTATTTCTCATTTAGATGTTAAGTCAACATTTAGACAATTTATTTGGTCTGCATTAATTTAGTTCAGCCTTCAAATGCATCTTTACTATTGGTTCAGTCTAGGAAGAGTATAGCGTAAAAGAAAAGGACCCATAGGGAAAGTGCATAGTTCATCCATTTTCTGTCATCAGAAAAATAACCAGCAGAAAATAGAAGAAAAATAGAACAGAAAAATCATCGCCCTATTATGACCTAGAGCAGAGTCAAATGTGAATTGATCCGTGGCTCCCAGTTGCTTCTTTTTTTGCTGGTGACTAACTTTTCTGTTTGGACCTCTGGCATTTTACCCTACTTTCTATCTCCACAATTCCACGAAATTCTATGTTCTTAACTCTTGATAGTGTCTTGATATCCATAAAAACCCTACCATAGCTACTCAGACTGAAAATGTAAGGCAAACATTCATTCACATGTTTATTTAACAAGTTTCGAGGTTTTACAGTAAACTTACTAAGTGCTATGGGGGATACTTAAATTTAGAGCTGGAAGGGACCATATCTAGTCCAAATCTCTTTTCCCACCATCCCCCAGTCTCCTTCCTCATTTACAGATCAGGAACAGATGAGGAAACCTAATCACAGAGAGGTTGGTGGATAGCCCAAGGTGACACAAGTAGTAAAGGACAGAGACAGGATTCAAAAGCAGGTCCTCTGACTCCAAATCCAGGGTTCTTTCCACTCTTCAACTTTACCTCATATAGATGTGTGATACACAGCTCTTGCCTTACCATCTAGTTGAAGAGAAGATACAAACATGCACACAAAACATTTAAACAGTAGAATACTAGAATCTTAGAATTTGAAAGGTCTGAATGTCAATATAGATGTCTCTTTTACAACATTGATATCCAGCATCTAGACTATTTCTAGTGACATTGAACTCACCCCCTTGTCAGGTTGCCATGGCTTTTTTGAACAGTGTGAAGTCGTAACATCTTATTTCATTTATTGACTTTGTATCTCTAGTACTTATGCATGTTAGAGACTTAATGCTGAATCTTAATTCTGCTTTCTGAAGTAAACAACAATAGCTATATCACTACTTTCACATAGTAGTCCTGAAAATACTTGACATCAGCTCTCATGCCTCCCTTTTTTTGTCCAGACTATGTCAGAGCTGCCAACTTCTGTCAGCCAGGGTCCTGTGACTTCTAGATCCCCAAAAGCAAAGACAGCCGGCTGACCCATCATCCTAACCCATTCCTTCAGTGCAGAGACAGGGTGACCACCAAGGGCACCATAAGTCTCCTGATGTTGGTCCCCAGAGATGTGAACATAGAAGCACAGCCCACACCAGGAGTCAGCCCAGAAACATTAAGCTCCTTCAGTGTCAGGAACAAAAACATGTTTAGATGTGTACAAGCCCTGCCCTCACAGAGCCTCAGTCTGAGAAAGAAGACATGGTCCACTGACTTTGTTCAGTTTAGGATCTCTTTAGGCCTGAAGTAACTTGTCCATCATCATACCCTGGTGACAGAGGGTGTCAAATCTCACCTGCAATATAGTCAAGAGAAGTGTTAGAGGTGGGATTTGAATTCAGCCCTTTGTGATAGACACTAGGTCCTGCATGATCATTTACCATTCTCTATTACTTTATTCTCATCTGTAGACTCTATGGGACCTCCAGAAAGGGCACTAGTTTCCAAAAGTATATCAGCTTCATTTCCACTGTCTACAAAGATTTTAGCTACAATCACACTGTGTGGAGGGGCTGAGGTAACTGGTAAACTGGTAGAGTGACTGCTGAAGAGAAGAGACCCTCAGTGGGTAGCCCCCTACTTTTGCACTCTTCTCTGCCTTTCCCCTCACTTTACCAATGAGGTAAACACCTCCAATTCCTTCTATTGTTCTTCCTACTTCATGATTTCTAAACCCTGGCCTTGGAGCTAGGAAGGTCTCGTTTAGAACCTGGACAAGTTTGCCTTTCACTACTCTAGGCCAAAGATTCTTATATTTTTTCCACTCATGATGCATTTTTGCCCGAAAAATTTTTACATGACCCTGGCTATATAAGTATATAAAATATGTATACAAATCAAACATTTACTGATAATAAATCATAAAGAAATTGATTTTAAAACAGTTCTTTGGTAAACATATAATTTTACCATTCATTAAAGATGAAAACAAATTTGCATACTAATGAGACAGACATGCTTGTTTATTTTTACATAAAGAATTAAATCTTGGGGAGTAGATCCAAGATGATGGAGTAAAAGCAGGAACTTGGCTGAGCTCCTTCCTGCACCAACCACCTCCATCCAATACCTATAAAATATGACTCTAAACTAATTTTAAAGCTACACAACCCACAAAAAGACAGAGAGAAACAAATTTCTATAGCCAATAATTGTGGCAGTTCCCAGACTTCTCAACACAAATGCCAAAGACAAAGTAAAAGGTCATTAGGGAATGCTGTTGGAACCAGGTGACAGAAGAGAACAGTCCTGCCCCTGCCTCTGGGGCAAGAGGTGGCTGAGGCATGGCGGCTGCAGCTGTTGCCATGTGGCTGCCTCTGGAGTTCCTGGCCTGCAGATCATAGAGATCAAGTGACCGTTAAAAAGGTAATGGCCCTCACTTTGACCTGCTTGGATCTGGGTTACAGTCTTGGGTTGTGCTCCTAGAGTGTGTGGCCAGTGTGCCAGAGCTTGTGGTAGCTGTAGAGAGGGAACACTCTTCTGACCTCTGATAGCTGAGAAAACCCCAGTGATTTGGGACCCAGCTCTCTCCACTCTGAAAGCAGAGTTCTACTGTGACAAAAAGCTCAAAAATCAAGTAATTGGCTGGCAAAATGAGCAAACAGAGGAAGCACACTCAGACTATAGAATCTTTTTGGGGGGACAAAAAGGATCAAAATGTGGAACCAGAAGAAAACAATGAAGTCAAAATTCCTGAGTCAAAAGCTTCTAAGAAAAATATGAACTAGTTACAGGCCATGGAGGAGCTCAAGAAGGATTTTGAAAATCAAATAAGAAAAGCTGTCAGGGAGAAACAATTTGAGTATTGTAGAAACACAATCAGGATAACATAAGATCTATCAGGTTCTACATTAAGAGATCAAAGGGCTTGGAATATGATATTCTGGAGGTCAAAGGAGCTAGAATTAAAACCAAGAATCACCTACTCAGCAAAACTGAGTATAATGTTTCAGGGAAAAATATGATCATTCAATGAAATAGAGGACTTTCAAGTATTCTTGATGAAAAAAACCAGAGCTGAACAGAAAATTTGACTTTCAAATATAAGACAGAAGAGAAGCATGAGAAGGTGAATAGGAAAAATAAATCATAAGGAACTTATTAAAGTTGAATTGTTTACATTCCTACAGGGAAAAACAATAATTGTAACTCATGAGACTTTTCTCAATATGAGGATAGTTGAAGGAAATATATATGTACATATGCATATGTATGTTTAGAAGAGTGTATGTGTATAAATACATACGTGAGTGTATGTATATGTGTGTACCTGTATATATAGACAGAGGGCACAGGATCAGTTGAATAAGAGGTGATGATATCTAAAAAAATAAAATTAAGAGGTGAGAGAGGAATATAATGGGAAGAGAAAAGGGAGAGATAGAATAGGGTAAATTATCTCATAGAAAAGAGGCAAGAGAAAACTGTTACAATGGAGGGAAAAAGAAGGAAGGTGAAAGGGAAGGGTCAACCTTACTCTCATTGAATTTGACTTAAGGAGGGAAAAACACACTCAATTGGGTATCTTACCCTATAGGAAAGTAGGTGGGAAAAGGATAAGAGAGGGGTGATAGAAGAGTGGGCAGATTGGAGGAAAGGGTAGTTAGAAGTGAACACTTGAAAAGGGACAGGATCAAACAGAAAATAGAATAAGTGGGGGGCAGGATAGGATGGAGGGAATATAGTTAGTCTTTCACAATATAACTACTGTGGAAACATTTTGCATAACTACACATGTACAACCTATATTGCACTGCTTGTGTTCCCAGTAGGGGTGGGTGAGGAGGGAGGAAGGAAAAGAATCTGGAAATTAAAAAAAATGTTTTTTTACATGCAACTGGGAAATAAGATATACAGGCACTGGGGATAGACATCCATCTTGCCCTACTAAAAAGTTAGGGGGAGACAGGGAAGGATATAAGAGAGAGCAGATTGGGGAAAGGGTACTTAGTAGGCTTGATATCTTGGAGTATAGGGTAGGGGAAAGATGGGAAGAAAATTTGTAACTCAAAATCTCGTGGAAATGAATGATGTAAACAAGAAAACAAATGAATAAAGATTTTTTAAAAAAAAATTAAATCCTGGTAAAATATTTGATACTGCAGGATATAGAGTATCTTCAATGTTTTTCAGAGTTGATGGATATTTTGATTTTATAATTGTCAATGCTGTGTTTGAGAACCAAGGCTGCAGTGAAGTTGCCTGATGCAAGTGCTGCCAGAAACACTTTGGATTAATTATACTTTTGATTGTGAATTAATTTTTGGTCCTTACACATTCAGAAGTCTTTTTCTATTGCCAGATATTTCTTGACTTCCACATTCAGTTACTCAATCTGATACCCACAGTTGAAGAAGCACTTTGTTCTCTAACACTGAAAGTTTCACAAAAGATGCTAACCTGAACTTGGAAAGGAAGTTTCTTTATCTGAGAACTCCTTATGTCAGTGAAATGAGTTCAGTTCCTATCCATATTACCTTGTCTACAATATATTTATTACCTGCAATTGTTTTCAAAAGTTTTTTTGAAAATTCAATTTCTTCCAAAACTCACCTAGCCTCCTTTATCCTGGAACAGTTTACAACCAGATTCTCAAGAACAACATTTATAAGTTCCATCAATATATTGCAGACCCCAAAAGTCCTGATAACAAATTTCATTAGTACTTTGAGGTCTCAGATTGATTCATTTTTGTCTTTGTCTCCTTATTTATTTATAAAATTCCTGGTACATAATAAGTGCTTAATAACTGCTTGTTGTTTTTAGAATCCTTTTTTTTTTTGGAAAAATATATAATCTAATTTTTGTAAGTTGAATGATTGAAATTCACTGAGGAAGTCCACTGGCTAAAAAGAAATGTGTAGCAACCCTGTTTTAATGAAAATAATGCTTTTGCATTATGAAGTATTACTCCGTAGCTTCTGTTTTATGTTTTATTTTTTTACATATAGTATTGGCTTTTGAAAATAGAATTTTCAAATAATTGATTTCAGACAGTATCAAAGTTTCTATTATTATGATTATAGAATAGTCACACTATTACAGAAAGATGACAGTGAAATATTTATCTCCCCATAAATAGATATAGTAGTGCTACTATCGAGTTTGAGAAACTATATGTTACTCAAACTTGAGAGATTATCTTTCTTTATAACTCTATTTGTGGTTTTCTTGGCAAATATACTGGAGAAGTTTACTATTTTCTCCTCCAATTCATTTTAATGATGAGGAAACTGAGGCAGACAGGGTTAAGTGGCTTGCCTAGGGTCACACAGCTAGTAAATGTCTGAGGACAGATTTACCCTTGGGAAGATGAGTTTTTCTGACTCCAGGCCCAGCGTTCTATCCACTGTACCATCACCTGCCCTTCTATTATGATAGGGATCTCTTATAATATGTGTCTGTTAATTTCTCTGATAATTAAAAAAATTACAAACTTTTTCCTGGTCCTGAGATTAGATTTATGCTCTATAAATGGCCAATAATTTGTTTTTCATCATGGAAGTTAGTAAGTCAGTCTTGCAAATCATGGCCCTTTTTCCTTAAAACTGGAAAACACTAAATGTCCAAGTAAATATAGTGACAAAGTTCCTCCCTAATCTTACAGGATTTTAGAACAATAATTAAATTAACTGGGTGAGAGACATTTGACTTTAGTAACAGGCTACAATAAGCTATCATAATTATAGTAAATCCTCATCATTGTGTGCTTAAATTCCTGAGAGTCATAACAAACAGAATAAAGAGTAGTAGAGGAAACCAACCCTTTGATGTAAACAAAGACTAAAGCTGTTAAGAAACATAAGAGTGGATACAAAAAAGAAGATACTCATTTGTCTTTTACTTGAACCCCTTCCAGCAAGAAACATCATAAACTTGAATCTTCCACATTCCCCTTTCCCTCCACTGTCACCCTCCTTACAATATTAGGACAGGATCAACACATTTCTATAGTAAACATACTAGAGAAAACTACATACCTACCATGATCTCATGGGGTTTAGGGACAGAGGTTCCATTATCCTTTTCATTCAACCAACGCAGTCATTAATCTACTAGGAGCTAGGCATATAAAGGACTTGGTGCACTAGCACCTTAAAGATTAGATACTGCTTTGAAATGAACAATAGAGTGATAAACAATGATCACTTAATACACAAGTTTGGCTTCTGGTTTTTATTCCAGTCATTTAAAAAATATTCTTGTTATATATGGTTTTTGCTAATGGGCACGAGTCTATGGAACAGGAGAGAGGTTAAAAAAATTAGTAAATGAAGCTTATTTTGACTAAAGAGATTATTGCATGAAAGGCAAATTCCAAGCTTGACTAACATAGTAATTGAAATTGAAATTGATAAAAGAGAAGAAAATTACCTATGTTGTATAAAGTGGAAAGCCAAGCATTTACCTGGTGAATTTGATCAAGTGAGACAGCCAGTCTGGATTATTCAGATTAGAAAACTCTTTCTAACCCACATTCCCCTTAGTAGCAGGTTTTTAGCTTGCATTACCTACCTAATTAATCTTCCTAAAAATGGTTTTCTTCCTGTCACTCTGACTCAGAGACTTTTAATGATTTTCCATCTCCTAAAGGATAAAGATCAGATACTGCAGCGTGATGATCAAAGTCCTGCACAATACGGACTCACCCTCACCTCCCTTTCTCCTTCTACAAAGATCTTCTTCTCTAAGCAAACTGGTCTGCTAAGTGTTTCTTGAGTATGTTTTACTACCTCTGGACAGTTCCTACCCCAACCTCAATGCCTGGTTTAAATCCCATCTGCTTATTTGAGGCTTCTCAGATTTCGTCTTCAGATACAACCATCTCCCTCCCTTGCTGTGTGATCTCCCTCTCTCTCTCTCTCTCTCTCTCTCTCTCTCTCTCTCTCTCTCTCTCTCTCAAACACACACACACACACACACACACACACACAGGTGCGCGCGTGGAAATATATATATGTATGTGTGTATATGTCCATGTATACTTATGTGTATATACATATATACACACATGTGTTTATATGCATATATACAAATAGTAATATACACATATATAGAGATTATATCTATATTACACATAATATGCATTTATAGGTTATATAAGATATATAGGTTATATCTAGGTAATTTTCTGGGTTGTATATATATACATGTATACAGGTAGACAGATGTGTGTGTTTGTACTTTAATCCAGTATGCAGACCTGAATCATGTTCTTACTGACTCGAAGTCCCACCTCTAAAGTCCCTCCTTACTATGTGATTCTTAGTCAGTCACTAATCCTCTCAATGCCCCTAAGCAAATCTATAAGACTAGAAATCTCAATTGCCAGGCTGCATTGGTAAAGAAATTTCCTCATTGACAAGTTCCTACACTGATATCACATAGGATCCTATCTCTGCTCATAGGTTTTAAGTTCCTTGAGGCCAATGACTTTGTCTTATAACTGTTCTCTCCCCATACTTCCGTTCCCCAAACAAAGCTTCAAGTTTAATTCCCTGTATGCAATAGGTATTTGATGAATATTATTTGACTTGCTAATTGTTGATAATCACCTAATCTTTTCATTTCATTTAGACTACATAGCCATAGCCTTAATCAAAATGATTTACTGATCTGTTACTATATTGTAATAGAAAAAGAACCTTTAACTTGGAGTCAAGAACCAAGGGTTTCACTTCTTTCTCTGTGAGATCCTTTGGAAAGTTTCCAAGAAAAATGAATAAACAGACTGTCTTTGAAGAATTTCTTATATAAGAAGAGAAAGCAGGCAAATAAAAATAAACTGTAGTGACTGAGCAAACCAATATTAAATTGCTTTAAAATGGTTCTGTCAATTTGAAATTAGATTGGGGAAAAGGGATATAGTCTCTTTTAGGTTGAGAATCAGTTTGTACCAATAGAAAGTGAGGTTGTTAAAAAAAACAAACCTCTTAAGGTCGAAAAGGCTTTTTTCAGTGTCCATTTAAGTACTTATGAAACAAGGGAGGGTGAGTGATGAATCTAGTTAAAAATAATAATTTCTTCCTGATTGGCATGATTATGAGCGAATCATGCCACATGCTCCATTCTATGTTTTTCTTCCTGTTTTTGTTTTATTTTTGTTTTTGTTCTGGGAAAAAAGTAAGGGAGTCTATGAGGGAAAGCTGAGAGAGCTTTGGACTTCAGGGAATGAACAGCAGAACAAGTGAGGATTGAGGTTTTTTGCTGGAGCAATTACAGCTAAAGATTTGCCTCTAATGCCTTTAATATAGAGCCGAGTCAGAAGGGAAGAAGCTCTTTCAGATGAAAAATGGCTTGTAAGACTTTAACTCCAAGAAAAAGATTCAAATAGTAGTGATGAGATAATTAAATTGTAAAGTTTGGGGAGGAATATGATGAGACAGTGTGATATTGTGGAAGGAGTTCTGTGTTGAACATCTAGATGGTCCACTTTTCTGTAAGTTCCTATTCTGTCTATGCCACTATCTGATTGTTTAATAATCATCATCATTGAGAGGTGGAGCCAAGATGGCAGAGTAAAAGCAGGAACTTGCTTGAGATCTCCCCCAAATCCCTCCAAATATCTGTAAAAAGTGACTGAACAAATTCTAGAGTTGTAGAACCCACAAAATGGTAGTTAAACACATCTACATCCCAGGACAGACTGGAAGGTCCACAAAAAGGGTATATTACACCAGGCTGGAAGCAGGGCACAGTCCACCATGGGCCATGTCAGCACAGACAAGGCTGGAGAAGGCCTTAGGACTGAAATTCTGGCAGCTGTGGTGTTTTCCACACTTCTCAACCCACAAACACCAAGGATATCTTGGAAGGTCAGTGTAGGGAATCTCTAGGGGATCTGGGTGAAAGAGGAGCTAGATCTGGCCCCAGAAAAGGGGTGGTTGAGGTGGCAGCAGCAACAGAAGCAGTGGCTGCTTCTGGAGCTCTGGGCCCACAAACAGTGGGAAATCGAGGAGCTGATACAAAACCCCTGAGGCCTGGAACAGTATTCCCACCCCCACACCCAATAGAAGCAAAGTCCTACCTTGAGAAAGAGTTAGAAAGCTGGGAAGATGAGAAAACAGTAAAAAAAAAGATAAGTCAGACTGTAGAATCTTACTTTGGTGACAAAGAAGGTCAAAACACACAACCAGAAGAAGACAACAAAGTCAAAGCTCCTATATCAAAAGCATCCAAGAAAAATATGAACTGGTCTCAGGCCATGGAAGAACTCAGAAAGGTTTTTGAAAATCAAGTAAGAGAAATAGAGGAAAAATTGGGAAGAAAAATGAGAGTGATGCAAGAAAAATAATGAAAAAAATGAGTCAACAGCTTGCTAAAAAAGGCCCCCCAAAATACTAAAGAAAATAACATCTTAAAAATAGACTAACCCACATGGCAAAAGAGGTCCAAAAACCCAGTGAGGAAAAGATTACCTTAAAAAGCAGAATTGGCTAAATGGAAGAGGAGATCCAAATGTTCACTGAAGAAAATAATTCCTTCAAAATTAGAATGGAACAAATGGAAGCTAATGACTTTCTAAGAAATCAAGAAATTATAAAACAGAACCAAAATAATTAAAAATAGAAGACAGTATGAAATATCTCATTGGAAAAACCAGGAGAGAACTAGGAGAGATCATTTTTTTTCTTACCCCACAGTCCAGTTCACCTTCTAATGGATTTTTTTTAATTTTAATTTATTTTCTTGGTTACATCATTCGTTTCCACAAGGTTTTAAGTTACAGATTTTCTCCCCCTCCTGCCCCTACCCCCCCAGCCCAGAACATTGATCCCACTGTAAGGCCCCTCCCACAATCTGTTCCCTTTTATGCCCTCTTCCAACATCCCTCTAGCTTTCTAACAGGGCAGGGAGGGGCTCCCTGCCCCCGTCCCTGAATGTATTATTTCCCAGTTGCATTTGATTGTATAGCTTTAAATACTAGATTCTTGCAATTCCTCCCGTCACCTACTCCCACTGGGCAGAGCAGCAATTCAATACAGGCTGTAGCTGTGTAACTACACAGGACATCTCCATGGTGGGCAAATTGTGAGAGGCTAATTGTATGTCC
>CM053598.1:126370646-126486283 GCA_028646575.1 Pseudocheirus occidentalis
CTTCAGTCAGGTTGTTGACTCTCTTTTCATGATTTTCTCGCATCGTTCTATTTCTCTTCCCAATTTTTCCTCCACTTCTCTTATTTGTTTTTCAAAGTCCTTTTTCAGTTTATCTATTGCTTCTAGGCATTCTTCAAGTGTCTTGGAAGCATTTGGTGTGGGAGTTCTGACTCTTTTGTCTTCCTCCCATTCCTTGCTTTGATCCTTTTTGTCCACAAAAAAGGATTCTAGAGTTTTATTGCTGTTCTTACTTTGCTTCCTTTTCCTCATGTTGGCCAGTCAATGAATTGGTTGGGTTTTTTAGCTTTGTGAAACTCTCCTTCCAGGGGGGAAAGCTCTGTTCCAAATCGCTGGGGTTTTCCCAGCTGCTGGAGCTAATAGGGGGGTGTTGCAGCCCCCCCCACCTTTGGCTTGCTTAAAGCACTCCCCAAGACTGCCCCCCAAGACCACGATCCAGATCCAGGCCACTCAACACAAGAGCACTTGGCCCTGACCAATCGACTCAGCCCCCCTGTAGGGTCCGCATGCCAGGGGCTCTGAAGCAGCCCGGTGGGGGCAGCCGTGCGTTACAGCAGTTCCTGCCCTTCCCCTACTGCTTCCTTGTCCTGGGGGCAGATTGGCCAAACTGCTTTCCCTCCCCCAAATTAAGTTTCAAAGTTTCACTTTCACTGACCTTCTCAAATCCCGGCTTCCTAAATGTGAAGATTTTTCCAGGTGCAGTAGATCTTCTCTGAAGTAGACTCACGCTGCAGCTTGGGTGTCTCAGCTCCTCCCAACTGCCCTGAGGCCTGGCTGCGTTTCAGTTTCCAGCTGAGCTGGCCTTGGCTCCCGGCCTGCACGATGAGCCCCCCCTGCCGATCTGCCTTTCTCTAATCCTTGTTTTTCATGCCTTGGTAGATGTGGAGTTGCTCAAGGTGCATTAGATCTTTTCTCTTGTAGACTGGCTGCGACTTGGCTGGGCTCCTCCTGACTGCCCTGGAGCCTGGCCACATTTCAGTTTCAGGCTGGGCTGGCCTTGGCTCCCGTCCTGCCTCGATGATCCCCTGCTGCCCAGCTGCCTTCAGCGAGAGATGTGTTTTCTGTGTTTTTGTAAGTTTGAGAGCCCTAGAATTTGTTCAGAGTCATATTTTATGGGTGTTTAGGGTGGCTGTGTGGGAGCTGCGGAACCTTGCTGCTTCTACGCTGCCGTCTTGGCTCCACCCCCAGAACCTAGGAGAGATCATTTAAAAATTATTGGAATACCTGAAATCCATGAACAAAAAAAGAGCCTAGACATCATTTTTCAAGAAATTATCAAGGATAACTGCCCTGATATTCTAAAACTAGAAGGTAAAATAGAAATGGAAAGAATCCACCAATCACCTCTTGAAAGAGATCCCTAAAGGAAAACTCCTAGGAATATTATAGCCAAATTCCAGAGATCACAGGTCAAGGAGAAAATATTGCAGGCAGCCATAATGAAATAATTCAAGTATTGTAGAAATACATTAAGGGACTGGAGGGCTTGGAATAAGATATTCCAGAAATCAGAAGAGCTAGGATTAAAACCAAAAATCACCTACCTGGTAAAACTGAGTATAATACTTCAGGGGGAAAAATGGCTATTCAATGCAATAGAGGACTTCAAGCATTCTTGATGAAAAGATCAGAGCTGAATAGAAAATTTGACCTTCAAATACAAGAATTAAGAGAAGCATAGAAAGGAAAGAGATATCATAAGGGATTTATTAAAGTTGAGCTGTTTACGTTCCTACATGGAAAGATGGTATTTGTAAATCATGTGACATTTGTCAATATTACAGAAGTGGGAAGAGATAGATAGATAGATAGATACATAGATAGATACATAGACAGACAGATAGATAGATAGATAGATAGATAGATAGATAGATACATACATACATACATACATACATACATACATACATGGATGGATGGATAGATGGATGGATGGAGGCTACAGGGTAAGTTGAATATGAAGGGATTATGTCTAAAAATTAAAGGTGAGAGGAACATATTGGGAGAAGGAGAAAGGGAGAGATAGAAGGGGGTAAATTATCTCACATAAAAGAGGCAATAAAAAGGTCTCACAATGGAGGGTAAGACTGGGGAGGTGAGAGGGAATGAGTGAGTCTTACTCTCATCAGATTTGGCTTAAGGAGAGAATAATATACACATTCATTTGGGTATTTTACCCTATAAGAGAAGTAAGGGGAAAAGGGATAAGGGGAGGGAGATGATAAAAGGGAGGACAGATTTGGGGAGGGAGTAGTCAGAAGCAAACAGTTTTGAAAAGTAACAGGGTCAAAGGGAAAAATAGAATTAAGGGGGGGGAGCCAGATAGGATGGAGAGAAAGATAGTCTTTCCTACCATGACCATTACAGAAGTGTTTTGTGTAACTACACACGTATAATCTATATTGAATTGCTTGCCTTCTCAATGAAGTTGGATGGTGAGGGAAGAAGGGAAAGAATTTGGAACTCAAAGTTTTTTTTAAAATCTTTAAAAAAAGTTTTTACATGCAACTGAAAAATGAGATATACAGGCTGTGAAGTTTAGAAATCTATCTTTCCCTACAAAAAAGTAAGGTGAGAGGGATGGGGGGAGAGGGGTAATAGAAGGGAGGACAGACTGAGGGGAGGGGTAATCAGAATGCATATCATCTCAAGGTGGGGGGAGGGGGGAGAGATGGGGAGAAAATTTGGAACTCAAAATCTTGTGGAAATGAATGTTCAAAACTAAAAATAAATAAATTAAAAATAATCATCATCATTATAAATATGTATGTGCATGTTATGTGTGAAATACTATCCTAGGCATTGGTAATACACAGAAATATGAAACTAGTTCCTTGCTGGTTATGAGCATCACAGTTTAGACATGGAAATAGGAAGTATACATAAAGACCAAAACCAAAACAGAATTACACATACTAAATGCAAAATGAATGAGAGAGCTAGTAAGTATTATGTGATTTTAGAGGAAGAGAGTTCCTGTGGGATGAGGTAGGTCTGAGATATCACAGAGTTGGATCTTGAGCTTGTCTTTAAAGGATGGTAGAACTTAAGTGGAGAGGAAAGGAATAGATATTTCTGGCAGAAGGTTCTCAACATGATAGAGTAATGGCTAAATCTAATAAGATAAAATTTAATAGGGACATACAGCTCTTACACCTGGGTTCAGAAAATCAACTTGTTTGGGGGAGGGATGCTAACAATAGTTTGTATGCAAAAGATCTCGTGGTTGTAGTAGACAAACATATGTCTAAAATATTGCATGATGGCCAGAAAACAAACAAACTAATCCTAGGTTTTCTTAAGAAAAGCATAGTTTACAGAACAAAGGAGGTAAATAGTTAGTATGTACTCTATCCTGGTCAGATGATACCAACATTTATGTGTTCAGAAGGATCTTTGTAAGTTAGAGCATATCAGAAAAGGGTGACCAGAATGATGAGAACTGGAAAACATGCAAAATGTGTCTCCAGCTGGTTTAGCCTAGCAGTGTTTCTTAAATCCACTTAAACTGTGGGTTGTGACAAAAATTTGGCAATAGTAAAAAGTTTCTGAATGTGCAACAATTCAAAATCAAACATGTAATGAATCCAAGGTGTTTCTGGCAGTGCTTGCCTGTGTTGAATCTCTCAACTTTGCAGCAGCCTTGGTTCTGAACACAAAGCATGTGCACTTTGCACTGGGCATGCCCTCAGACCACCCAATGCCAGTGAACTCTGCTAAAAAACAAAAAAGCGTTGGGACTGCAAAAAGTTTAAGAAACCCTGTCCTAGAGGAGAGAAGACTTAGGGCCTGCCTTCATGTATTTTGAAGACCTCTCATATGGGCAAGAAATTAAGAATTTTTATGCTGAGCCTTGGCGAATAGAACTTGAACAAATGAGAAGTTGCAGAAAGGCAGATTTAGTCTTGAAGTAAGAAAAACTTCTTAACAAAAAGAACAATCTAAAAGTGAAATGGGCTGTCTGGGTTGTGGCAGCTTCCCTCTTACTGACTGAAGGTCTTCAAGTGAGGGTAAGATGACCAACTTGTCAGTAATATTGTAGAACAGATTCTTATTCAATTGGACTAGATGGCCTCTGAGGTTCATTCCAACTTTTATAGTCAGATTTTATAAGCCAAAGCTTTCCAGGAGCCAATAGTCTGTAACAAATGAGAGTAGTTTGGTTCAGAAACATGGCATTGGTGTGTTAATAATTAAAGGATTTTGGAGAGGCAGAGTGAGTTATCACAGAGGACAGCAATAGTACACACATATGCTCTGTGGATATGAAAAGGTAGCAATTAGTTGAGGAGAATGAGATAGAAATATTTTTAGCACTCTTAATAGACTTAACCTCTTTAAGTTGGTTTGGTCAGAGCTAAGAAGAGTTGTGATGAGAGATACAATATTTCTGTTTGTAAAGATGTATGGGAAAATATTAAAAGGAACAGCACTAACAATATAAATATACATAGATTAAATTATATCATTTGATATGAAGTACTCTTTTATGATTATTTTTAAATAGTTAATTTTTAGTAATTGTCAAATAGCTATCCAAAGGTCTTTTAGTACTAGGAGGGGCATGGCGCATCAATAAGTAAGAACTATTTTGGGATAGCCTTTTAAAAAAATTTAGACAGCTTGGAAAAGTACTTTTTACATGTACATGTTCTCTTCCACTTGTAATTAAGTAATTCTTTGGTCTTCATAGAAATACTTATACTGTCTTTTGTTGTTGTTGTTACAGCTCTACTAGTGATTCACACCTATCTTTCCTAGGAATTCCAAGGAATATTTCTCAGTAATAAACTAACATAGTAAAATTTTGAGCATAGGACATCAAGTTCTTTGAACTAGGCAGCTGGAAAGCATTTGCTCTTTATCATCTGGAGAAAGTTTTGTGTTGTTTTTATGATAAGCCAACCTATGACCTAGTCTTCTTACCATGTGAATTAAATCAAATTGATTAGCTTTCTGGCACATGCATAGCTTGTCTAATGATAACTCATATTGTAAGAAAACATTTTATGAAAGGTGAGGGATTATTAAAAAACAATTAAATTTAGAGACATATTTTTGAGGAAAATGCAGTGGTGATTTGGACATTTATATATGTACATATATACATATATGTATATATATATACATGTACCCATATTAATCAAGGAATTTTATACACATTTGAGCTTACCCATCTTTTCCTACTATGCTTTGAGACTATTGAAAAGGAATACCAACACGAAAAAAATGGAGGGCTCATAAATGTTATTTGTAGTCAGCATGGTGCATTTTGTCAGGCCTAGTAAAGAAACAGGAGCCTAGGGCTGCACTGAGTGAAAAGTTTAGACTAAATAAGCTCTGAGGTTCTTTCCAACTTTAGTATGGACTTCTCTTACTTTGCTCTGTGCCAGGGGACCTTCATATCTCATCCTATTTTCTTGAGTTTCTTACATACACTGTTTCTAACCAGAAAAAAAAAAGCTGTCAGGAATGATCTCTAAATTCTGATTCCCCCTTCACTCCTGCCTTCCACTCATCTCAGTGTAAGATGGGGTGGCTGGCTTTGGGTGCAACCTTTCGACTTGAGTCCAAATTTTACAGAACAAATCCTTTTATTGAGGAGATTTATTCTGTAAAGCATATATCCAAAGAGCTACACTTGAGGACTTGGAGGGTCACATGTGGCCTTCTGGTCACTGGTTCCCCACCCTTGATCTAAGAAGTCTATTTCAAGAAAGTAAATTGAGTGTGCAACCATTATTTCTTAGAGTGGGCAAGGAGTTTTTAATATGGGCATTATCACAGAATCAGATCAGAGAATTTGAGAGCTGGAAGGGGCCTCAGCAACCATTAGTTCAACTTGTACATGAGAGGAATCTGCACTGTAGCTTTTCTGCTTGAAGACCTCCTAAGAGAGGGCACCCTATTTCAGTTGTGGACATTTGTAATTGTTAGGAAATGTTCCCTGCTATGAAGTCTAAAGACGTCTCTTTGTAGCTTCTGCTCATTGATCCTGCTTCTGCTCTTGGGGACCAAAAAGAGTTGAAGCCAGAGAATCTGGGTTTGTGTACCAGTCATATATTGGTTATGTTATCATAGATAGGTTACTGAACTTTCCAAAGTTTTTGTTTCCTTCTCTATAAAATGTAGATAATGCTGCATTATCTCCTAGGGCCATTTTTAGGAAAGTGCTTACTACAAACTCTTTACTGGAAGAGGGAGTTAATAACAAATTAAAATTGTGGTTACACACTTCTTAGTGATCCCTAGTTATTCTATGGATCAGTGAAATTGTTAGTTGTTAGTACTTTTGTTTGGTTCTCAGTCTTTTTTAATGCAAACCTTTTATTTGCCAACAGGAAATAAAGGAAAAAAAGAAATTTTGCAAGACTTACATACAGGATCTTGTGAAAGAAGCAGCCGAAATCAACATGAAAAACGAATCTTTACAGAAGCTTTGGCCTCAGATGTTCATTGAGCTTGTCAGGGATGCAGTAATAGAAATTCGCAATAAGAATTCCTACATGAAACTTTGTCTACAAAGGATAACTGATACAAAATAGCAGTCTAACAGTTCTTGATGATTTTAGTATTTTATGTTTTGTTTCAAGAAGACTAAAAATATAGAGGATAAATAACCAGAAAAATAAATCACTTTCCTACAAAGGATGACTTCTAAGCATCTTTAAATACTCTTTTCCCAGGGAAAGTTGGCTGGGGTTTAAAAAAAAGAAAAAAGAAAGAAAAGAGCAAAGATTTCTTATTTAAGATGTCAATATGGCCTTTATGAATAAAGCCATTTGTAGAAAATAACAAGACCAGAGACTGGATGGTTGTCTTCTACGGTTGCTCCTAGTATGCTGCTGCCATAGCTCAGAACAAGCAGATTCTGCATAATGCTTCAGCATGATTGTGTTTCTCTTTGGTTTTTTTAACTGACAATTTTCAACCCTTTTTATTTTCACCCATGGTTTTAAAAGCCAAAAATATGTTCAAGCAAATATTGTTTTTTATAAGTAAAGAATTATTAATAAATTAGTAAAAAAAATTATTTTGCGTTTTTCTTCTTAATTCAGTCAAAACAACCTCCCTTATTAAATTTTATTCCTTTTCCTGGTTCTGTAGATGCCTTTTTCTCCTTGCTTCAGGATGGGGTTGTCCCTATATGGGGTAGATCTCTATTCTTCTTGGAATATCCTTTTAGAAGGGTGTCCAGCAGGTGGAGTAGAGCATTTAGAATTAGGAGGTATTCTGAGAACAAACTCTAGGGACTGGAGGAGTAAAAACTTAGTTCAAGTGCAGCCAGTTTTCACCATATTTTCGATCCATCCTAGTTAAGTAGTGGGGTGTTCTAGTTACTAGCAAGGTAGCTTGATATGGTAGAAAGAGCATGGGTCTTGAGTTTGGGTTGCTATGCTCTTTATGAGTCCAGTTGGCCAAACTCTGATTCTCAGTTCTACATTTATAAAAATGAGAATAAGACTTAGCATCATGGAGTAGCGAGTTTGAAGACACATAGAAATCAACCATCCCAACCCTAATTTTCAGATGAGCAAAACCAAGGTCTTGAGAAGTGAAATAACTTGTCTAGCTCATCTAGGTAGTAACTACCAGAACCAGGCCTCAAACACTTATCCTTGGACAAATCCAGTCCTCTTTCTGCTACAGCATACTTCTTTCATGTTATATTGCCTGCCTCTCTATTGCTGTGAGGGTTAAATGAGATTGTTTCTATAAAGTATGTTGTGACCATAAAGTTATGTCGATGTAATTTATTATTATAGATGCCAGTTACCAGCAAGAGTGTGTCCTCAAAAATGTATATCACCTCAGTTTTCTCATCTATAAAATGGGGAATCTGATAACTATACTGGCAACTTCAGAATCCCAGTTCTGGAAGCAACCCCGTAGAGCCTAGTCCAACTCACACTTGAATAGACATCCCTTCTAAAATATTTAATAAACAGATGACCATCCTTCCTTTGCTTGAAAGAAAGCTTCCAATGACATGACATCCCAAGATAGCTCATACTCTTTTTTGGATACCCACTATAGTGGAGGAGGTTTTTCTTATATCAAACCTAAATTTATATTGTGAAAAAAGCATTTGGCAAAACTAGAGTTAAATAACTATTACCTTATTACCATTGTCATGCCTAAAACTATTATAGTAGAGAGTACAAAGGCTTGTAAAGGTTTTTAGTGACACCTTATGATTCACCTGGAAAGGACAGCATATGTTCCCCACCCTAGTCTCATTTCTCCCTGTTATATTGTGAATAACATCTTAGCCAGGAGTGGGGAACCTGCAGTCTCAAGGTCACATGTAACCCTCTAAGTCAGTGGTTCTCAACCTTCTTAATGCTGCGACCCTTTAATACAGTTCCTTATGTTGTGGTGACCCCCAGCCATAAAATTATTTTTGTTGCTACTTGATAACTATAATTTTGCTGCTGTTATGAATCATAATGTACATATCTGACATGCAGGATGTGTATTTTCTTTGTTACAAATTGAACATAATCCACAAGTTGAGAACCGTTGCTCTAAGTCCTCAAGTGTGGTCCTTTGAATCCACTGTAAGCCCTTTCTGACTTTTTCAAACCCATTTGAGCATAAATACAGGTAAATAAAAGTGTCATGGGGATCTAACCCAGGTATTTGCCGGAGGACATGAACCCATTCACACTCATAAGCTCTTCACTTGCCACTAATTATAATCACACTCAAACTCAGATCCTGTTTGCTTCTCCCCATGTGAAGGGACTTCTGGGATGTCTCAACTTTGCCACTCAGATAACCAAGTATGTGTCAAGATTTATCATCACTGTCCCCAAATGTTAGAATAAAACTGAATCATGAAGACCTAGAAATAGGAACTAGGTCAGTCTCACAGGCAGGAGGCCCCTGTGCCCTTGCCTGGCTCTAAGACTCAGTCTCTCTATGCATCTATAACTTACTCTGAATTCACTCACTGAACAAAGAAGAGGCTGGGGGTAAGAGGCAGGGAATCCTTAGGCACCCTTCCTCCCTCAAATTCACTGCCTAATATTCTAATTCTTCCCAACATATATTCATTTCTATGCGTTCTTTCTTTTTCAATCCAGTCTACTTATTCAACAGTGACTCCATACCCCATCACAGACACACTTAGGGGCCAGATCTGGCCCTGACATGCTGCATATCAATCCTGTCATCACTTATTTATGGAGGGAGTGCAAGTGAAGGGGTGAAGAGAATTCACCTTTGCAAACAGCTAAAAGAACACTGAATGCTCTTTGAACAATTAACCGCTATCTTCCACCTTCCCAGAGTTCTCAGGGCTAACACCACATATCCAGAGGAAAGGACTTGTACTGATAAGTAAAGTGTCTCTGAACACAGCTTCTGGCAGTATAGTAGGTAGTTATGTAACTGGCTCACCAGGAGGTGGAGAGCCAGGTTAAGCCAAAAATAGCTACTATAGGATGACAAAGCTGAATTGAGATTCTCAGCAGGAAGCTCAAGCTAAGTAACAGTATTTTATGAAAAGTTTGTGGAGAGGGCCAGGTGGCGACCCTCCAACCCTCAGGGGGGAAATGTCCTTAGGAGCTCAAGCTCTTGGTTGCTCTACCCCCCCAAATGAGTGAGTGTTACCTTTAGGGGGCAAGATGAGGTCATTCTCCTAGTAATAGGGAAATGCCAGCAAGATGGACAAGGTTCTTTTATAAGCAGTTTGGCTTAAAGGATTTAAGTTACCACAATCAGGGGAACAAAGATGTTGGAACTATGAGAGTAAGAAGGCAGACATCACTGTCAATAGCCCTAATGAAGGCACTAGTTGCCTTCCCCTACCCTGATATTGCCTACAGGGAAATGCAAAGGAGATGTTCTTAGTTGCTCCTCATGCTATCAATCAATAAACATCTGTTAAGCACCTAATATAAGCTAGGCATTGTGCTAAATGCTGGGGAATCAAAGAGACAAAAAATAATCCTAGTCTAATGGGGATGAAAATATGCAAACAAATATGAAGAAAGCAAGCTATATAAAAGATTTAAAAAGGAAACATAATAATAGAGAGAAAGCACTAGAATTAAGAGGGGTTGGGGAAGGCTTCCTGTAGAATGTGGGATTTTACTTAGGATTTAAAGGAAGCCAGGGAAGTCAGTCAAAGTGGAGGAGGGAGAGTGTTCCAGGCATGGAATGTTATGGAATGCTATGACTGGAAAACTGCTGAAAGGACAGAGCACAACTGGGCCAGACCACTTGGTGGTAAGCAGTATGTTCTGGAAAGTCTGCCTCAGTGGTTTTCCCTGTGTATCTGTCCCCTGTGTCCTTGGAGAAAATCTTATGCACTGGGTTCCTATAAACTGCTTGAGATTTTAGGCACAGCATATACACCAAAGGGCTGGGCAATAGGAATCCTGTGTTACAAGGTCATCCATCAGTAGTTATGTTCTTGACACAGCCTCTGAGTCCGTCCCTATTTTCTTGCACATGCCTGTGTCATAGAAGATTGACAATTTAAGTTAAAGGATTAGAAATGTACCTTTGTTGACTGATATTCTTAATTCTCTCTATAGAAACATCAAAACTTTACATTTAAAGCATTAGAAGGAGCTCTTCAGGGACTACATATTGGTTAAAGTGGAAATTGGACACCACTTTAGAGATGAAGTTGGTGGTGGGGAAAACTAAAAATGCCCTTGTCCTTAAACTTCTAGTGACTCTAGAGGCCACATACAATGATTTAAGACTGCTCTGGCCTAAGTGATTTGTTTCTCTGTTTTTGTTTTTTACTAGTTAAAAAAGTCTTCTGAGAGAATACAGAAGGACCCAGTATGAGGTAGGGCATCAAATTTCAAGTTGTATATCTCCTTTAGGAAATGAAAATTTGTGTAACAGGTTAGCTAATAGACTTTCCTGATTTGGGGGTGGAAGGCTACAGTGCCTTAATATGTTGATTATAGCATCAGATGGTTCATAGATAGTAGTTATTCAAGGAAATTTAGGTTTTCTTAACCAAAACCTCTATCCTGAAATCTACAACAGACTATCATACCCACTTTTGTGACAGTCAGTGAAGATAGCTTTTGAGATTTTTCCAGTTGTTTGACCTCAGGAGTCAAGCTGGCAAGGAAAGAATTCCAGGATCAGGGTCTAAGGCAGTGGTTCTCAACCTTGACCCTGTAATACAATTCTTCATGTTGTGGTGACCCCCAATCACAAAATTATTTTCATTGCTACTTCATAACTGTAATTTGCTACTGTTATGAATCATAATGTAAATATCTGATATGCAGGATGTATTTTCATTGTTACAAATTGAACATAACCCACAGATTGAATACCCCTGGTCTAAGGAGTTACTCTCAGTGTGGAGGTTAGGAATAGCATCCAAGTGAACCAGTTCTGGGGGGGTGGGAAACCTTAAAGAGGTAGCTCTAGGAGCAAAAGAAATCATTTCTATTTGAACCAGAAAGTGATTAGAATGTGTTGTCCTCCTTGACTGAAATTTTGCCTTGCTCATATGAATTAGACAAAGGATAGAAGGAATACCTCAGAATATGAAACCTTGCAAGTATATCTTAATGGAGAATTCCTCAAAGGACATCTTGTGCCAGAATCGGATGGATACCTTTTGTTCCAACTACACAAGGGTGCTAAAGACAGGCCAATGACCTGCTCAGGCTTGTCCTCATGACATAGCAGTAGCTTGGTGGGGTCATCCCAGGAGAAAGATCTTTGCAGCATTAGAAATCTGATTTTTATCAGGCCGCCCCAGACATAACTAGGCTCTGTGGAGCTGATTCACTACTGCCAGCGTCCAGAATGCCAACTTAATTAATTTACAATGAGAAATAGAACTGAATACTTATGTGGGGGGTGAGGTGAACACATTTTATTCTCAATAGGAGGGTCGGTTTATAAAATCAAATTAATAAGAGAAGGATGCCTGATGAGTCAGAGTAAAGGGAATTAGATCATCTTAATGGATGCTGTCATCAAACTCTGATAGCCTGCTGTACCCAATCTCATTATAGAGATAAACTTGGCAAATGAGATACTTACTCATTGGCTGCTCAGGGCGTCCTCCTCCCCCTGCACGGTGCTGAATATACACTGAAAAATCCAAATTCCTTTCTGCAGATGCCGTGCAGATAACCACACTTTTATTATGGCAAAGCTGTTATTACATTTCTTTACATTGGTTACATTTCAGACAAAGTCAGAACTGGAATTAGTGCTAGGCATTGTAGAAAGTCATTTAGATTGTAACACAGAAGGGAGTATATTGAGGAGGGGGGTACCTTTCAAAATGATTTTATAAATACCATTGTTCTGGTATTTAAAATGCCAGAAAATTCTGCTTCCTGTGGCATGTAGCATCTATTCTGTGATAGATCAAGCAGCATATGAACGTTTAATACCTCCAGGGGATAGTAACTGCTGGAAGTGCCATTTTCAAACCCTAAATATAATTAATCTCCTTGATAGAGTAGTAAACATGAAGCAAAAAATACCTCTTTTTATAATACAGCTGAAAAGGTCACAGCTTTATTTACATCAGTTAAATGTTTTGCTGAGAGCTTTCTTGGTGACACGCTAGTTTGCCTGATAGCATTTTAAGTGACATGCTGGTCTCATTGGAGATCATCAATCTTAAGATGAGTTACTCTGGCAGCCAGTAAACTCATTTATAGCTCTAGAGTTGTGATCTGTTTTTATGGATTCTTACTCTGAAAGGTGAAGGCTAAGCTTCCAGAAGTGATCTTTTCTGAACTTGTCCTCAGATTCTGTGTGGAAAACCTTGTTTGAGGGCTTTTAGCATGCTCTATGGGCAATTAGGTGGCTCAGTGGAGAGAGTATGGGGCCTGGAGTCAGGAAGACTTCACTTGAAACCCAGCTGCACATGCTTACTAGCTATGTGACCCTGGGCAAGTCACTTCACCCTGTTTGCCTCAGTTTCCTTATCTGTAAAATGATCTGGAGAAAGAAAAGGCAAACTATTCCAGTATTAACCAAGAAAATCCCAAATGGGGTCATGAAAATCAGACAAAACTGAAAAATGACTGAACAACAGAATTCTCTGAAATATCTCAGCTATAGATTGTTGTTGGTTCAGGAGCACAGTTGTCTTATATTGAGTATTTATTGTTTCCAGAAGATACTGTCTTCCATCTTGTTCAGATACTCAAGACTCAGAATCTGAGCCCTATGCCTTCAGTGCAGAGGGGAAATAAATGAATGTTCTTTTGTTTGTTAATGCATTAAGTAGCCTCCTAAATATCTAGTAGGATGAGGATCCTTTTTGCTATCGGGTCCTCTAAAAGCTCTTGATTTCCTTTAGTTCTTTAATAGGGCATGTCTAGTACAACCAGATGGGTAGCTAGGTGGCTCAGAGGATAGAGCGTGGGGCTTGGAATTAAGAAGCCTCCTCTTCCTGTGTTCACATCTGGCTGCAGACACTTACTAGCTGTGTGACCCTGGGCAAGCCACTTAACCCTTTTTGCCTTAGTTTCAGTCTATAAAAAGAGCCGGAGAAAGGAAATGTCAGAAGACTCCAGTATTTCTGCCAAGCAAAGCCCAAATGGGGTCATGAAGAGTCAGACATGACTGAAACCACAGCACAACCACAAATCCCAAAATCAAGAATGTATTCAATCTAACTCATAAAGGTTATGCACTGGTGAGTGTGATATATCATAAGCTTAGGTTTGGTATTTCTGACAGGTCTACCAGGGCTAGCTGATTTTAAGGCTTGAAAAGACAATAATAAAGGTGGATAAGGGTTTAAAATTTGGGGATCACAGAGCTTAGGAAGCCTGCTGCAGGTATCTTATATAGATCTAATGCCTTCCCATCATCAGTCTCTCATAGTTAAACCTTGGTAAAGGAGATCTATCTTTTTTTTTTTTTGGAGGGAGGAAGTTAGGGCAATTGGGGTTAAGTGAATTGCCCAAGGTCACATGGATAAGGGATCTATCTTTTTAGAATTTTTTTCTTCAAGTTTAAGCTGCAGATCTCTCAGTTGTATTTGTTTTGTTCTCATTTATGTATTTTTAGAAATACAACAAAAAATTCTGTTGAGAAGTAGTGCAGTAGAAAGGATAGAACCATGAATTTGGAGTGGAGAGATTAGTATTTAAGTCTCATTTGTTGCTGTTTGTTTTCTGTTGTGTCCTACTCTACATGACTCATTGGGGTTTTCTCGGAAGAGGTACTGGAGTGGTTTGCGATTTCCTTCTCCAGCTTAATTTACAGATGAGGAAACTGAGGCAAATAGTGTTAAGAGTTAACCATAAAAATGAAGAGGTTGCCCAAAGAGGGTCAAGGTTGCCTGAGACCCCAAAATACCAACAATGCTGGGTCCTGCTGAAAGAATTCCACTCAAGTCTTCTTAGCCAAAGAAAAAAGTAAAGTTTATTGAAAGATATGGGATAGACTCTTAAAGAGCAAGTCTCTGCTAAGCTATCCTAAGGCTCTCTCACCTAGACCAAGTCTCTGCAAGGGCATTCTGTGGCTCTCTCACACAGGAAGTCTCTACCAAGCCATTCCATGACACTCTCACATAGAGCAAGTCTGTGCCAAGCTATCCCATGGCGCTCATACCCAGGGCCACACAACTAGCAAGTGTCTGAGGTCAGATTTGAACTCAGGAAAATGATTTTTCCTGACTCTGGGCCCAGCACTCTATCCACTAGTCGTCCTTCAACACTACTCTTTTTCCCTCTTGTTTTATTGATTTAAAAAAAAAGACTGCCTTTTGCTATCTCACCCAGGGTGAAAATAAAACAACCACGAATGACCCAGTCCCACCGATGATCATTACAGAAGCTTTGACACGCTCTGTCTTTGAGCTGGGCTGATTCTCCTCCTTAAGCAGCCTGGTGGTCCCTTTTCCCTGGGAACTCGCCATATTGGTGCCAGATTTAAGGCCTACACTTAGTTGGCTTTAGCACTAATGCACAAGCACAGAACTCGTGAACTCAAGTAATTCATCAGCCTTCTTACTGCCGTTGTTTAGTTGTTCACTTGTGTCTGACTCTTCATGATCCCACAGACTGGTTTTCCATTCTGTGTCCTCAATTTACAGGTGAGGAACTGAGGCAAATAAGGGTTAAGTGACTTGCCCAGGGTCACATAGCCAGTCAGTGTCTTCCACAATAGTGAGGATTACGGATATGCATCCATACCTCATTCAACTGATGCCATTCGTTTTTACATCAGTTGCTAAATACAGGGTGTCCCTCCCCACTCCACTACCCAGCAAAACTTTGCTTATAACAAAAATTTAGGGAATAAAGGCCGTATCTGCCAGAAAATGCAACTCTATACCCATAGCCTCCTGAAAGTTGGTTTTTTTTTTAACTTTTAGAGTTGAGGGATCAGATATATAGGTAGAGCTGAAGTAACCTTTACTACAGGAACATAAATGCTTGTCCATACTCACCCAGAGACCATATAGTAAGTGTCAGAATCTTTCTGTGATGTTGTTATTCATAGCAAAATAGGGCTTAATTAATCTTCCCTCCCACCCTGTATTGGTAAAACAGAACTACAGTGAGCAAAACTGATAGTACTGGAAAGAATGTGTAGAATGCATTTACAGCTTAGAATGTGTCAGCACGCATGGTGAGTTAATGCACCTGTCTGTGACTATGCAGAGCTGGAGAATTTGGGGCAAATTTACTGTAGCATTCACTGTCCAGCTATCCTTTGGTGAGGGGAGGGATGTTAAAGGATGTAGTGTGAGTAGGCTCAGATGCAGACTGCTAACTGTTGACTTGTTTAGACACAAGCAGTGTGGAAGCCCATGGATGGTTGGGCTTTGGATCTGGATCAGCTTAGCTCTGGATCAGAAGCAGTTGAGCCCTGCCTGTTTGGTGACCACAGAGTCCCAAGTCTAGAGTAAGTCAATCAAGTCAATTAAATGCCTCCTATGTGCCCTTCGAACAGCTAGGTGGCACAGTGGAGAGAGTGCCAGGCCTAAAGTCAGGGAGACTCATCTTCCTGAATTCAGATCAGGCTTCAGATACTTACTAGTTGTGTGACCCTGGGTAATTCACTTAACCCTGACTGCCTCAGTTTCCTCATCTGTAAAATGAGTTGGAGAAGGAAATGGCAAACCACTCCGATAACTTTGCCAAGAAAGCCCCAAATGGGGTCATGAAGAATTGGACATGACTGAAAAATGACTGAGTAACAACAAAAACAAGCCCTGTACTTTTCTAAACACTGGGGATTAAAAGAAAAGTTGTTGTTTTTTTAAAGTCCTGATTCTCAAGGAGCTCAAAGTCTAATGGAGAAGACAACATGCAAACAGCTATGTACAAACAAAATGTTTGCAGATAACTCTCTCTCTCAGAGTGAAGGCACTATAGTTAAGGAGAATTGAAGAAAACTTCTTGTAGAAGGTGGGATTTTAACTAGGACCTGAAGGAGGTCAGAAGTGGAGATGAGAAGGGAGTGTTCTAAGCTGATGAAAATGCTTGTAAACAGGTGATAGAGTGTTGTATGCTAGAAACAGCAGAAGGCCAATGTCTGGATTGCAGAGTGCATGGGCAGGGATAAAGGAGGAATATGGTATAAGAAGACTGGAAAGGTAGGAAGGGGCCAGGTAATAAAGGACTTTAGAAAATTGGCAGAAATATTTTGGTTTCGTAAGCTGGAATAAGAACCAAAACATCATTTCTGACTTTAAGGATTTTCTTTGACATCTCATGTACATTTCAGATTTATGATGTGAAACTGATTTCATTCTAATTTGAGGATATTAATCTTTAAGTACTGATATTAACAGCACATTCTTCCCGTTCTGAGGAGTTGTTTTGGCATTTACTTCTTTTTCCTAATTAAGTAAAAAAACAGCTTTTAACATTCATCTTTTAAAATTTTGAGTTCCAAATTCCTGTGTTCTTAAATTTTTTAAATGCCCTAAATTGGGTAATTAAAAATTCTGGGTGTTTTATCTAATTTCTTAATAATTCACAAATAACCTACAATCTCTTCAAATTTATTTTTTAAATATATCATGAATATTAGTATTATGGAAATAATAAACCATAAGTGCACATTTAAAATCCTTCCACTTAAAGAAAGATTGATGGTTGCCATCAAAGTGTACCTGTGTGCTAATTCATTAGATTGTGTGGGATAGTTTTCTGTTATTTGTTACATTAGAGGCTGGAGGGTTTGCACATAGAATGGAATGTTTTAATTTTGTGCTTTTGTGTTTGTGTATAAACACACAATAATAGGTCATAAACAATGGTGCAAAAAAGTATAGTTTAATTTTCAACATGAAGTATTGTAATTTTGTATCAACAATTGAAACGTTAAGTTCCATCTGATTTCATTTTCTCAAAATATAATATTGATGTAGTCTGCATATGAATACAAAGTTACTACTTCAGTTTCAAGATAGATAGTTATTGTATATGAGGTTTCAAAGAACAAGGTACTATGTATGTAAACAAACACAATATTAGTGTTTTATTCTTTGGTTTATTTGTATTGCCAATGAAAACAGCCATGTTAATTTTAGCATGGTACAACAAAATATTTTATAAAAATTAATAATATTAACAGAGCCTTCCATGAAGGGACTTTTTGTGTGCAGCACATGTTAAAATAGACTTATGATACAGTTTTGATTCACAATATTTTATTCTTTGATACAGGCTGTTGAAAATAGGGCAATGCTTTCAGTTTTTCTTGAAATGTGTATTATTAGGGAGTGAAAGGGGGGCTGTTTGATGTATTCCAACTTCTAGGTATCAGCTACCAAGCTGTGTTGAAACTCTTTCTGAAAGTGAAGCTGTGGATATTTGTGGTATGTTGAGGGATTGTGGGCAGTGGAGGAGTGAGGTAAACTCTCATGGTATAAGATGTCTTCCCAGAATATCTGAACAATGGTATTGTGAATAGTTGGGGGATCCACTTTTTATACCACACACTGCATGTAACTGTAATGTGGTCCTGTGGACTACAATGATAATCCAAATTTAGAGTCATTTTGGCTCTGTACAGTTTGATGTTTTAAAGCACAATACTTTGTCAAAGAAAGAATAAATATTTTATTTTTCCCCAGTTACATGCATAAACAATTTTGAACTTTTTTTTTAACTTTTGAGTTTCAAATTTTATTCCTCTCTCCTCCCTTCTCTTTCCCTTCTCTGTGACAGTAAGCAATCAGATATAAGTCATACATGTGCAATCTTGTAAAACATTTCCATATTAGTCATTTTGAATCATGATGTGGGTTATAAAAAAAGGATTGTTAGAGATTATAATAGTGCTACCTTTTTCTTGTGGTAAGAAATATGAATTAGTCAAGACTGGCCCTTTTGACAATAAATAATATGAAAAGATAATTCCTGGATTTGACCAGGAAGAGACGGTGCCTGGACATTAAGAAGAATCTTTATGTTCTCTGATTGGACAATAAACAAATACATAAATATCTCTTTTCTTTCCATTATTCTAAATCTTCATTGATAAATTGGTATACCTCACATGGGCTCATGAATTGTGTATACACATACAGATCAAATCATTTTAGTAGATGGGGCACTACCCCAAAATATTTCTCAGGACCCTAGGTTTTCTTCTCTGATGAATGGGGACAAATGAAACAATGTATGTAAAGAACTTTACAAATCTTAAAGCACTCTAAAAGACATTGTTTTTGTTATTATTACTACCTACTCCACAGGATTGTTGTGAAGAAAGCACTTTGTGAATTGCAGAAGTGATCTACTATTATTCTGAATTTTACCAAAAGAAAAACTCAGCCGTCATTTCTATTGCTCCTCTGGTGGGGAAGGGGAAGGGAAAAGGGAAGGAGGAGTCAAAAGGAACTGAGCCTCTGTGCTAAGCACTTTACAAATACCTTATCATTAACTCTTCACAACAAGCCGGAAAGGGAGGTGTCATTATTATTTCCATTATATTAATGTTGAGGGAACTGAGGCAGACAAGGATTAAGGGACTTGCCTAAAGTCATATGCCTAAAAAGTGTCTGAGACCAGATTTTCCTGAAATGTTCTCTGGATTTGGACCTGTGCTCAAATCTTCATTGTGGCATTTATTACCTCTGTGGTGACTTTGGGAAGTCAGCTGACTTTGGTCCTCAGTTTCTTCATTGATAAAATGAGGAGCTGGGTTAGGTAGCTTTTAAAGTTCTTTCTAATTCTAAATCTGTCTTCCATACAAATCCTTAATCTAGTGAGAAAATGAGTCAGTTACAGTGTCAATGCAGAGATATAAAAATTCTAAGTAAAAGTTGCCTTTGAATTTTTGCTAAGCAGATGAAACAGAGGAAAAAATGAAATATCCTCTTTCTCAAGTTTGATTAGAAACATAAGAGCTCAGTGTGGTTCTGAAAAGCAATGGGGTAATTGGAAAGTGCTTGTTAAAGTCAAGAACTCCTAAGTACTCTGTAGTTGCACCTGGGTAATTTATGGAATTCCACCGGTAAGTGTCACACTGTTAAACCTAACCAAGTGTTTACTGCATTTGCCAAAAGTCAGATGAAATCTAGCAAAGGGCCTAGGGCCTAAGGTTCCCCACCTCTGCACTACACATGTGGACCATGAGTAAGTGATATTTGATTTCAATGTTCACATTTTCTCCTATGAAGTAAAATTCTGACATGTTTAAAGGCAAATAAATATTGCACTGCACCCTGTGTTCTCTGTAAAATCTAGTCATCAAGGTTATATTGGGTGTTTTTAACTCTGATGAAAACTATTGACATCCTTCCCAACACCACCACCCAATCAGGAATGGCCTTTTGGATGTATATGGACCATAATATTCTACGAGAAGCAGTTTGGCACAGGAATAAGAATGCTGGACTTGGAACTGGGCAATCTGAGTTCAAATACCATTTCAGATGTGCGCCCATGGTCAAGTCATTCAATTCAGAGCCTCAGTTTCCTAATCTATTAGTTGGGGCCAATAATACATATATTGGCTATTTTCACAGACTCACGAAGAAAGTGCTTTGCAAACCATATATAAAGTGGGTTTAGATAACAGGATTTAGGCAAGTCCCAGGTACATAGATATAGCTATTTGTCTGAGGTCAAAAGACTAGTAAAGGTCAGGGGTGGGATTTCAACTCAGGTCTTTCTACTATAGACAGCTTATCTAAGCCACCATATAAATGTGAAGTATTGTATATGCACAGTCTGTCCCACTCAGAAGCTGAGGTTATTATGACATACATACTTGTAATGTTTACTCACATTTGAAGAGCTTGGGAACATGAGTAGGGCAGAACTGTTCCCTTATGTCAGTGAACCAAAGGTTTAAGATAAAAGTAGGCCACAAGGTGGCATAGCAACTACTTGGTGGGAACTTGAATAACTGGTCTGGACCCATGTTTTAGCCTAATGACATAAATGATTAAGAGGAGAGGTTAATAGTCAATGAGTGTGTGAGGAAAGCAAATAAGTGATAGAGCCAAAGCTATGAACTTAGGTGAAGAAAGAAAAATTAGGTCATTGAATGACAGACTGATAATGATTCAAAGAAGTGATGAATGGACAGGTTTATTTGGGATCTGCAAAAGCAAAGGGTGGGGAAGGTATGAGGAAGAAGAATGATCCTTGAACGATAGATATAATACTTTTTTGGAGGGGGGAAGGCAGGGCAATTGGGGTTAAGTGACTTGCCCAAGGTCACACAGCAAGTTAGTGTCTGAGGCTGGATTTGAACTCAGGTCCTCCTGACTCCAGAGCTGGTACTCTATTCACTATGCCACCTAGCTACCCCTATAATATTTCTTTTTAACGTTAAAAAAATTTTGAGTTTCAAATTCCCTCCCTCCCTTCTTTCTATGCCTGTGAAATCATACAAAACATATTTCCATGTTTGTCATGTCACAAAAAAGCAAGAAAAAAAAGAAAGTGAGAAAATTATACCTCAGTTTGGTCTCAGAGCTCATCAGGTCTCTCTCTGGAGGTGGATAACATTTTTCATCACTGGTTTTTTAGAATTGTCTTGGATCATAGTGTTGATCATAGTAGCTAAATCTATCACAGTTGATCATCATTACAACATTGCTATTACTATGTACAATAATCTCCTGGTTCTGCTCATTTCACTTTGCATCAGTTCATATAGCTCTTCCCAGGTTTTTTTCTGAAGTCATCTTTCTTGTCATTTCTCATAGCATGATTGCGTTCCATCAGAGTCAGATACCACAACTTGTTCAGCTGTTCCTTGATTGATAGGAATTCCCTCATTTTCTAATTATTTGCCACCACAAAAAGAGCTACAATAAATATTTTTGTACATATATGTCCTTTTCCTTTTCTTTTTGTCTCTTTGGGATATAGATCTAACAGTGGTGTTACTGGGTCAAAGAGTATGTATAGTTTTATAACCCTTTGGGACTCGAAATTACTCCAAATTGTTTTCCAGAATGATTGGACCAGTTAACAACTTTGCCAACAGTTCATTAGTGAACCTATCCAGCATTTGTCATTTCTGATAGGTTTGAGGTAGTACCTCATAGCTGGTTTAATTTGCATTTCTCTAATGAATAGCGATTTAGAACATTTTTTCATATGACTATAGACAGCTTTGATTTCTTTTCTGAAGAAGCTTTGATTTCTTTCTGAAAACCACCTATTCATTCATTCATTTATTTATTTATTTATTTTTTGCTTTTTGGAGGGCAGTTGGGGTTAAGTGACTTGCCCAAGGTCACACGGCTAGTTTTTTGTGTTAAGTGTCTGAGGCCGGATTTGAACTCAGGTACTCCTGACTCCAGGGCCGGTGCTCTATTCACTGTGCCACCTAGCCACCCCAAAACCACCTATTTATATCCTTTGACCATTTATCAATTGGTGAATAGCTCTTATTCTTATAAATTTAAAGCAGTTCCCTATGTATTTGAAAAATGAGGCCTTTATCAGAGAAATTTGCTGTAAATTTTTTTGGCATTACTTCATTGTTTATGGTACCTTTTAGCAAATTGTAGTTTCCCTGATTATCTCTTTTAATTAGCTCTAGTTTTGCTTTTGATTTGTCTGAAATTATGGTTGCTACCCCTGCCTTTTTTACTTCAGCCAAAGTATAATACATATTCTGCTCCAGCCCCTTATTTTAACTCTCTGTGTGTGTCTTTTTGTTTCAAGTGATTCTCTTGTAAACAACATATTGTTGGATTCTGGTTTTTAATTCAGTCTTCTAACCGCTTCTGTTGTATGGGTGAGTTCATCCCATTCATATTCACTGGTATAATTACTGCATATTTCCCTCCATCCTATTTTCTTCTCTTTAACTTTCTTTTTACCATGTCCCTCCTTAAAAGTCTGTTTTGCTTCTGAACACTGCATCCCTTAATTTCCCCTCCTTTTATATCTACCCTCCACCTTTTTATCTCCTTCCCCTTCTGTTCACCTGTTGGGTAAGACAGATCTCTGTACCCAACTGAGTGTGTATATATATTCTTCCCTTTCTGAACCAAATTTGATGAGAGTGAAATTCAGACCTTTCTGGCCACCGCCGACCCCTGCTATTTCCCCCTCCACTGTAAAAGTTCTTTGCATACCTCTTTTAGGTGAGACAATTTCCTCCATTCTTCTTTTCCCTTCTATCTTCCACCAGTGCATCTCTCTTTGTTATCCATTCTTTTTTTTTTTGATCATTCCAATATAATTGACACATACACACATCCATGACCTCTGTCTATAGGGACTCCTCATTGTCCTAATAATGATAAAGTTCTTAGGAGTCACATGTATCATCTTCACATATAGGAATGTAAATAGTTTAATCTGCTTGAGTACTGTATGAGTTCTCTTTTATGTTTACCTATTTATGCTTCTTTTGAGCCTTGTGTTTGAATGTTACTTTTTCTATCCAACTCTGGTCTTTTCATCAGGAATACTTAAAAGTTTTCTATTTAATTAAATATCTATTTTTTCTCCTAAAGGATTATATTCACTTTTGCTGAGTAGGTGATTCTTGGTTGTAATCCTAGCTCCTTTGCCTTTTGAAATATTGTATTCTAAATGTTCTGATCCTTTAATGTAGAGGCTGCTAATTATTATATGATCCTGACTGTTGCTCCAAAATATTTGAATGACTTCTTTCTGAATTCTTGCAATATTTTCTCCTTGACTTAGAAATTCTGGAATTTGACTATAATATTCCTGGGAGTTTTCATTTTGAGATCTCTTTCATGCAGTGATTAATGGATTCTTTCCATTTCTATTTTACCCTCTTGGGTCTAAGATATCAAGGAAATTTTCCTTTATAATTTCTCAAAATATGACACTTAGGTTGTCTTTTTTATCATGGCTTTCAAGTAGTCCAATAATTCTTAAATTATCCCTCTCTATCTATTTCTCAGGTTAGTTGCTTTTCCAATGAGGTACGTCACATTTTCTTCTATTTTTAAAAATTCTTTTGATTTTGTTTTATTGTTACTTGATGTCTCAGAGAGTCAACAGCTTCAATTTGCCAAATTCTGATTTTTAAGGACTTCTTTTTTTCAGTGAATTTTTGTACTCCCTCTTCCATTTGACCTATTCTGCTTTTAAAGGAATACTTTCTTCAGTGAATTTTTGTGCCTCTTACCATTTGGCCATTTCTGTTTTTTAAGGTGTCATTTTCTTTAGTATTTTTTTGTGTGCCTCTTTTACCATGCTGTTGATTTTTTTCATAATTTTCTTATAATGCTCTCATTTCTTTTCCCAGTTTTTCCGTTATCACTCTTACCACTTTAATTCTAGGAATTTGTGCTGGACTTGTAGCCAGTTAGCATTTTTCTCAGAGGCTTTGCTTGTAGCTGTTTTCACATTGTTGCCTTCTTCTGAGTTCGTATCTTGGTCTTGCCTGACATGATAGTAGCTTTTTATGATCAATTTCTTGTTATTGTTTTCTCATTTTCCTAGCCTATTTCTTGACTTTGAACTTTAGGTCAAAGTTAATCTCTGCTTATCTGGAGATGGGGAGGAACTGTCCCAAGCTTCAGACTTTTAAATTAAGCTATTCTCAGAGCTAGATTAGGGGATTTGCAAGTTTGGGGTGTTTCCAAGATGCTATGATATGGGGAGAGGTATGGTCATTGCTTTCCTGGTCTGTGCTCTGATCTTTACTCTTTATCCAGGAAGTGCCATGCTTCCCTGCAGCCACAAGTCCTGGTGCTCCACTCTGTCTTCAAACTTCAACCGGGGTCTCTGCTCCCTTGTAAGCAACCACAAGTGTTCCTTACTACCCTGGAATTTAAACCATATGGGCAATACAGTTGCTAAGTAGTGCTGGAGCCTACACCCAATATCAGCAAAGAGTCCACTATAATTTTCTGACCAATTGTCAGACCCTTTACCATCTCTTAACTGAGAGCTCCAGAAGCTGCTGCTGTTGCTGCCACTATCACAGTCACCTCCAAGGTTTGTTGCTGTTGTGGCCACTTCATATGCTCTGGGCCAGTCCCATCCTGGTATTACAGATCTCTCATGCCCACCTTCTAAGATATGTTGGACTGGAAAAAATGTCTTACCTTGATCTTTTGTTGATTCCACCACTCCAGAATTTTATTTGAGGTGTCATTTTAAAGTTGTTTGAAAAGGAATGCTGGGAGAATTCAGTGGGGTTGCTGCCTCTACTCTGCAATTTTGGTTCTGCCCCCCTAAATCTAGTATTTCTTAGTGAGAATTCAAAAGTACCAACAAATCCAAGAACAGTTGAGCTGGAAGGGACCTTAGAGATCATAATATTGCACAAATTATTTAATTTATCTGAGCTCCCTTTTCCTCATCTACAAAATGGTATGTGCTGGGGAGAGCACAATGTTGGGAAACTACATGATCCTCAAAGGTCCTTTACAGATCCAAATCTTATGAAAAATAATCTAATATTTTCCTTTTACAGATGAGAAACTTAGGCAAAGACGCAGGATAACTTTTCTAAGGTCACCCAGTAAGTGGCAGAGACAAGACTAAGAGCCATTTCCCTTTTCGTTGTACTTTGGTGTTTAAGAATTTAATTTAAAAACTGTGTTAAAGTGTTAATTATTGTCTGTGTCAAAGTCCTTTCTAAAACTGCAGCTTAATCTTCCTCTGTGTTTTTTGGACCACAAGGTCTACAACATCACCAATAATCACCACAATTTACCTCACCTGACTAGAGGTAAGGCCTAGATCAGGAGCTGTAATCAGGAATTCATACATTTGGAACAAACACAGGGAGGGTAGGAGGTACAAAAGACATGGATATAATCCTACTGGAAGAGGGAGTGACCTCTCTCTAAGAGAGTCTGATATTCCCTCCACGGTGGTTGGTGGTGAGAGACGGTAAATGCTAATTTTAATTTTCTTCTCCAGCTCATTTTCCAGATGAGGAAACTGAGGCAAAGTTAAGTGACTTACCCAGGTCACACAGCTAGTAAGTGATTGAGGCCAGATTTGAACTCATGAAGATGAGTCTTCCTGACTCCAGGCCTGGCATTGTCTATTGCACTATCTAGCTGCCCTTGAAGTCCTAGAGAAGTTAAATTACTTGACCAAGCTCACAAAAGTAATGAAAGGCTGACCTAGAATTTGAACCCAGCTCCTCTGACTTCAAATACATGACTCTTTATGCATGGTACAGTGGAAAAAGCACTGGTTCTGGAGTCCAAGGGCCATGGTTCAAATCCTGCCTCTTTCACTATCTGTGATTTTGGGCAAATCATTAATATCTATGGGTGTCAATTTCCTTATATGTAAAATGAGGTAGTGAACTTTCTGGCCTCTGTGGTTTTTTTTTTCCTGCTTTATATATTTGATCTGTGATCCAGGAGGAGAGTGTTCCAAATTTTTAAAACAAAAGAATGTCATGTTCTGGAACCCATGGAAGAAGTAGTGTAGTGACTAGTGTAGAAACATTTTGCAAATATAAATATCTACCAATATGGAATTATCAGTGGGACTTTATTTAAACCTCTCTGAGTATTTGGATTTGTCAATGTGTCACTAAGTCAAGTGAGAAAAATCAAAGTCACATACTTGGCTTTAATGTCTTTTCCTTGGTTTCTCTTTGGTATTTGTATCATACTGTACCACATAGGCCATAATGAACCCCCTCCTAAGTTTCAGTATGAGAGTTAAGTGATCACTAATAATTAGCCTTCCCAGACCTAGTTTACTGCTCTAGCTTGATAATTGGCCTTCTCTGTTAACCTGTCCATTAAAGCCCCTTAAAGACTAATTCATCTGCTATCCCAGTAAAGAAACAAATAGAGATCCTTTTGGAAACCCAGATGTCTCAGAGGATAAGAAATTTCCACCCTGAGTCATAAATGTAAGGATAGAGACTCACACAACAGGAAAAAACAGCATCAACAATGAATTACTTCTCACAGAACCCCAAAAGTAATCTAGTTTAACCCGTATCTGAATAATAATCCCCTCTACATTATAAACTTATGAGAGGTCAATTCCTTACTTGAAGAAAGCCAAGACTCAGCTCAGAGTTTACCTTCTGCAAGAGACCTTTCCTGCTTTTCTCTGTCTCTGTCTCTGTCTCTGTCTGTCTCTGTCTCTGACTGACTCTCTCCCCACCCTGCTCCATACCTTTCGCCAGTTCCTTACCTCTGGAGATCACCTCATGTGAAGGAAGTAGGGCAGTTGAGCTGTGGGAGTTGAGAGGCAGTAGCTGCTACCAATAGTCCTGATGAACTCTTTGAGAGCAGGATCACCTTTTACCTCTCTTTGAATCTTTATGCACTAAAGATTTTTTCTAGGATTTGATCGTTACTATTAATATTTTTAAAGAACTACTTATGGGTTATGGATGAGAAGAGCCAAAAATGGAAAGACAAGAAAGGACAATATGGACTGACCTCTTCAGTACAATTTGGAAACTGTGATAAGTCAGAATCTTTTAAAGACATTAACTGCCTCAGGTAAGTGTCAGCTTGGACCCCTCTAGACCTAAGCAAGACTTTTGTATTAGACATGAAGACTTGTATGAAAAGCTTTGTAGAAGAACTATACCAGGAGAATCACCAGAAACATATTGTCTTTTTTATTGGCTGTCCCCTACACCTGAGATGATCTCCCTCCTCACCCCTCCCTCCTTCCTTTACAATGGCCAAGAAGTCATAGATACAAGAGATGTTTTGAAGACAGGAATATTCACACTACCAAGTGATTTACCAGTATCAATAGAGATAGCCAAGACTCAGCTCTTGATCAGTATCACAAATGGGTATACTAATAGACGTAGGAGGAAGGGCACTTCAGGAAATTAAGATCACTACAGCCATACTGATGTGTTAGGGGGCCCTTTTCACTCCTTCTTCTTTTCCTATTCATTTATCTTGCATTCATAAAGTAATCAGGGGTGGCAGTCTACAAACACCAGAATTATCTTTACTCCTCTTTGCCTTAAATTCTCCTGTTAATTATCCCTCCATGATTGCTCTTGCTTGTTCCCTTCTGCTATTCTTTTTGTAGCTGCTAAAATTAAGGGAGAAGGAAATTTCGAGATGGAAAGGGAGTCCAGAGAGGGCACAGAGATTGAAGACAAAGAAAAGCCAATTGGATTTGGCCTTGAATTCATGAGACATTTGAAATGCTCTTTGAATTTTCACCCAATGCTTTTCATAGGCAGATACAGGGTGACCCAAAAAGTTTAGTGCAACTTTAAGCTTTAATAGCCTTTACTTTAAGTTTTAATGGCTTAAAACTGCACTAAGACTTTTGGGACATTTTGTATTTCAACATTTGGCCCAGAATGTACCACTCCCCTCCCAGATCACTGCAGGCCTGTGCCTGCTCACTCTAGTCCTGGTTTAAAAGTCTATTTAATTTGATAGTCATCCTAGGGATCACTTAGGAAAATGAAGGAAGATGCCTAGTACCCCTTGGGTTTATTCTTACGGTGTTTTCATTTTTTTTTTGGACATTTATTTTTCCTGCTAAAAATATCATACACCCTTCCAGGAAGGAGTGGAAAAATGACTTCAGCCACCCAATTAAAAATATGCTCAGCTGAGCCTGGCTCTTACCTATTTTGGGGCAAAGCCCTGGGATTGAGTTCTTTCCATACCCTTTTCTGGACACCCTCACTAATGGATTCCAACACTGGCTCCTCTTGCCAGGTGTTTTCAAGAAGTGAAATCTGTACAATTCTTCTTCCCCACCAACTCCCCCACTCCACTCCCCACTTCTACATACATTTCTCTCAGAAGTTCCCCACAACCCCAGGTCAGAAACTCTGTTTCACCAGAATGGCATAAATTTGATTATGGAGACTCTGGATGTATGTTTCTCTAGGATTTAAATGAGGTGTCACCCCACCTCCTCCCTTTACATTTACAGGGGAATTAAAATAGGAATTCTCTATGACCGAGAGAGATCCAGGGGCTTGCTTTGGGAGAACTGAGCTTGTCTGTATGAAGAGGGTCAGTCTCTCCTTTCTTCATCTTCTCTTCCCCAGTTTCACAAGGAGAGGAAAATGAATAAACTGTACAAAGCAACCTGGAGGGAAGAAGAGACAGGGCTTCTATTGGCCAAGGAGCAACTTAGTAATTACTGTACAGGAGATTCAGGGCTAATTTCTAGAAATTTTAACTCATATAGGATGGCATATTTGTCTGACTGATACTTTATTATTTCAACCTAACTTGAGCTAGATGTCCTATTTACTTCAGAAAACTAAAAATGAGTTTAATTAAAGAAAAGGAGAGTGGAGATAAGAGTGGGGGGAAGGTCAGAAGTGGGTGTGGGTAATTAATTTTTAAGTGATTCAAGAGTTTGAAAAAGTTAAAACAATTCAGGCAAGGGAAATCCCAACATAAGGTGTCCTGGAAATTATGCAGTGAAAAACTTAAGCGTTAAGCACCTACTATGTGTGGGGGACAGTTAGCCCGGTGCAGTTTCTTTGCATGATGGCAGGGTTTAGTTGCCTTAGAGATTTTGCTGCCCGACGTGATAGGGGAGAAGGGGGGGGGGGGGGGGGTTGCAACACAACATTAAGCGAGATGTATCTATTGGTTTTTTAAAAGTTTGTTTGTTTGTTTTGCCGGGGGGGGGGGGGGGAGGGTAAGTAATCAAGGTTAAGTGTCTTGCTTTACAGTTAGTGTCTGGGCCTAAATTTGGCCGCAAGTCTTCCCGACTCCGTGGGCCGGTGGTCTCTCCACTGCGCCACCTAGCGGCCCCCAAATGTACCTTTTGGATCAATAGAGGCAGGTCCTTAAAATACTGTGCATGAACATTGAGAATAGGCGGAGTTTGCTTTGTCATTTCAGGTTTTTAGAAAAGCTCAAGTGCTCAGAAGGTAAGACCATGTAACTTTGTCATCAAATTCTAATCTTAAGAGTAATGTGAGGGGTGATCTTGTTCAGTCGGCTGCCCTCCCTGCTTTTAGCACAGCAGTCCCCAGGACAAGAGCCATTTAATTTTTAAGTGTCCTCGGAGGAGTGTTCAGTTAATAAACTTACGTCAGACCTGATGAAGCATTATCCCGAGGTGGGGGTGGGGGAAGGGCAATCAAGCGCTACCTGGGCCCACGGTTTTATACCCAGGAGTCTGCGTAGTCCTGAGACCTGAGTATTAAAACAAGTCGGAAAACAAAGAGCTTCACACCTGGAAGAGACCGCACAAACTTAGGAAACTGAAATGCAGGGAGTACGAGGAAGTTGGCCATTTCTCGCCTCAACCTGAAGTCTCAAAGCAGCTTATGGTGTGCCTCCCCCATTCAGTGCATCCTAGAGAGACTGTGGGACTTTTCCATATGATTCGCAGCTGAGAACTTCCTATATATTTGACTTCCTCAATTACAATTTGAACTCTTTGAGAACAGGGATTGCCTTATTTTACTGTTTAAATTCCCAGTGCATGCTTTGCACATAGTAAACTCTTAATAAATACTTTCCTCCCTCCCTCTTTCCCTCCTTCCCCCCTGCCCCCTTCCTTCCTTCCTTCCTTCCTTTCTTCCTTCCTTCCTTCCTTCCTTCCTTCCTTCCTTCCACCCTTCCTTCCTTCCACCCTTCCTTCCTTCCACCCTTCCTTCCTCCCACCCTTCCTTCCTTCCACCCTTCCTTCCTTCCTTCCTTCCTTCCTTGCTCCCTCTCTCTTTCTTTCTACCCTCCATGTCTTTCTCTGTCATTGGTACTGTTATGGACAGAAGCTACCAAATGTCCTGATTCAACCCCAACTGTGCTGCAGGCATATAAACCCCATAAACTCTCTTGTTAATAAGTTCTAATGGCCCATAGTTTTTTGAGATCAAAGTCCCCCATCCCTAAGACTAGAGCAAAATATATACAGGAAGCCCTTCCACTTGGTAGACAGCACAAATGTCTCTATTTCCAGCTGAGAGATTTTCAGATCATTTATCCCTTTCCCTTCATGGGTATTTGATGATGAGAGGCTCCTCTTTGCCCAGCAGCTGTTACAAGGCATTCAAACTTTTATCACTTAATTTTTCACAGTCTGATCTTCAGCTTTCTGCACATCATTTTAGTTAGGGTGTTCAGTGATTACTGTCAGAGTTCAGAATTTATCGGTAGTTTGCTTCTTTCACCCTACAAAACTTTGTCTGTTCTCCTGGCTGGGCATCATGGGAATTTTCTTGGAATGACCTAGGAAACTTGTTCATCCCTAATAGGAAGGTTCTGGGAGCTAGGACATGGAGCAGGAAAATATCCAGGAGTTGTGGAGACTTCCAAGTTTTAATACTTATATAATAATTATGGACATAAACAAATGCAAATTAGCACCTGTTTTTTTGAATCACCAGCTTTAGGCATTTTATTTTGTAGTGAAACAAAACTAGCCAGAGAATATAGTTTAGGACGCTCCTGAAGTCTGTTTTCCATATCCTTCTTCCTCTTGGAAGTTGACATTCCAAATGACTGTTGTCTGGCACATAGTAATCACTTCATAAACACTCTATCCATCCAACTACCTGTCTCTATCTCTATCACATCTTCTCTCTCTATTCTCTCTCTATTACCCGTCTCTATCAGCTTTCTGTCTCTTTTTTTTAACTCCTAGAGGATAACTTTGTCTCCTCTGTTCTATCCTCTGTCCCTACCAGGTGCCTCACAATTACCTGGTTAAATTCAGTAACTCCCCTGCTCCTAAAACAAAAGGCTATCCCTGGTCCCTTTGTCACAGTTACTAGACTTTTGGTTTCAAATGTCCTGTCTGATACTAAGGCTATTTGGTTTGAGGCCCATATGCTGATTTCAATATTTCTTAAGATCTATGAGTTCTTCTGATTGGACATTCCCCCCACTGACACAGACTACACCCACTCTACGTCTTAGTAGGTGGTTTCATGAGCTGGTAGGATCAAAATCATTGGTCATCTAGTAGGTAAACCTTTGGTGAAGAGCCTCTCTGAACTTCGGGTGGCTGGTGCTGGGGTGACAGGTATTGCTGGGTGTCTCAGGCATTATTTGATTTGCCTTAGGCTACTGATTATAAGACCAACCCCTGAGTGGTCAGTATCTCACACAAGACACTTCATCTCCTGTCTTGGAGCATTTTCTCTGTCTGCCCCCTATGTCTGAGATTCTCTCTCTCTTCATTTCTGCCTTATGGTTTCCTTTAGTTTCAGCTAAAATCTCATCTTCTACAAGGAGCCTTCCCCAATCCCTCTAAATGCCAGTGATTATCCTGGACATACCTTTTTTGTACATAATTATTTGCATGTTGCCTCCGCCATTGCACTGGAGCTCTTTTATTGACTTTCTTTGCATCCCCAGCACTGTGCACAGTGCTTGGCACAAAGTAGGAGCTTTAATAAAGATTAGCTCTTGATTAGACTATATGACATGTTCAACCTTTTAGTCCTGGAGACCCAGAATGGGAATAGGTTGGAAGCCTTTGGGGGGAACTCTTACGTAAGTGGCTATCAAGGAGAGAGGATAACGTCAGCTTTGACAAATTGTTTATTCCTGACTGTTGTTATTTTTTGACATTGGGCCAGAACTCAAAGTCTTTGTGAAGAACCTGGCAAAGCTCTTGAAAACTCGGTCGCTTTGTGACCAAGAACAAGTATTAGTGTTGGACCTTAGTGGAGGACCTTAGTTGGATCTTACCTACCCATAGATGCAATGCAAAACCAGGACATGAGAAAACGCTAAATTCTGGCATTTGGATCAAGTGAGGAAATCCTAATTTTCAGTACTTTCCTTCTTATGGAGTATGCCATAGTGGATAGAATGCTAGATGTAGACATAGGAAAACTTTGGGTCAAACCCTGCCACTGACAATAGCTATGTGACCTTGGATAAGTCATGTAACGTCTCCAAGTTTCCTCACCTGTAAAATGTAGACAATAATTCCTGATATATATCTATGTAGTTGTGGTGAGATTCAAATAAGTTAATGTACACAAAGTGCTTTGGAAAGTTAAAAACGTTACGTGTCCTTTCTCAGTGAATAGTGTACTGGGCCTAGAGTCAGGAAGAACTGAGTTCCAATCCAGCTTCAAACACCAGTTGTGTGACTGGGCAATGAACTTAAATTCTGTTTGCCTCAGTTTCCTCATCTGTAAAATGGGGATAGCAGTTACACATACCATCCACAATTCCTATGAAGATCAATTGAGGTAATAATTATAAAGTGCTTAACATAATGCCTGGCACATCGTAAGAACTCTATAAATGTTAGCTATTATTATTATTAATAGCTATTGGGTTCTCCTTCTACCTTTCTGACTGTTCTCTCTCTCTCTCTCTCTCTTATGGGATCTTCTTCCTGCTTCTGTCCCCTAACTTTGAATATACTCTGATCTCCATCCTCATCATCTTATGGCTATATAGCCCTGCCACTCCTTCAGGGAGCTGCTCATCCTTTTCTGTGGTTAGCCATCACATATATGCAGATAAATAACAGTTCTATATCTCTATGAACTCTCACCGGCATTCTGATTTCATGTTTTACTTTATTTACCTTAAGGACCTCACAGCAAATATAAGGTATAGAATATGTGATTCTCCAGTCTCTTTCCCCAGTCTCCAATCTTCTTCCTAACATTTCTATCAATAGTAACCCATTCAGATGTCCATTAATTGGAGGATGGCTGAACAATACGTGGTATTTGATTGTGATAGAACATTATTGTGCTATAAGAAATCATGAACAAGTTGGTGTCAGAGAAAACCTGGGAAGACTTACGTGAACTGATACAAAGTGAAGTGAGCAGAGCCAGGAGAACATTGTTCACAGTAACAGCAATATTGTATGATGATCAACTGTGAATGACTTAGCTATTCTCAGCAATACAATGATTCAAGACAATTTCAAAGGACTTACGATGAAAAATTCTATCCACCTGCAGAGAAAGAACTGATGGAGTCCAAATGAATGCAAACTGAAGTATACTTTTTATTTTTTTTTGCTTTTTGGAGGGCAGGTTGGGGTTAAGCGACTTGCCCAAGGTCACACGGCTAGTTTTTTTTGTGTGTGTGTTAAGTGTCTGAGGCCGGATTTGAACTCAGGTACTCCTGACTCCAGGGCCGGTGCTCTATTCACTGCGCCACCTAGCCGCCCCTGAAGTATACTTTTTAAAACTTTATTTTTCTTGTGGCTTTATTTTTGGTGCAACATGACTAATATAGAATAATATTTGGTTAATATGTTTTTGCATGACTATATATATGTATATAATCTGTATTAATTGCATGCTTTCTCAATGAAGAGGGAGGGAACAGGGAATTTAGAACTCAAGATTTTAAAAAACAAATGTTAAAATTGTTTTTACATGTATTTGGAATATATGTATACACACATATGTATATATGTATTTAAATAACCCCATTCTTCCATTCTCCCAAATTTGGAATCTTAGAGTCATCTTTGACTTATGTATCCCCTTTATCTCCTAATATCCAGTTTAGAAATATGTGCCATTATTTCTTTTGCTAAAAGTTTCTTTAATTTCCACTTTTCTTTTCCTCTGTTGCCATCCTCGTCCTGGCCTTTATCATCTAAGACAGTCAAAATAAACCTGGGTTCTAATTCCATACCTGGTACTTATTACCTGCATGACCTTGAAAAAGTAACCTCAACTCTTAGGGGTGAGCAAGGGAGATAGGGGACATTCCAGTCATAGGGATCAGAATGAGCAAAGGAATGGAGGCAGGAGAGTGCAAGATGTATCTCACAGGATCCATTTGGCTGGGGTCTGACTGATAACATCCAACCATGTCTGAAGGATACTGATTCCACATGGGTGGGACCTTCCATACCTGGAGGTAATCAAAAAGGCTGAGGCCACCAGGAAGGTGCATCTAAGAAAGAATGGCTTGATTCTTCTTTGACATCCTATGCCAATCAAGTCCTGGATTTGTCACCTTCTTAGGAGAACTCTAGCCCAACCCATATTGCCAGAGTTGAGGGGGGAGAACCTGGTGAATACTGGTGCTATAATGGTGTTCAAGCTAGTATTGTTTTCCTCAGTGTCCCATTGTTGAGGTACAGAAAGAGCCTCCAAGGGTGGGCCCAGACAGGTGGGACTGGTAGAAGGACTATAGTCACCCTATAGTCCTGGAGACTCAGATGGCTAGAACTGGTCCAAGGAAGAAGAGAGAACAAGACTTTAGTGTTGGCCTCCTCAGGGCTTCTTCACATTTTCCATGATTTAGAGTCTGTACTCCTTATAACACCTGAGCCTAAAAGATCCAATGAAAAAAATGGTGGTGGGGCAGGGAGGAAGCTTATCCCAAGATATCTGCCTCCTTTTAAGGCCACCAACCAGAGAAATATAAGGGATCTAGAAGGAAAAAAATGTGTCAGGAGCCTAATTTAAGGCTTCCTTAAAGTGGGCAGGGTAGCTTACACTCTGCCCGTTCATGTTTCAATTCACATGACTCCTGTTTTTGCTATTCAACAATAATGCCTAAATACCATAGCAACCACTACAGCAAGTGGCACACCATGTTCCTTCCAGGCTATATGTTATTTTCTTAAAGAAACACACTCCCTACCTACCACTTGGAAACAGAATTTCTGGATTCTGTCCAGAGAAGCATTGGCACAAGCATGACAATCCCTCTTCCCTGGGAAAGATATTTCCCTTCCTTCTTTCATTTAGTTGGGTGGGTTCAGTGAATACTCCAGCAGCAACATTATTTGGCAGGGCTGGTTGATGGGAAATAAGGTCAACTCAGCACCTGCTAGATGTGGCTTGAAACCATTTCCACCACAAAAGCTGCAAGTTAGTTTCTGCCTCCCACAAAAAGAGGTGTGGATTTTGAAGAACCTTTTTGGCCCAAGAAGGATAACCAGGAGCAATGGAAGTGTCAGTGAAGTAAATCTAGGCTTGAAGTCAGGAAAAACTTCCTAATAATTAGAGTTAACAAGAATTCAATGGGCTGCCTTTGGAGACAATAGATTCTCCTTTATTGGAGAGCTCCAACCAGAGGCTAGATGCCACTTGACAAGTATTTTAAATGGGGACTTCTTTGAGTAATGCATTGGGTATTGATGGGTATTGAGATCCCTTCAACTATCAAATACTGTGATTCTGAATATTCAGAGAAGGGTCATGATATCTTCTCCTTTATTGAAAAAAAATTAACTGATTTTTTTTGCTTTTATATAATCTTCATTTTCAAGTGCATCCCTTCTTTATTTCTTCCCCAGAAAGCCTTTCTTGATGATGAATAAGAAAGAAGGGAAACAAAGCAAAACAATTTCAGCAGACAAACCAACATAAAGCAGAATCAGACAGTATTTGCAGAGCTCCATGCCCCTAGTTCCTCACCTCTGAAAGAAGGGAGGGCAGTATATTTTCTCATCTCTTCTTCAGAGCCAAGCTTGGTCATTTGAATTACATAGCGTTCACTCTGTGCTGTGTCCTTTTAGATTGTTGTAGCTGGTGTGTGTATTGTTTTCCTGGTTCTACTTATTTTACTCTGCATCAAGTCATATAGTTCTCTATGTGTTTCTCTGTTTTTAAAAAAAATTATATTCATCATTTCTTGTGATATAATAACATTACATTACATTCAGGTACCTAGATTTGTTTAACCATTCACCAACTGATGAGCATCTGCTTTGTTTCTAATCTTTAATTAGTACAAAAAAGTGCTACTATCAATATTTCCAATTTAGATAGGACATTTCTTTCTTTGAATGAGATGGATGTACGTTTTTAGCACTAGGATTTCTGTATCAAAGAGTATGGACATTTTTGTCACTTTCTTGATATAATTTTAAATTTTTTCCCAGAACGATTAGATCAAGTCAGGGCTCCACTAACTATATATTATGGTACCCATCTTTCCATAATTTCTCTGACATTAACTATTCTTGTCTTTTGTCATTGCCAGTTTGCTGAGCATAAGGTTGAAACCTGAGTTGTTTTGATTTACATTTCTCTTATTAGTGATTCAGAGCAAGTTTTCTTGCTTATTGATAGAATGGATTCATGCAACTATTTTTTGAGAACTACTTGTTGTTATACTTTGATTATTTATCCACCAGGGAATGGCCCTTGCTTTTAAATATTTATGTTAGTTTTCTATATATCTTGGATATTAGATTCTTCTCAGAAATATTTCATACAAAAATTTTTCTCTAACATGTAACTTTCTTTCTTTTCCTAATTGTACTAATTTTGTTCCTATAAACGCTTTTCCATTTCAAGCAATCTCAATTAACCATTTTTTTCTTTTGTGATCATTTTATCCTTTGTTTAGGAGCTGTCTCCATAGCCATAGCTGTGAATGGTACCTGATCTGGTTCTTATGTGTGTGTGTGTGTGTATGTGTGTGTTTTAACATAGTATGTTAAAATAGTATGACAAATATCCATAGGTATGTCATAGAGCTATGGATTGCTAATTAAACAGTAAGGGGCAAACAATCTATAATTATATAACTGGTGAGACGGGTAGTGCAAATAAGTCTACCTTACAGATGGGGAAACTAAGGTCCAGAAAGGTTAAATGATGGCCTAAGGTTACATAACTAGTAAATAGCAGAGCATCAAGTTTCTGACTTTAAGGCCAATACTCTCTTTACTACACCATTAACTGGATGCCTCCTTTGCAACTCCCCCACACATGCCTTATATCTAGAATTATATGGAATCGTCTTGCCCCTCCAAGAGTATACATTACAGTTTGTAAGTAGAAAACACACACAGTAGGAAAGATAACAATATAACACAGTCTATGGCAAGTGAGAAGGTGTAGACATTAAGTGCTGCTCTTCATTGGAGTGGTCCACAGAAAAAAATCGAACATTGAATCATAGGATGTTGAATAGCTAAAGGCACTTGAGAGAACATCTAGTCTATTTTACAGGTGTCCCAGTCCGTTGTAGGTGCTCTGGGACTTAAGACTATGCTTTCATCTGAGACTGACCAATGATCATAAAAGCAATAGATTTTTATTATGGGAGCTAATTTGTTATTAACTTCGAAGGGAGGGAACAAAGCTCTACATAAGACAAAGCAAGGGTGGTATTAAGATAAGGTAAGGTTGACAGTAATCAAGAATACATAAGGCAGGGCTGGGCAATTCAGGATATATAGAGTGGGGTTGGGACAATTAAGAAGTGTATTTGGGGAAAGGGTGGTTGTGAGAAGCAATCAAGGATGCAACCAGGGTATTATGATGATCTTTAAATCATTGCTGGAAGACGATGAAAGGGGTGGTATCAATGATAGTCCTTTGACAAGCTGCCCTATGGGCTTGGAACATCTAAGTTATACTGCATTATTGCTTATTTTCAATGGGTAGGTTGTAGGTATTCCATCCCTGCATATATCAGAACAGCTTATGAAGGGAGACCAAGGCCAGCGATTTTATAAGAAAGATGAAAGCAGAGAGGTGGGGCTGAGTCTCACTCAGGCATATCTAATTGATCCCTCTCTCCATCCTGTCACAGATGGTGGGATGCTGGCTGTTGAAGTATCCCAGAGAGTGATTCTTTATCTTGTACGGTAGAGTCACTAGAATTTGAGGTTCCAGCCTAATAATTGTTCTTAATAAAGGGAGGGACAAATGATCACAAGTTTCCCAGTCCTTCTCCTATCAAAGTGTGATCACTGATTCCAGAGTAAAAGTAACCAACAAGGATGTCCTATCAGGTCTGAGAAGCTCCAGCCCAATACAGAGAGCATTTGGAAGGGCACATACTTGGATTGCAGGTCAATCTACCTGGGAGTAGGGGAGTAAACTGAAACCATACCAGGCCTGGTGGAGTACAAAATAGGGCCAGAAGGTCATAGAACCATAGATCTAATAGGCATCTTAGAGGCTACCCAATTCAATAATTTTACAGACTGGGAGACTGAGGCATAGAGAAATTAAGTGTTTTTCCCCAGGGTTACACAGTTAGTAAATATCTGAGACAGGATTTGAACCCAAATATTCTAGACTCCAAGTTCAGTGTTCTCTCCCAGTACTTCATGTAGCCTCTCTTCCACCATATAGAGATGGGAATAGGAGATTATCAGTCTTCTCTCCAACCTCCACCCTTGTAATCAAGGACTTTGATATGCCTATGCCTTTAAACACCCTTTCTTTCTAGTTCATCAATCTCCTCAGTTGCCATGACTTAACACCTTTATTCTACTCCAGTCACCCAAAGGGATATGCAAGACTCAAATCTCACCATTATTCACAACTGAAAATTCAGTCCATAATGTTCAAATCTGAAATTTCTCTCTCTGATTATGATCTTCTATCCCCATCACTGCCTCTGTCTAAACCTGATATTTATCTCTACCCTGATCTACAGTTTCTCCAGCCCTCCTTACCCCCCACTCTTCTTACTATCCTGCCTGCTCTGGCTTCATTTTCTTCTTTGCACATACCCACAATTCATCAGTTTAATGCTATAATATTCTCTAACCTGAATCCTTTCCCCTCTGGTTCTGTTGTTGACCATGCTTTACCAAATCCTTTTCCCAAAAGGGGAAGCAAGGTAGCTGTGGATAGAGCACTTGGAATCAGGAAGACTCATCTTTGCGAGTTTAAATCCAACCTCAGCTACTCAGCTGTGTGACCCAGGGCAAGTCACTTAATATTGTTTGCCTCAGTTCCTCATCTCTAAAAATGAGCTAGAGAAGAAAATGACAAACCACTACAGTATCTTTGCCAAGCAAACTCCTAAATGAGGCCAGGAAGAGTCAAATCAGACTGAAACAATTGAACAACGATCCTGAATTACCCCCGGACTCTACCTTAATTTTTGTGCTGCCAAAAAAAAAAAAAAAAGGTCAGAACTATGCTCTAAAGGCCTTCAACTAGTGTATTTTATTTAATATCAACCGGGCTGTCAGTGCTACAAAGAAAACCTCTTATTTTTCTTTGATTAACTCTTCATCACTCACATTCTCAATGACTTTGAAGCCCTTTTCTCCCTTCAAGCTCCACATGCCACCCTTCCCTCTCCTCTTTATCAGTAGATCTTACCTCCTGCTTTACTGAGAAAATTGAGGCAGTTTGTTGTCTTGAACTCTTTCTTCCTGCCTACTTTACACCTCAGCATGCACTTTTTCTTTTGTCTTCATTAGGTCAAGTCGAGAAGAACAATTGGTCTTTCTCCTTTTCATTTCTTTGCCTTTATTTTTGGAGGAGGGAAGGCAGGGCAATTGGGGTTAAGTGACTTGCCCAAGATCACCTGGCTAGTAAGTGTTAAGTGTTTGAGGCTGGATTTGAACTCAAATCCTCCTGACTGCAGGGCTGGTGCTCTGCTCACTGTACCACCTAACCGCCCAGGTCCTTCTTTTCAAAGTCAACCTCTGTATTTAAACCCCTTGACCTCTTCTCCTTCAGGAGTTTGCCTTTCCAATAATCCTCTTTCTCTTTCATCCCCAGTTTCTCCTTATTTACTGCCTTCTTCCCTGTTGCTTACAGACCTAGCTGCCTTAAAAAACAAAACAAAACAAAACAAAAACCTTTGTTTGATCCTGGCAGCTGTTTATGCTATGGAACTATATCTCTTTTCCTTTTTCACAGCAAATGTACTGGAAAAAAAGTTTACTCTCCTTGTTTCTACTTTTTCCCATTCAAATCTCCCCCTTCTGAACCCCTTGCAGTTTGACTTCTGGTTATACCACTCTACTAAATCTGTTCTCTCTAGGGTTTCCAGTGGTCTCTTATCTGCTATATTCAATGGTGGTTTTATCCCCCCAGTCCTCATATGACTTGATTTTTTTTTAAATTGTCAACCATCCCTTTTTCCTGGCTGGCTACTCTCTCCTACTCTGGCTGCCATGACACTGCCCTCTCCTGATCCTCTTCTGGCGAACCATTCCTTCTCCTATTTTATACCTGGCTTGATATTAATAATCAAAGAGTCATCAGAACAAGGTACCTTTATTTTTATATTTATCAAGCAATCTTATATAATTTTGATATATGCTCAGGAAGTATATTCTTGGAGAAGAGCCTTTAAATATTTTGTTTAGTGGAATCAGCAGTTTATAGTCAACAAATAATGAGTAAAGTGGGATCTTACATTTTCTACACCTTTCAGTCAATTGTGTGATTGCAAAGATGTAGTCTGATCTAAAATAGTATTAGCAAAAGCTTGCCTAGCCCCTTCTCATACCTTCATTAAGGATGTCCTTAGGACGTGTTGATTATTCTTTAAAAAAATTGTGAAAATATGCAAATATCAATAGTTATAATGTTCTGTCACTTTTTTTTGGTTAAAAATAAGCTTTATTTTTTCCCAGGCATTTGATGTCTTTTACCTTGAGATTACATTGGTCATCAAATTGCATTATTTCCAAATGGAGCTCCTTTGGAGTTCCTTGGTCTAGTCCAGCTGCTCATTCCATCTTTGTTTTCCTCAGTGCTATTTCCAAAATCCTCATGTAGCCTCTAATCCAAATGTGGCGATTCCACTGCTTTTGATGGTAAAAAGTGTTTGTTGTAAATATCTCTATAGATCTTTTCCAGCTCTTATTGATTCCTTGTTGTCTTTCCAGTCTCATCCTTAGAAGCCCTCACATTGATATTGCTTAGTTAAGTCTCTCATGAAGCTTTCTGTAAACTTGTTCCTCCCTTCTCTGCTTCTCACTGTTTTATTAGGCAATAAAACTCATAATCCTCCTTTGTAAGATTTTATAAACAAGTTTATGTTCTAAACTGGTGTTGCCATGTGCTGCTTGGCAAGAAGATCAAGTGTATTCTGACAGACTATTTCTAGGTTCCTTTGGTCTCCTTACTTTGATGATTGTTTTACATTGGCTTAACTTCTTGAGGAAAGAGTTTGTCCATTTGTCCATCATTTTCCTATTTTCACGTCAACAACTTGCTTTAATGGGCTAGGTTGGAGTTGTTTTATTCTTTTTAAAGTTTCAAGTTGTATTCGTATCTTTGCAATAATGAATTCATGGTTTAATTGTACACAGATAGCTAATTTGGGAATGAGTCCCATGTTAGAACCGAGCTATTTCCTGTCCATTAAAATGTAATACATATTATAATTTGTTATGTTACTCACTGCTCATTACATCCAATTCTTCTGACTCTTTTCTCAAAGAAAATGTTCATGATAAGCTTGAGGTTTTGGTGTAGTCTATAAGCTTTTGGTCTCCTTCTTTTATTACTCCTGAACCATGTTTTCCAAAATATTTATCCCTGTTCTCAAGTCCATTTTTAGATTAAAGTTGATGATCAAAGTATATGTTTACTTAATTTGAAAGATTTTATTGAGTTATTCATAGACTTTTTCTACTTCTTCATGGTTTGGTACAGATTTTAATATAGACACTGCAATATTTTTTATAATAATTGTTTTTAAAATGCTTATCATGAGAACTACAATATGAGATAAACAAATGTCCCATGAAAATCTATTTCTTGTTCCATTTGGATACACAATAAAACCAACACCCCACTATCCATTCCTTTATTTGCCTTTTCAAAGTTAGCCATTCTCCCTTTCAACTGCAACTCCCTTGTTTCTTCTGGTTTTGCTTATAACAAGACTATAAAAGTTATTATCTTTCAGTTCTTTCAGCGATATGTCTACTCATTTGTTGCTGATCAAGAATGCTGCATTGGAGTGCCAGTGCCAATAAATAATAGTTCATAAGTATAAGCCATATAAAAACTATGATTTCTGGAACCTTCGGTCCCAGAAATGTAGAACTAGGAAAGGACTGGCCTGGTCATATAACAAGACTGGTTTTCCATGTGTAAAATGTTCAATTTTGGAACAAATGAGACAATCATAGGTTATTCTTCAATGAACAAAAGGACATTTGCTTAGCCATAACATGGATGGGATACTTAACAAAGATGTGGCAGTTTGCTTATTCTATGAGACAATCAAATCTCAGAGGCAGTTTTAATACCTTTGAAGGAAAAGCTAGACAGCCTAAATTGGGGGAAGGCAGGAAGAGCTAGCTTATCCCTCGTGGTAAGAGACTCTGGTAGATAACATTGCTCCTACCACACCACAGAATATTTAAAAAATAAAAAAAACACTTAGAGGAAGGCCTTGAGTCATTGAATAAATCTTCTGCGGAGAATTATGAGACAATATGTCCAAGGATCCCACAGGATAAGAAAGTATGGATGATAATGTACCATTGAATGGAATATGTTGATGATCATAAATTCACTGAAGCACAGAGCCATTGTGGTATGGTTTGGAGAAGCAAGGGAGAGTAGAGGCTGGAGGACTACATTCTTGTTGGGAGGTGATAAGGAATTTAATTAGGGTGATGGCAGTGTGATTAGACAGACAAGACCAAATGCAAAAAACTTAAAGGAAGAATTAACAAGGTGTGTTGATTGATCAAGTGATGGCACATGCCTTTAAATTTTGCTACCAATGACATGACACTAAAGCTAATGGATCAATTGAACTCAGGAGTTCTGAGCTTTAGTAGGGTGAAAGCTGGCACTTGGCAATAAATCTGGCACTCAGGAGACCACCAAGCTGCCTTAGTAGCATTGAACCTGTGTAGGTCAGAAGTGGAATATGTCAAAACTTCCTTGCTGATTGGGTATATGAGTGGATGCTGCACTTCAAGCATGAGCAAAATATGGAGAAGTAGTTTTTAAAAAAATTGTTGAATGATTAGATATGGGGGCTAAGGGAGAATGAAGAGTCAGAAATTGCTTCCAAGTTTTAGATGATTGAGGGAAGTCAGAATCCACCGGCAAATATTTATTAAGCACTTTTTAATGGATTATGCACCATATTAAGTATTGAAGATCAAGAGAAAAAGAAATTATTTTCTTCAATGAGCTTTTTGTATCTCTCCCCCCCACAATTTAGTCAATTCTGCTGTTTTCAAAGCTAGTTATAGGGGTCTGCAAGTGTTTGGTGCTTCCAAAGTGGTGTGATTTGGGGAGACTGTGGTTACTGCTCTCCAAATCTGTGCTCTGGTCTTTCCCTAAGAAGGGTCTCTGTTCTCCTGTAGCTGCAAGTGGTAGCACTCCTCTCTGCCTTGTAATTATGACCAGGGCTCTTGCTGCCTTGTAACTAATGACAATCACTCCCCTCCACCATGAAACTGCAACCCAGACCTATGTATGGGCAATACAATTGCCAATCAGCACCAGCTGTACCCAGTGCCAACAAATGGTTCCCTGGAATCTCTTTTTGATCAGCTGCCCTACACCCCTGCCCTTTACCATCTCTGGGCTGAAAGCTCCTGAAGCTACTGCTCCTTCTGCTTGATAAATTCAAAGAAAAATGTCTACTTATGCTCTATTAGAGAAATATGTTAGCAATAGTTGTTAGCATTTATTAGTGCTTTAGGGTTTGTACCTGTTTTACATATGTTTTCTCATTGAATCCTCACAACAACCCTGGGAGGTCATTGATACTGTTATCCCCATTTTACAGGTGAGAGAACTGAGGCAGATTGTGGTTAAGTGACTAGTTCAAGATCATATAATTAGTGACCAAGGCATGATTGGAACTCAGGTCTTCTAGACTCCAAGTCTAGTGCTCTATGCATTGACCACCTAGCACCTAGGAACTTATATGTGTTGATTTTTTACCCCCTCTGGAAGGAAATAGAAAAAACATTAGCAACATCCTAGTGATGAAGGACCATTCCACCCAGTGTTCAGAAGCGTGTCTAAACAGGCATCAGAAATCTTACACAATTGCTGCATTGTCTTGGGAGTAGTATTTCTTTCTTTATGGCTTACTTGGCAGGATCCACACTGAATAGGGTAGAGACTTGGAAAGCAAACTAGGTGGTAATAAGGTGGTAATAGCCCTTGCAGGAATCAGTCTTGCCAATCTCAAGGAGACCCACAACCTGATGACTTCAACCATATATTTCTGGACAGACTGGGGATCCAAAGACCTGAGGTGATAGCTCAGTGATTATTGACATTTCTAGTGCATGTATACAATACTCCCATGAATTATATCATTGGTTTTACTGTATACCTTTTGATTTTTAGATGAGAGTCAATTTTTCTTGTTGACTTATTTTTGGAGTCTCAGAAGATAAGAGAATGTATAAAGAAGCAGATAAGAGTTCTGGACCTGGAGTCAGAAAGACCTGTGTTCAAATCCAAGCTCAAACACTAATAGTGTGATCTGGACAAATGACATGACCGTCATCTGCCTCAGTTTCTTCATCTGTAAAATGGAGATAATAATAACACCTACCCAGGGTTGTGGTGAGGATCAAAGGAGAAAATATTTCTTAAGTGCTCAGCACAGTGCCTGACACATAATAGGCATTTAATAAATATTTGTTTCCTTCCTATAAACTAATACCAGTATATCTCTTAGCTGTAATATTAGCTAACAGAAACCTACCGCTTTGATACACCTCAGCTTATAAAGGTTCAGAGAGAAACAAATGACAGTATCCTTCTGGTTGTCCAGTCCTCTCAAGAATAGAGTGTTATTTGTAGAGTCTGAAGATTGTAACTGTCAGCGTTGATCACATACACATTTAGTTTCTGACAGCCCCAAAGGTCTGTGAATGTTGATATTTATCCTGGGCTATTCACCTGCTCAGGGGGTGATACGAAGCTTTGCTTTTTAAAAAGAAAAGTTGAATGGACTGTATTTAAATACGTTTGATTTTTTAAATTTAACTCTATGTATTTTACTTAGACCTTTAAAATAACTTAATATATTTAAAGACATTCTGAGATTGGGTCTGTTAGCTTTACCAGGCTGCCTAAGGAGGAATCCCTGTTTTAGGACTTGCTTTCTTTGTGCCAGCTTCCTTTCGAATCATTGCTCCCATCAAACATGGGGAAAATATTTTATATTTATTAATATTGTTAGAAACTAGCTTTATGTGGCTAGAAAATTGTGTAGCCCAGAGCTTGTGGTAGAGGTCAGGCTGATCTCAGAGATGGTCTGGGGAAGCTCAATGGCTGCAGGGAATGCTTAGACCCCACCCAGGTCTTGTTTTATGTTCCCCAAATAGACTGAATGTATATGCTTACTTGCTGATACGCATCTCAAGCAACCTTATCTAGAAAATGCCTTACTGTGTATGTGCAGTTCATGTGTTGGTACTCATCAGTATTCTATATAATGTAAACCTCACAGAGACTTGAGAGGGAGCCACACCTTTGTTTTTCTGGCTTTCTCCTCTGCTGCAATAACCTAACAAAATTCTTTCTAAAATTGTTTCAGGCTTGGGTTTTTTTTTTCTCAATCAACATGGACTTTCCCTTTTTTCCATATAGGCCATGGCCAAGGACCATGTCTTCTTGGTCTTTTCATTTTCTCCAGCTAGATACCTAGTTCAGTGCTATCTATACAGCAGGTGCTTAATAAATACTTTTTATTCAATGAAACTGAACCCTGGACAGTTATGTGACCTGCAGGTAGTCCAACATAGACGCTTTTCTACTAAATTTGTCCAAAGGCCAAGATAACCTTTTCTGTAAGTGCTTCTTCTCTTCTCCAGAAAACCATAACCTTCTTCACTATTGCTGTCAATGCCTTTTAGTTTGCCAGATACATTCATGACATTGTGAAATTTCTGCTTCACTGACAAGGAAGGAGAGACAACCCTCCTGTCAGCCTGTACCCATGTTTCTATCTTATTTGCACTGTTTGATCATGACCTGTGAAGGACCAAAGTCAAGAATTTGTGCCTGGGTGGGTTCTGGGGGAGAGGGCTGGCTTACTTCATAGCCGGAACTTTTTTTTTTTGCAGACGACAGTGCTTCTTCAGCTATGACGCTGGGCCTCACTTTTTTTCCAGGCTTTCCTCATTGTCTGACTTTGACCAGAATCCCAGGCCTGAGCAGCAGTGCACATTTCTTGTTGATGCCAGAACCCTCCACGTCACTCTCAGGGTCGCTCGTCTGGCTCAGGCAATCACTTTAGTCCTAACAACTCCCAGCTCCTCAGGTTGAATGAACATGATAACATTGCCAAGGGGTGGAGACAAGGGACAGAAGATGGTAAGAAATATTCCTACATGTTAACCCTACTTCCCCAGGATGGGAATCTGAAAGACCTAGCAAGAAAATAACCTTGCCATCTTCAGATAAGGCAGTTCGGGAAAGACCTTTCACTGAAGGGAGGAGGAGTGAATTACAGGAACACACTCTGCATCCCTAAATACATCTCCCTCAGAGCTGGGGTTCTCCAAGGAGCCTTGTTGGGGGGGGGGGGAAGGGTGTCTCTGAATAATTGTTTTATCCAATAAACTTCCTGATCTGAATCTGGATCTCCCTTCCAGTAAACTCAGTTCTCCTAGGGATAGTACCAGGTACAGCCATAGAGAATATGAGATTTGCGGGAGAATATGCTATGGTACACCCCTGGCTGCTTCTTCATGGGTCAGTGCTCTGATCAGGTAGAGCACTCACAGAAAATGTCTAATTGGGGAACTCCCACACAGAGCAGCTGTACTACTCTTGCCTGAGCACCCAAGCCTTACTTGGGTCTGATCCTATCTCCACTGATAAGCCAATTCCACTCAAACACAACAGAGTTGTAGCCAGGTTCTACAAGCAAGAATTTCACAGCTCTCTTGGGGAATTTCAGGTCTTATCTTCCCATTTTACAAATAAGGAAATTGAGGCTGAGAGACTTGGCTATTTTCTTCTAAAGGCAGCTAGGTGGTATAAGGTGCCATAAGTTAGGTGGATAAGTGCTAGACTTCAGAGTCAGGAAGACCAGAGTTTAAATCCTGCCACCCTCAAACACTCCCTATATAACCTTGGGCATGTCATTTTTTGTTGTTCAGTCATTCATTCAGTGGTGTCTGACTCTTCATGACCATAGCATGTCAATGCTATCTGTGGGGTTAATTTGTCAAAAATACTAGAATGGCTTGCCAGTTCCTTATCAAATGAGTTAAGGCAAACAGAGGTTAAGTAACTTGCCCAGAGTCACATAGCTAGTGTCTGAGGCCAAATTTGAACCAAGGTCTTCCTGACCCCAGGCATAGCACTCTATCCACTGAGCCATCTAACTGCCTGGGTAGGTCACTTAACCCCTGCCAATCTTAGCTTCTTCATTTTCTTAAATTTATAAAATTTCCTCATTTGTAAAATGAGGAAAATAATAGCATCTAACTCATAGGATTGTGAGGTTCAAATGAGAAAACATATGGGGAAGCTCTTTATAAATATTAGTTATTATAACTAGTCAGTATCAGAGGCAGAATTGAACCCAGGTATTTGCCAACTTTCAAGTCTAAAAAATTAACTGCCACAGCACTGATGCCTTTCATACTTAATTGCTGCATTATTTACCTGGTTAATACTATTTTATGGAGAACTCACACAGGGCAAGTGTTCACATGATGGTTGGAAGAAGCATATAAGGACATTCTCAAGGTATCTTTTTTTTTTTTTGGAGGGCAGTTGGGGTTAAGTGACTTGCCCAAGGTCACACAGCTAGGTTTTTGTGTGTGTGTGTGTGTGTGTGTGTGTGTGTGTGTGTGTGTGTGTGTTAAGTGTCTGAGGCTGGATTTGAACTCAGGTACTCCTGACTCCACGGCCGGTGCTCTACTCACTGCGCCACCTAGCCGCCCCTCAAGGTCTCTTTCAAGAACTTTGGGACTGATTGTGTGATATGAGAGACACTGGTACTGCATTGCTCAGCATGGAGTGCCCACATCAGAGAAAGTGCCGTGCCATTTGTTTACATATATTTTCTCCCATTAGATTGTAAGCTCTTTGAGGGCAGGGGCTGCTTTTTGACTCTTGTTATGTCCTCAATGCTTAATGTAGTGCCTGACACATAGTAGGTACTTGATAAATGTTGACTGATTGATTTTGGCTTCTTTATGTACAATTTATTATACAAGTCAGGCAATCTGGTTACTCAGTCATCCTAATTGCCACCTTTGAACCATGCATCATATGTTGCTAACTCCTAATTTGAGGGTTGATTATACAATTTCAATATTAGCTCTCTAGGACTTTTGCTTTTTTTTTTTGGTCTCTGTTCTTCTATCAAATGAGAAATGCATCAGAAGCTTTGTGCAAACTTTAGGGTGCTCCATTAATAACAACAACAACAGCTCTGGACGTTTACATGGGTCTGCAAAGTTTGAAAAGCACTTTGGATATTTTATCTTAATTGAGACTCACAGCAATCCTGGGAAGAAATATTGCAGACATTATCCTGATGAGGGAACTAAGACCTCAAGAGGATAAAGGACTCTCCCATGGTCACAAAGCTAGTGTCAGAGAGCAGGACCTGAACTCTGAACCTGTAGCATATTATTTTGCCGTGTTAGTTATCATGATTTTGAAATGCGCTGTCCAGGACCTTTGTTTTTTAGCCTTCATTCTTTCATCAAATGAGAAAACGCATGTGAAACACCATGCAAACTTTAGAGTGCCATATTCATCATTGTAACTTTGGACACTGACATAGTTTCAAAGTTCTCTTTCTTATGTTTGATGGAGTCAACATTCAGAAACGGTCCAGAGGCAAGTTGCTATTCTACTACTGATCTTTTAGGTTTAATGTTTGGTGGATTGTTAAATTGGTTTATCCACATATTTATTCTAAAAAGTGTTAGGTTTTTTGGGGGGTGGGGTGGGGTGGATGGTGTTATAATTGAATGAAAGGTTGAGATGCAAATTCATCTTCTTTAGACTCACAAAGTATAAAGGACAACTCCAGTAACAAACAGGACAATGAGGATGATATGTAACTTTTTCCGATTCTCATGTAGTTTAGTTTGTTCCATTAAGTCTCTTTACTTTGAGAGCTTTTTATTCCATGTAGTTTGGACATCATTAGTATCTGGTGAGGTGCCACCTATTAACAACTTTGTTCTTAAATTTGTTTGAGCTAATATCATATCTGTATGATTTTGGGTAGCAATTTTGTCTGCAATGATGCTTTTCTGGGAATCAAGGTTGCTAGGTCATACAGTGGATAGAGTGCTGGGCCTCGAGTTGGGAAGACCTGAGTTCAAATCTGGCCTTAGATACTCATTCAGCTACCTTCCACTGGACAAGTCACTCACCTCTGCCTCAGTTTCCCCAACTGTAAAAAAGGGATCCTTTGTGACAATCAAATGAGATGATACTTGCACCTGGCTCTTAAGGGGTGCTTGTTCCCTTCCTGAATTTAGACACCAAGGCTATTACTCTATCACCCATTAGCCTTTCATCAAACACCAACCTTTACAGTAATCTGGTGTGGTAATCTCCTTGAGAAAAGGGTGTGTACTGTGTCTGAATCAATCTGGTCTTGGGCTCCTTCATTCTCACCTCCCTGCATACTCTAATGAGTTTGTTTTCTTCTAACCCTTTATTTAGGTTAGATAGTGAGCCCTGGGGGACCACAAAATTGGGATATACTTTTAGCTTCCAGAGCCAAAGTTGGCTGGGGTGGGGAGTCTGGATAGTGCCACAGGGCTAGGTGCTGCTACTCTCTTGATCTTGAAAAAACTCTAGAGTGCAGGATAGAAGGCAGAACTGTGGGGAGAAGGAGAGTGGGGGCATTCTCAAAAGGCATCCAGGAATTGTTGTGGAGAAAGAGCTTCAATCATTTATCAGAACTCTATTCAACAGGCTTCTCTAATTGCTTTCACCCAGAAAACTTATAGTGCTCCAGAGAGGGCATGGGAATATTTGATTTCATACCAGGAACCACCAGCAGTGGTTCTGGCTCTTTCAGTTTTCATTCCTAGGTCAGTTGGAACATGTTTGCTGTTGCTCAGGGAGCCAACAGGAGCCAAGGGCGTCACGTTAGCAAGAAGCTCGAGGAGTATTGTTTCTGACCTTGGCATGTCTTTGTGCCTGGAGGTGGCTTGGTTTACACAGCATATACATCCAGAAGGACATGAGGGTAAGCAGCTGATTTGGAGTGTTGCTCCCAGGAGACTCTGGGAGTTTTTTTCTTTCTTTTCACTTCCCTGCAGACTTGTCTTGGCCTGGCCAGAGGGGACTTACTCAGAGGAGCCCAATCCAAACCCTGTGAGCCAGTCTCTTGCCTTACCACTGATATTCTAAGAAGGTTCTCTCTAAAGCTGAGAGACTCCACATTCAGCAACCTGTTTGTTTAGCTTCTACTTAATATAGGGCACTGAGCTATGAACCAGGGAGAAAAACATGTATAACAAAGTTGCTCTATCTCCCACTCTTTGAGCACCAGTCCTGTTACATTTTTCTCTTTAAAAATACCCTGGCATCTTGAAGGGGCTAGGGTATTTCTCTCATCTGTCATTGGCATGAGCACCCTCTGACTGTCTTGCTTCCATTTTTAGGAATGAATGGCTAGTACTCCAATTTTTTTCTTTTTTATAAATAAATTAATTTATTTTTACTTTTCAACATTCATTTCTATAAGTTTTAAATTTTCTCTCCTTCCTCTTGTCCCCCCTCCTCAAGATGGGAGGCAATCTGATATAGGCTTTACACATACATTCCTATGAAACATTTTCACATTAGTCATATTGTATAGAAAAATTAGAATGAATGAGAGGAACCATGAGAAAGAAAAAACAAAGCAAAACAAAACCATAAAATAGTTTGCTTTGCTCTACATTCAGACTCCATAGTTCTTTCTCTGGATGTGGATGGCATTTTTCATCATGAGTCTTTTGGAACCTTGCATTTCTGAGAAGAGCCAAGCCTATAAAAATTAGTTATCCTATAATGTAGCTGTTACTGTGTACAGAGTTCTGGTTCTGTTCACTTCACTCAGCATCAGTTCATATAAGTCTTTCCAGGTTTTTCTGAAATCCCCCTGCTCATCATTTCTTATAGCACAATAGTAGTAAATTACATTCATATGCCACAACTTGTTCAGCCATTCCCCAGTTGATGAGCATCCTCTCAATTTCCAGTTCTTGTACACCACAAAAAGAAATGCTATAAATATTTTTGTACATGTGGATCACCAACTTCACTTAACTGCTTAACATAAGATTAACTTTTACAAAAGTTTGTTTGCTTCAAAGATATAGCAAAAACAAACATATTTTCTCTAGCACCTCTGGAGCATAATCTCTGTCCCCCTGCGCCCCCCCCCCCACCTAGGAATATAGGGATAGTGTGGAAATTAGATTCACAGTTTAGCACAATTCTTCAAAAACATTCATTTGGCCCTGTGGGGCTAGTATCTGTAGCCCTTTAAATCCCCTGGGCTACCTTAATGGTCTAACTGTAATGCCCAGCTTGGATTCTTTGATGTTTAGATTGCTGTACTTCAAGCATTGCCCTCCTCCCCGCTGCAAAAAAAGTAGGGGGGTCTCAGATTTGGGACTCTTCTTCTTTCTTAGAATAGAAAGGAACAAATAAGAAGACCAGAGACTCAGGTCTGTTTTTCAAGGTCACGTTGGTCCCAAGTAAGGTTAGGAAGTAACTCTAGGGTTCCTTCCCCTTTACTACATGGTTTCACTGTCTGTAAGGGAAGGAGATACTTTCATTGTCATACTCAAATGCTGCAAAAGTCACAAAGATTCTGTGTTAGGCTATTTAAATGACTGTTCTATAAATGGGAGCCAATGGAAAAAAGATTGCTCCTAATCATGTAGTGCCAGTACAGAATGTCCAGGCATGTTCCAGGCCTTTAGTCTCCTGGAATCAGGTCCCCATCATCTTCCTCACGAATGATGCTATCTTAGCATGAGTTAAAACCCCATGAAAGATGGAAAAACAATATAGTCTTTACCCAAACTAGCTAGATGATACAGTAGATATGGCATAATGACTTAGTCAGGAAGACCTGAGTTCAAATCCTGTCTCAGATACTTGCTAGCTATGTAACCCTGGACAAGTCTCCTGCCATTTCCCTGCTTTTCCACTGAAATTCTAATAGAGTTCCTTCAAAAGCAGAGAAAGCCTCTCTGGGCTTGAGTCTCTTTATCTGTAAAAAGGGGACATTGGACTCAGTGGTCTCTAAGGCCCTTTCCAGTCCTCAATGTATGATGCTATGACTCTAGTAGGAGAAAACTGTGTCTGGAAAGAAGCATAAGATGAGTTAGAATGTGCTTAAGTGCTGATGCAAAACAGTGAGAGAGATGATTATTTCTCTCTTGTATTAATAACTAATTAGTGAATCAGGACCAAGGCTTTTCTCTTTTCCTACTTCCTCATTCAGAATTCAACCAGTTTGGGAAGTTTTTCTTGAAGACTTACGCAGAAAAAGAAATTCAAAGTTTAGGCTAATGGATGGATACCTGCTCGTTGTGTTTGCTTGGACAGGTCTGGAAAAATGTGGATTCTTCCTTTTGTCAGACCAGTGATATGGAAATTGGTGTCTTTTTGAGGAGACTTGGGTGATCCAAGTCACATACTCCCAACATCCTCATTAGAATGAGTCAACATTTCATTATAACATTCATTTTGTCATTGACTGTTAACCAATCAGCATTGATTGCCACCCTCAGGAACGCCCGCTCTTCCAAGGGCATATTAGTTGTGAGCACCACCATTAGGAGTCTTTGGCATTTGAGAGTACCACTGACCTCTTCTATTCATAACATGTTAGCCTTATTAACAGAATGATTAAATTACCCAGAAAGTATGTCACTCAGACTGTTTAAGCGTCACAACAGGAATGAGGGAGTCAAGGAGGTGAGGGGTGATTTTTGTTTGGGACATTGGGAAGGGCTTCAATGAGGAGATGACACTTGAAAGATTTCAGCATGTGGGGGATGCGGGGGGAAAGTCTGTTTCAGGTATAAGGAATGGACTTTCCTAGTACATAAAGGTGGAAGGGAGCATGAATAGACCAAAAGAAAGCAGAGAATTCAATCAGGAATGTAGAATGTAGAATAAGGAAAGTGAGCATTGATTCATAGCATTGAAGCAATTCATAGCATTGAAGGCTATGAACAAGCAATAAGGATTTGAGCTGGAGTGACTGGGAAGATGGGAGTTTCAACAGCAGAAGCAGTGAAATTGAGAAGAAGATTGTTCATGGAATTAAGGATTTAGAACTGGAAGGAATTTTAGAGATACCTTGACGTAAGACAAATAAACACAGCACACAGGATAGCTACTGTTACAGTTCACTCTTGATTTGGTCAGACAGGAAAGATACAAAGAAGGGGTTAATAATCTTACTTTATTCTAGTCTAGTATTCTCAGAAGAGGATTGCTGATAATGGGAGCACAAACTTCTATACCATTCCCTAATCACTCTTCTTGTAGGGGCCAGTGAGAAGGGTGGGGGGAACTACCCCTATGTCTTGATGGGGTCAGTTGAGACAGGCACTACTAGCACATCCCCGAAATCCCCACAAGCCTCAATGGGATCCAGTTGAGGAAAACACAGATTTCCCCCAGCCTTGATGGGGGCTGATCAAGGCACACAGAGCATTTGTGCATTCACCCGTAAGGTTCCCCACTTACTGACCACTGACCACCTGTTTTATAGGGTCAACAGACAAAGAAGACATATTGCCAGCAGTAGCCTCATGAGTTTACATCACCCCATCCCTATATCTCACTGCACAGTCGCAGTGGATTTTATAGTATTTATCATTATATAATGCTGTATAAGCATGGTGGAGATGTTTTAAACCATTACTGTGGGGACTCATATCTAACACCAGGGAACAAGAGATTGTTATGGCTATGGATCCTGGGAAACTGAACTCTAAGAAATAATAACAAAAACCCACTTTACACACACTAAAATCCATCTTACTTACACTAAAATTCATCACTTGATCTAACTCAGTCATTTCACCAATGTGAAAACCAAAGCCCAAAGATAGTAAAGTGATTTCAGATCACAAGTTTAAATAGCAGAGCCAACCTTCAAGCCCAGGTTTTCTGATTCCAGATTCAGGTGCTAACTTCTATGAAACCATACTACCTCTGGTCAATTTGAATTACTCTGGGTGGAAATCACCACCAGGCAGGAAAAATGTATGACTTGAATCCAAGAGAGATATTGGAGTTCAATAGAGAGTTAAAGGAGAGTGTGTGGAGAAAATAGCAACTTGGGAATGATAAAACAAGTAAAGAAGACTGAAAAGGAGTGGTCAGATGCACAGGAGAATCAGGACTTGAATATCATGGAGGCCAAAAGGAAAGGTAGTATTAAAATTAAGGAGGATGAGGACTGAGAAGGGTCTATTGGCTTTGGCAATTAGGAGGTCAATTATGGCCTAGAAAAATGAGTATGAATAAATATTTACTATCAAGGAGATCCAGGATTTTTTCCTTAGTATTTCCTCATTCTTTACTACGTTAAATCAACTCCGGATTCATAATGATTGATAATGGATTGATAATGAGATTGGATTTAACATTCTCCTCAATCTTGTTTAGATCCTGCCAAACTGGAAAAGTTTAGATCTAATCCAAAGAGATTTTTAGTCTAGATGAAATTCTAGCCCATTGTCTTCTACTCAGACTTAGGTGAGGTGTAGATAGATCCTTTTTTCTAGATTGCCTGAGGCTGGGGGAGATCTGAGAATAAGAGTGACATAATCAGAGTCACATCCTCCATCCCTCATTAGAATAGACCCACCTCTAATTATAATACTCGTTTTTTATTAATCATTTACCAATCAGAGTTGATTTCTGTCTTGAGTGGGAATACCCACTCAAGCATCAGTAGGCCACCAAAGTTCATCTTTGATTCATGAGAGATGGCCAAATGACCAATCTTTTTTGTTAATTATTTGTTAGCAAAAACTAATAAAATGTTCAATTTCCCAGAAATCATGTCTTTCAAACTTTTTTATATATTGCAAAGAAGAATTTTCTAGATGTGGTGATAGAAGCTAGACAGCCAAGGTTGTGGAGGGAGTAGGTGGCAGCTGGGGGTGGTTAATATAAATAAACTCTTTTAATGTATTTAGCAGTAAAAGGGCTATAACTTGGTTAATAAGTTATCATTATTTTCTTTGTAAGGTGTTAATAACTTAATAGATTAATACATTACCCTCTCAGGTAACATTAGTATTTAAGACCGTCTTTCTGGAAATAATACCTAATTCCAAATGACTAAATCTCTAATGATAATAATAGCAGTGTCAAGGGAAGAATTTCTAGGCTAGAACATGATACAAGCTCTTCTTTGCTTCCCTTGGTCATACCCCTAGTTGTGGACCATCTTTAAAAAAACAAAACTCTTTCCCCTGTGACGTGTGACTGTGAAATCCTAGCTTCATTCATTCCAGTTGTGAACTCTTTCCTAGACTTTAAAGCCCATGGGTCAGGGAGGAGGCCTGGAATTCTTCTGCATCTTGGATTGTCCTGCTCCTCATGTTTCAATAGGCACATGAACATGAATCTTTCATTTTAGGGTTGCTACTGAGTATATATTCTGCTTGGTTTTTAAAGTCCTTTCATGACCTGCCCCATTCCTACCTTTTCAGTCTTCTTATACCTCATTCCCCTCCATGTACCCTGCCATCCAGGGACACTTACCTCCTTCTGTTTCTTGCACAGGATACTCTGTCTCCTAGAGCTGTGGTTCTTGACCTTGTTAATGCCATAACCCTTTAATACTAGTATTTGGGCGTATCTGCATGTGGGCAGATCTGCCTGGAGACGAATAGAAGAGCTGTGTCTCAGTTCCTAAGACCATTGGAAATATGTGTTTTCCGATGGTCTTAGGTGACCCCTGTGACTCCTGTGAAAGGGTCGTTCGACCCGCAAAGGGGTTGCGACCCACAGGTTTAGAACCACTGTCCTATAGTCTAAACCTAAACCTTTACTGGTTGCCTCCCATGCTGGGAACTCTTTCCCTCATCTTTACCTCCTGGCTTCTCTAGCTTTCTTCAAATTTCAGCTAAGGTTCTGTCTTCTACAAGAAGCTTTCTGGATCATTCTTAATCTCTGTGCCTTCCCTCTAGGCCATGGCTGGGGATCCTGCATCTTCAAGGCCACTTGTGACCCTTTAGGTCCTCAAATATAGCCTTTGAGTGCATCCAAACTTCACAGAACAAATTTCCCCACCCCTGCTCTAGGATTATCTCCAATTTGTCCCCCATATATCTCATTTATTCATATTACATGTAATCTACACCATTAGGCTGTGAACTTCTTAGAGCTGGGATCATTGTTTGCCTCTTATTTGCATCGCTAGTGTTGACCTGGCACATGGCAGACACTTAGTAAATACTTGTTGACTTGATGTACTTAGCTGGTTCTTGGGCAATGCCAGGGTGGGAACCTGCTGCCTTGAGGCCACATGTGGCCTTCTAGGTCCTTAAGTGCAGTTTTTGGACTGAATCCAAATCTAATTACTACCTATTCCCTCCTCAGCCTTGGCTTTTTGGTTTCTAATCACATCTAGAAAATTGTTCTCTGTGATGTATAAAAAGTTTGAATGACATAATTTCTGGGAAGTCATTTTATTAATTATGGCTATGAATAATTAATAAAGGGATTGGTCATTTGGCCATCTTTCCTGGATTTGTTCTGTAAAAATTGGATTCAGTCTAAAGACTGCACTAAAGAAGGCCACATGTAGCCTCAAGGCTGCAGCTTCCCCACGCCTGGTGGCTTTAGACTAAAAATAAGGAAAATTGGTCTTTTACATACCTGTGCCTTTCTGTACTTTTCCTCTTGTGCATCAGTGCTCACTCCTCTTCTGCCCCTCCCTTCCTGTCTTAGTAAACCATGCTCTGACCTTTCCTTCGTTCACATCAACAATTCTGTTTACCATCAGATTTCTTCTGGATCTTGCTCTCTTCCCTGATAATCTGGTAGATACCTTTAGGGTCATCAAATGGAAGAGGAAACCCATGGGACTTTAAGTCAAAAAAGAGGGCTCTAGTCTTCCCTCCACATATTAGCTATGCTAGTGACCTTGGAATCTGTCATAGGGAATGCTTAGGAAAGAAAACATCCTCTAGCTCCGTAGGTTGGCACCTTCTCAGAAACTTAGAACCTTAAAGAGTTGCTTTGACTACTGAGAGATTAAGTGTTGTCCAAGATGAGACTAGCCCCAGGTCTTGCTAACTCTTAAGTTTTCTTTTTTCTTGTATAGAATGGAAATAACAGTGACCATACCTGGGTTTTTGAGGGGGTCAAATGGGAAAACAGGTGAAGTGCCTTTAAAATTGTACAGTCCTAAACATAGGTTAGTAGGTCATTATTGTTTGCCTCTAATGTATTAAAAAGTATTCATAGCTTAATATATTACTCTCTCAGCTAACATATTTACATTTTCAGACTGATTGCTTGGAAATAATGGGCAGTCTCAAAGGACTGAATTTCTATTGATGGAATTTGAAGCATTAGGTAAAAAATGTAGGTGTGGGGATAAAGAAAAGTGGCCTTTCCCAGGACTCCTAAAATTATACACTTTTGCTCCCAATGTAAGTCAGGCCCCATTTTTGACAAATGGTCTGCATTTCCAAGACAGCTGGCTGGGGTTAGGGCTGCAATTTGAGGCAGCTGAATCAGAGAGAAGCTAACTGGCCCACCCAGTTACTCCATGACCTTGGCCTAATGAGCACAGTGATCTCTTAGAGCCGACAGGTCGCAGCTACAGACAACAGAGTGGATTTTTCAGAGTGGATTTTTCAGGAGCTACACCATCTTGTACTGAGACCACCAAATAATCTCATTTGAAGAAGTGACCTGGTATTGAACTTCAGAAAATGCAGCTTTTCTCTTTGCTTCCCTAATGTCCAGGAACGCTTAGAAGCAAAGCATCCTGGTCCCTTTTTGTCCTGTGTGTGACATATCATTGTGATTAGATTTTTCTATCCCACTGTCCCTCCCCTGCTTTTTTAAGAAAGATGGTAGCTTCCTCTCTATATGACCAGATGTGTACTAAATTCCACCTGGTACCAAACATAGGAAAGATCTTCCTAACGGTGGGATGCCCCAAAGCAGCACTATTTAGAGGTATCAGCCAAATGAAACACACTCTTTACAGAACCGTCCTATCTGAAGAGTCTGACTCTTCTTTCTCGACTACATACTCTGAGTTTGGTCTCAAATATGCTTTCATCATAGGAATGCTGTGAAGAATATATGAAAGAAAAGTAGCTTGGTAAAAGTATATCTTAGCCCAAGCTCGGAAAATACAGTTGAGCCACTCAAGACTCTTAAGGGAGAACAGTGGTGGTGAGGTCATTCTGTCTATCCTAATTATTTTGGGCAGAGCATTCTGGGACAGGTCAGATACAGGGTTTTCTCTCTGAGGTTGAGCTCTATTTCAGGCAGGCAGGTGGTATAGTGAATGGGGGCCTTAGGAATTCCTAAAGTCAAATTAGACCTTTGTGACCCTGGGACAAATCTCTTAACCTCTGTTGGCCTCTGTTTGCTCAACTATAAAATGGTGTTAATAATAGTATCTACCTCCTAGGGTTGTTAAGAGAACCAAAGGAAATAATCTTTGTAAAAGCAATTAGCACAGTTCCAGACACTTAGTAGGTGCTCTATAAATGCTGAATTTGAGATGTTTTTAGCACAAGCATTTAAAAATGGTTGTTAGGGAATGGGTGATGTAGAGTCATTAGCATAGAGATGATAATTAAGCTCATGGGATTTAGTGAGTTCAGGAAGAGAATATAAAGAGAGAAGAGTTGGGGGTCTAAGACAGAGCCCTACTCTCTATGCCCAGACTAAGTAGTTTGGATGTCTATTAAAAAGACACCATTGAAGGTCTGCTTAGATTAAAAAGAAAAGAAAAAACAGTGTATGAAAGTTAAGGATCTCTGCTTCTAATATTTGAAGAATCATGGTTTATAAAATGATGAATTATAAGACTTTTTTTTTTTTTGCTTTTTGGAGGGCAGTTGGGGTTAGGTGACTAGCCCAAGGTCACACAGCTAGTTTTTTGTGTTGTCTGAGGTCAGATTTGAATTCAGGTCCTCCTGACTACAGGGCTGGTGCTCTAGCCGCTCCTAAGACATTATTTTAGGCATTAGAATTTGGTAAGAATCATAGCCCCTTCACTTTACAGAGAGAGAAAATGAGGCCCAAAAGTAGGGAAGTGATTTACCCTAATTCCCACAGGAGGTAAGTGGCAGATGTGAAATCGCAACCTAGGCATGGTAACCCCAAATCCAGGACTCTCCAGAGTTGTTTCTCCTGTGATATGATGGAGAAGAGCTAGGCTTGGGGGGAAAATATATCAGGAGTTTTTGGATTAGCTCCCATTCAGAGAGTAACATAAAACCTAAAGAAAGGTTCTTAGGCTTTTAAGAGTGGAACTCTTAATAGATGCTTGTTTGGATATTTCAGAGAAGAAAACCTGCAAAGAGGCTAATTAAGGAGGCTTTCTGAAGGACAGACAGATCCATGTTGAAGGCAAAGAGAGCCATGGGCTTGACTTTCCTCTAGGAGGTGCTATGATGCATTGGAACAGCGTTGGATTTGGAGTGAGAGGCTTTGGAGTCAAGCCATGACATTTACTGTACAGCCCTGGGCAAGTCATGTCTCCTCTCTAGGTCTCAATTTTCTCTTATCTAAAATGATGGAATTGGACTATATAACCTTGAAGGACCCTTCCAAGTCCAAATCCTATGATGACAAAAAAGGATACATGCAGAGGTGTGCTGGGGCCAGTTCTAACTGACTGGAAAGCTGATTGATGAATTTTCAAGTGTGAGCCATTTACATCTAAGGAATTGATACACACTACAAATTAGAGCTTGATTTATTGTTTTGTTGATTTCTAGACTTAGGAAAGTGATGGATAAAATTATAATAATGCAGATTAAATTTTAAAATGTGTTTTAAAATTTAAAAAATGTGCTTATTTTTGGAGGGCAGGTTGTGAATTACCCACTCACTGATGGATATATGAATATTTGGCATTAAAACTGACCTCTGGCACCTAGTTGATTCTGCTCATTTGCTTAAATGTAACATCTTTTAATAGTCATTTCATATATTTAGTCAGAGGACAACATTGTCAGTGTATGTGGGGTGTGAAGGCCTACTGGTATCTCCAAAGTGGGTATTCTCCCACACTTCCCAAATGATGCTTCTAGGACAATATTTTCCATGAGGAGAGAGCTGAAATAAGGACAATTTTTTATTTCAAATGGCATGTAAGGGATATGAGACTGTAGCAAAATGAGATTAAAGGAGAAACTCAGAAATCATTGAAAAACAAAACATTGAGGAATAACAAGGGGGATAAATATGCCTTACTCAGCATGAAAAACTTTCATTTAATGGCCTTGGAAGTTAAGCGATTTTTAAAGATGCTCAAAGGAAGACAGTGTAATCTGATAGAAGTCATACTGGATTTAAGATGAAGGAGACCTGGATTCTAGTCTCAGTTCTACCCTTAAGCAATTCTGTGATGTCCCTTCTCTGAACTTCAATTTACTTGTCTATAATATGAAGTGGTTGTGCTAAGTCATCTCTATGATTCTTTCCAATGACAATGACTTTCTTCTTCCTTTCTCCAGGGGAAGTCTAGATTTTTACTTGAAAAACTTATTTTTTTAAAAAAGGCAAGTAAATACACATGTTGCTGTTCGTTTTTGTTCCTGGGCTAAGCTACTGCTATGTGAAAAATTGATATGCTAAATGTTTTTGCACATACTTCATGGAAATGTGATAATAATGGCAATAATAACATTTATAGAGTCCTGTAGGGTTTAAAAAGCACTTTCAACATATTATGGCATTTAAATCACACAATCATCTTGGAAGGGAGGTACTATTTTTATTTCTATTTTATAGACTGAGGGAATTGAATCAAGCAAAGGTAAAGTGACCAACCCAGGCCACAGCTAAAGTGTCTGAATCTGCATTTGAACTCAGGTCTTCCTCACTATAGAACCAATGCTTTTTGTTTTTGTGCCATCTAGTCACCAACATAAAGGCCAAAAGGTGGGTTAGTGGTTGGAGTGCTTGACCTAGAGTCAAGAAGACTTCCTGAATTCAAATCTGGCCTCAGAAATTTGCTAGCTGTGTGATACTGGTCAAGTCACTTAACCCTGTTTGCCTCCGTTTCTTCATGTATAAAATGAGTTGGAGAAGGAAATGACAAACCACTGCAGAATCGTTACCAAGAAAACCCCAAAAGGGGTCATGAAGAATTGGATGTGACTGAATAACAACAGTATGACAATATTCTCACCAGTGTAACAATAAATTGAAACAATGTGCATTTTTGAAAAATCTGTAAGAAAAAAAGAAATGTATGAGAGAGGGAGACGCAGAGAGACAGAGAGAGATGCAGAGAGACAGAGACAGAGACAGAGACAGAGAGAGATGGAGTGGCAAAATCTAATAATCAGATTTGGTTGGGAAAATTTTTTTAAAATGAACCACTTGAATCTATGGGAATCCACAAGTACTAAGAGATTCTTTAAAATGTATACCTTAATAAAGGTACAGAGAGCTGAAAAATGAGTGAGAAGGAATTATTTATGACAAACAATACAAATCAAAGCATTATAATGTATATTATAACTAGAATATAACATAACTAAAATTATATATTATAAATAGAACCTTTTGATTTTTCACAAGACTCTAGAGACAAATGAGTCTCCCTTCCTCACTCTGCCTTCATTTTACAGATGAGAAATGGGCCCAGTGGGGAAGTGACATTTCCAAGATCATACAACCAGGGGTGGAGCCCAGGTTTTCTTTCCACTATGCTGTGCCCTTTAAGTACTTTTGCAGACATTCCTTTCATTCTCATGGCATTCCAGGGAGCTCATTTTAGGAAAGGAGAGAGCTATATGATCCTATTTTGCGTTTCTTAAGCCACTTTCTAAGGGATTTAGGACATTCTCCACTTAGGAAGTTAAGGATGGAGTGGAGAGGCAAGCCAATTATTCAGATTTCTAGCCTCTTAACTAAATCATGTGATCCAAAAATCATAGTGTTTGCCGACTTATTCTTCATATTTCTTTGGTTACAAACTGGTAAAGAATACTAGTTCAAGGCACATTTATTCCAAATGAATAGTAAAGAAAGTCGACCTGTTAAAAAAAATTTTTTTGGTTGACTGTTAAATTTTTTGTAGTTGTTTACAAGGTAGTTTTAAAGAATCCCTAGAAAAACATCAAGGAATCATCTTAGCTCCTTGGAGTTCTCCCCTTGTGATTGCCCCTTCTCTTTGGTTTGCTAAGGTTTCTGGGATGTGGGCATAAAATTTGGGAATTTTGTTTGGAAAGACTGCTCTCAAGGCTCATTACCTACTTAAAATTATAATCCACTGTGACTTGTAAAGCAAGGATAATTATACAAGCAGAAGGGCCTCTAAATCAAACACTGCTCAAAGTTTTCCTGGTTTCAGCAGGGTGTTCTGGGCTGTGTTTCTCTCTAAGGTTATCAAGCCTTTACTCACCATGTGGAGCTTAGCATTACCTGGCACACAATGCCTTTTTGGAATTCTAAACACTCTGATTATTCCAAATACTCTGAGGCACTGTGGTCTTATTTTTAGGAGACCTTGAATTTTGCCTCTGATACTCACTGTATGATTGTGGGCAAGCCAGTGAACTTCCTTTTTCTGCCTCTGTAAAATGGGGACAGTAGTAAGAACATATGTATTTATATTTATATTTATATTAGTCATTTTTCCACCTATCAAGCCTGTAAACTTGATTAAGATACCTCCCAAGATTATTAAATATCATTTTTCTTCATATGCTTTTCAGCCAGCCAAATTGACCTTTTGTGAGCATAGGGTACTCTACCTCCCATTTTTGTATTCCTTGCCAGTAATGCACTCATTCCTCACCACTGCTTCCTAGAAGCCTTAATTTCCTTCAAAGTTCAGCTCACACACTGTCTCCTAAAAGAGACTGTTCCTGAATTCTCCTTCCCCTTAATCTGAAATTGTGTTATACATGTTGCTTCCCATAATCGAATGGAATATCCTCATAGGCAGGAACCGCTTCATTTTTATCTTTGCAATTCTAGGACCTACCATGGGAAGCCTGGCTTGCCTCAAAATAGGTAATTAATAAATGCTTGCTGATCGATTCATTGAAAGATCTGTGATTTCATCAGTATGAGTAGGAATACCTCCACTCATTCAGACTGCTGTTTTCTTAAAATTAGGACTAAATCGCTGTAGTTAAAGATTTATTATCTTTTGGTCCTGCTGGCAATCAGCCCTTTTGAATTTCGATTGATTCTCCAAAACAGGCATACAAACTGTTATTGATCACATATGTGAAGGCATCAGAGCTTGGCAGAATCCTCAAGGCCTCCTTTACTCCCTGATAAAGTCTCAGAATGAAACTTTAGTAGGATATTTCACAATTATATCAGTAATGGAATCTGACACAATCATTTTTGCTAAGATGTCGTAATCTTATGTGGAAGATGCTAAGGGGTTGCTTTCAGGAGATTGGAGCACACATGGACATTCTACATTGGCCTGCTACCTGCTTGGAAGGGACCTTCTTCCACTGGCTATGGAAGCTTTAAAATAGTCAGAATCACACCAGCCAGAGCTTTTGTGGAATTTAATTTTGAGGGAATCAGGTGAGACTATGTGGTAAGGAGGTTTTAGGAACTCCCTGAGGTCATAAGATCCTTAAGAAACTGGCCTAGGTCTTTGGCCTTGTCTTTTGTTCTTTTACCTTCTAGGTAGAGGGAGTGGAGTATAGGTACAGAGAGGTATACAGATTATTTTCACTTGATAGATGAGGGAATTGAAGGTCAGATGGGTTAAGGGACTTGCCCATGGTCACGTAGCTGTCAGAGTCAGAATTTTACTAGAGCTCCTAACTTCAAATTCAGCACGTCCTTTCTACCAGACTGGTGTACTAACCAAGTATGTACTATTTATATTAACACACAAGATCACAAGGCTATTGCAAGGAAAGTCTTTTGTAAATCTTAAAGGACTCTATCAGAGTGAATGAATTTCATTATTTTCTCTTCCCACTTTTGAACTGATAATACAACTGACATGGAGTCACGTTCCCTGAGCTTTAATCTGGACTCTGCTACTTTATTAGCTGTGTGACATTTTCAAAGTCTTTCTATCTTTAATTTCAATGTCTTTCAAATGGGGATAATTATGCAGTCCTGAGAGAGTTGTTGTGATGATCAGTTTGAGATAATGAATGTGAAAACTCTTTGTTAACTATTAAGTATTAGACAAATCTTGGAGGGTGCCTCTTTGACCTTTGACAAAGGGTAAGAATTTAAGCGGCCTAAGTCATAGCCCATTTGATTCTCTCTTTGGGCTGCCATTTTCTCTTTTTGTCTTCCACTCCTATCCTCTCTTCACCCCCACGTCCTCTCCTCATCCCCTACTACTACTACCTTTTGCTGTTGTTTAGTTGGGTCGGACTCTTCATAACCCTATGGACTCTATCACATCAGTACTGTCTGTGGGATTTCTTTTGCAAAGATACTGAAGTGGTTTGCCATTTCTTTTTTTTTTTTGGAGGGGGGAAGGTAGGGCAGTTGGGATTAAGTGATTTGTCCAAGGACGCACGGCTAGGTTTTTTTTTGGGGGGGTGTTGTTAAGTGTCTGAGGCCAGATTTGAGCTCAGGTCCTCCTGACTCCAGGGCTGGTGCTCTATTCACTGAGCCACCTAGCCTCCTAGTTTGCCATTTTTTCTCCAGTGGATGAAGGCAAATAGAGGTTAAGAGACTTGTCCAGGGTTACATAGTTAGTAAATGTCTGAGACCAGATTTGAACTCAGATCTTTCTGACTCTAGGCCTAGAGCTCTATTCACTGAACCACTTTAGTTGCCTCTACCTCTACCACTGCTATTAATAGCACCATCACTACCAATACCACTCCCCGTTTTCCTCCTCCCCACTATTACCACCACTTCCTTACCATTACTCAACTGCTATTACTGCCGCTACTCTTGCTCTTGCCCTCACCGCTACTATTACTATCACTACTACTACTCCTACTACTACTCCCACAACCACCACTATCACTTTCCCTCCCCTTCTCTTCCTTCTCCTCTTCTTCCTCACTACTACTACCATTATTCCTCCTCACTATCACTATCAACACCACTGCTCCTCTCCTCCTCCTCCTACTATTACTACCACTACTACTACAACTACCACTACCACTACTACCACTACAATTACCACTACTACTACTACTACTACTACTACTACTACTACTACTACTGCTAGTACCACTACAGCTACTACTACTACCACTACTACTACTCCTCCTCCTCCTCCTCCTCCTCCTCCTCCTACTCCTACTACTGCTACTACCACTACTACCACTACTACCACTACTACTACTACTACTACTACTACTGCTAGTACTACTGCTAGTACCACTACAACAACTACTACTACTACCACTACTATCACCACTGTTACTATTGCTACTACTACTCCTACTCCTACTCCTACTCCTGCTACTACCACTACTACCACTACTACCACTACTACCGCTACTACTATTACTACTACTACTACTACCACCACTATCATTCCACAACTCTATTACTGCTCCTGCTGCTCCTGCTGTTTTTCCTCCTTCTCCTCCCCCTCTACTACTACCACTACTATCACTACCACTACCTCTACTACTATTACTTTATTACTACTAATACCACCACCATTACTGCCCCATCACTACTACTAGTACTACTCTTTTTGCTGATTCAGGGTTTAGAACATATGGCTCTGTTACTTACTTTCAGCCTTGTTGGGGCTCTTGTTGGTAAAGGGTTGAACTAGTCCTCAGCTAACAGGAGGCTCGTGATCACCTGGGGGCAGAATGGGAAGGCTGCACCTGTTTGCAATAAACAGGATTATCTCTCTGCCTTTGGGGTGATGCACTTGCTGTGGGGAGGGCCTGGCCAGGGGAGGGGCTCTAAGGGGCCCTGGAGAAAGGACTTAAATACAGGCTACCCGGAGGCAGAGGGAGGTCCAGCCACGCCAGCCTTAGAGAACGTAGCTAGAAGCAAGTGTTTTGTCTTGAGTTTTCTGTGCAGCTGTTTCTCCCAGAGTAAGCGGAAGCCGGGAGCCAGGGACGCCCCAAGCCTGTTGAGGAAGGGTATAGGTGAAACCTATACATCCTGACCCCCCAAAACCGTAGCGAGCCTGACCTTGGATAAATCACTCTCTTGGGGCCTCAGGTTCTTCCTCTATAAATTGAGGTTAATAAAACTTGTCTGTAGACTATATTTCACATGGTTGTTGGGAGGATTGAATGGGGGTAACTTTATGTAAAACGCTTTGCAAACCCTATAGTATTAGCAGACCATGGAGCATTGCTGTTAGCCTTTATCCTTCCCTGGTCCTGGGCCCATCCACAGCTCTGGCCATACCTGCTTCTTCTGTGGTCAGATCACTCAGGAACATTGCCTTCATTGTTATGTGGTAGGCACCTGCATTTCAAAAATAACCCTCCAGGCTTCTGTTTCACCTTGAAACTACTCAAGACCCAGATTTTCGTTGGAACGCAGACAGTTCTGATCTGAAGGGCCTCTGCAGTCCTTCTCAATCACCCATTCTGGGCAGCATGAAGAGTATTTATTTTCAAGACCCTTATTTCCTAAAACATAAAACCCAAACTTAAGCCTGACTTCCAGTCTCCCCACAATTTGGCCTCATTCATGCCTTATGCCGCTCTCCGATGAGAACTGTTTGCTGCAGTCTGATCAGCCTTCCCAAGGATCCCCAGCACAGAGCATATGTAGGTCCTCCCCCTATGCTTTACTCAGATTGCTTTTCACTAACACCCCCAATGTCTTCCTTTGTCCTCTACATGTAGTTGAATTTTACTCACTTGTAGGGGTTGTGAAGTCCTGTTCACTTTCCTCTGAGTACTCAGGGCTCCTTGATCTTCAGGAGAACACTTGAGATCACACACACACACACACACACACACACACACACACACCCCTTTATAATCCATGTGTATGTATATATGTGTGTGCATGTGTATATGTATATATGTGCATACACACACTTGTGCATGTATACCATATATACATGTATACATATACACATGTACATATGCACGTGTGTGTATCCGTCTATCTATGGATTTTTGCTCTTGCACTATTGGTGGTATCCTTTCCCAAACAACCAGAAGACAGAAGCTACATTTCTGTTTCTATTTCTGTACCTGCCACAGTGCCTAGCCCAGAGTTGATCATGCAATAGACACTTTAAAGTCTGCAAAGAATCTTAAATGGGTAACCCTGGCCTCAAGTCTGTTTGCATAAGACTTTCCTCATCAGAAAATGATTATTCAGTGCTCTGCTCATGGGTGAAGGGGAGCATTGTTGAGAGCTCGGGAGAGGAGAGAACATGGTCTCGTGGCTTCTTGCTTGGAGAGAAAAGATACAGATTTGAGATTTCCATAAGGGAGAGCAACCAAAAAGGAAAGACTCTGGGAAGAAGTTTTCAGGTAGAGGAGTTGCCACTTTATCAAGTCTGTATCCTTTCCTTACCACACTAAAGTCTTGGGGGAATTTTCCCTTGGGTGAGATCTGGGTACTCTTTCCGGTGAATTGAGATATCTTGCCGCCAATGGGAGATTTCATTCACTCTGTGTATTGTGAGGCACATTTTTATCTGTTTCTATTTCTGTTTGCTACAGGCTTGGGGAAATGGGTTTATTTGTTATTCTCTTCATGTAATCTTTGTGTAAACAGCATTTAGTGAGAAGTGAATCAAGTCTTAGATATATAATTTGGGTCATTCTTTCACCAGTAAAGGATATTGACCAGTAGTACAACTTAAATGTAAAAGTTTTTATACCTCTATGGGCAGCTAGGTGGCACAGTGAATGGAGTACCTACTGTGGAGTCAAGAGGAGCTGAGTTCAAATGTGGCCTCAGACTCTTTAACACATACCAGCTGTGTGACCTTGGATAAGTCACTTAACCCCAATTGCCCTGCCTTCCCTCCAAAAAAGTAAAAAAAAAATTATTATACCTCCCAGACTAACAATATTTATAGGGGTAGATAAATATATATTACCTATACATATACATATATGATAGATAGATAGATAGATAGATAGATAGATAGATAGATAGATAGATAGATAGATAGATAGATAGAATTTGAACCCCTACTCTGAGGTGAACAGTGGCCAGCTTCATAGTTGCAGTCTCCTGCTCTCTGTCCTCTCAAAAGGAATCCACATTTACCTTGGGGAAGGGTGGGTGGAAAAGACTCTGTGAAGTCTGTCTTCAGTCAAAGGGCCATACTTGAGGACTGAGAGAGTCACGTGTGGCCTTGAGCTTGCAAGCTCCCCACTCCTGCATCTAGAGATATATTTTCATGCTGTCTTATGAACCACATCTAGAGAGCCGCATCTGGACACAGATATAATATATGGGTAAAACACATTCCCTACACATATTTTATCTCATCTGAGCCTCATATCAGTAGGTATTGTAGTTAATATCCTTATCTTACAGGTATGGGGACTTAGGCTCAGAGACATTAAGCCACTTGCCCATGATGCCACGTCTAGTAGTGTTAGAGGGAGGATACTGATTCAGAACATTCAGTTTTATTGGTTGGGTATCTTCTTAGCTTAATTTCCTTTTCTTCATTTCCTAATTCCTCAGTCATAGCTGTAGAACAGGCATTTTTAACTTGGGAACTCCAATGGGTCCAGGTATAGATTTTAAGGGATATGACCTCAGATGGGAGAAACACATCTTTATTACGCCATTATACTAGCCTCTTACTGAAATTTAGCATTTCCTTCAGTTACACATATGGGCAATGAAGCACTCTGAGAAAAAGTCCATAGGCTTTGCCAGATTGCAAAAGAGATTGCCAGATTGCCAATAACACACAAAATGTTTTAAACCCCTGTTCTAAAAGCATCACCACCTAGTAGACAGAATGCTGTACTTGGATCTAGGAGGACCTGAGTTCAAATTCTGACACTGACACAGGCCATGTGATAAATCACATGTCCCTGAGTCCCATTTTCCCCACTTGTAAAATGAATGAATGAAGCACTTTTTGAGTGCTTACTATGAGCAAAGCTTTGTTATAATTACGACTAGGAAAATAAGACAGTCTCTCTTCTCAAGTACTTCCCATTTTATTGGAGCAAACAACACAGATGGAAGAGTTCAGCTGCAAGTCAGATGGATAGGTCCTAGGGTACTCAAGGTACAGCAGAAAAGCAGATGATCATACATTTTTTAAAATTTCATTTCCCCTGATAAAATCCTAACAGTTTCTGATGTAGAGCCATTTGATGGTTCAAAGGGCTTTGGTTACAAAAGCTTTCTTTTCTGGGTTTTCAATAAATGTGATTATAGCATCTGTAGGAGCAGGTGCCAGACCCACAGGGATTGCTTCTCAGGGTGATGCCCTCAGACCCTGGGCTGGAAGCACTGCTCTTCCTAAGGCTCATGGGTTCAGGGGCCTAGACTGTTTCCATTAGGGTCTGAGGGGGGATAGTGGTCAAGGTGGTGGTGGTTGCTTGCTCTATCTGCTGCATACTGCCTGCTGTCTCTTCCTTGGGCTGCCCTCATGCTTCAGCTAGGCTGATCTGTCTGCCATCTATGTGGCAATTGGTTGGCAGTTGTTGATTATAGCTAGTCCATTTTCCACAGGAGCTACCTGCCCCCCCCCCCCCCCGTTGATGAATTTGAGGAATGAACTGGAAGCAGCCCTAATTATTTATCTGGGATGGGGAAGGGGGAATGCTATTATTCTCAGGGTTTTTTTTTTAAAACCTATTTGTCTGTTGGTGGCAGTTGGTCAACAGTTATTGCTAGTGGTCGTGAGAAAGGTGGGTTTCTTCTCCATAGTGATTCCTCCTCTTGTTGATGAATGAAAGGACCAGGCTTAAAAGAGGCCTGATAGTTTAAGGATTATAAACATAGACACATATGTGTATGCATGTATATAAAATATTATAATTTACTCCATAGGACTGTTGTAAGCTCAAATGAGATAATATATGTAGCAAACTGCTTTTTAAGTTTTAAAGTATCATATAAATGCCAATTATAGGTAGTACTATTATCTATCTTGACTGGGGAAATTAGTGTAATTAGAAAATTCTAAGTGTGAGGGTAAAAGGAATATGAGGCCTAAATCGAAGCTGGATTATCAGGAGTGGAGTAATTGACTCCTGACATCTCTGTATTCAGTTTATCTCAGATTCCTTTCTTTAGGCTTGTAGGCAGGAATTCAACTAATCAGTAATTAGTAAACTAAGAGATCTCCAGAAATACATGGGGGATCCAATTAAAATTTGTATGTAGTTTCTGCTGAGATATGAAATATCTTACAGTCTGTAGGATGGTTGTCATTGATTCATTTGTAGTTGTGACTGATGGTGAACTCTCCATCAGAAGAGGACACATAAATGCTGGGGGACACTGGACATCATTTTTTTTTTCTCTTCTACTGATTCAGTAGAAAGTAGTCCTCATGTATCAAGGAGATTGAGAACATTAAATGGCAGCTGCTAGTTAGGAAATGGTGAAGAAACACTGGGAAACTTTGAATCCCTCAGGTTGTTGGATCTCCCTCCTAAGGAAGGTGTGTGTGTGTGTGTGTGTGTGTGTGACAGCAGATATGAGAGATAAAAAGATGAGAGACAGAAAGACAGAGAAGAGGGAGGCTTCAAATTGGGCAGTGCCCACCAAATTTCAGTGAGATGGCTAGAAAACCAGAGTCATTTAGTTTCTTCCCAACACTTCTTGCATTGGCTTTATATGTGTGGCAAGAAATCACGTATTTGAATGAGTTGATCTGAGTTTAGTTCTGCTACTTAGAATTACAGGATTATAGTTCTAGTCCAAACTTGGCATTTTGCACAGAAGGAAACTGGAGTTCAGAGAAGTAAATTGACTCATCCAAGGTCATAAAGATAGTAAAATATCAGTATTTGAGCATAAGTCCCCCATCTTCAAATCCAATGCTGTGTCTCAACTACTACTCCTAAGACCGTGGGCACACTACTTCAATCTCACTAGGTGTCATTTTCCTCTTCTGTCAAATGCTCTTTAAGTCCCCTTTCAATTAGAAAACCTACAAACCCAGAGCCTCCAGTTCCGTCCCTCCTTCCTTCCTTCCTTCTTTCCCTCCTTCCTTCCTTCCTTCCTTCCTTCCTCCCTTCCTTCCTTCCTTCCTTCCTTCCTTCCTTCCTTCCTTCCTTCCTTCCTTCCTTCCTTCCTTCCTTCCGCCCTTTCCTCCTCCTGCCCTTCCTTCCCCTTCCTATCTTTCTTCTTTTCCTTTCTCTCTCCCTCCCTCTCCTCCCTCTCTGTCCCTCCTCCTTCCTTTCCCTCCTCTTCCCTTTCTCTCCCTCTCCACCCTCAGCATTTATTAAGTGTCTAAATTATGTGCCAGGTACTGTGTTAAGCACTTGTTAGAAATTGCAAGTATTATCTCATTGGATCCTCACAACAACCCTGGAAAGTAGATGAAAAGATTTTATACTTGAGGAAACTGAGGCAGACAGTTGACTTGCCCAGGGTCACACAACTAATCAGTGTGGTATCTCTGCCTTCCTAGAATCTCAGGGTTGTCTCTTCTGGGACGTGGATAGGCAAAGGTCTTACAAGGCGGCAGGAGCGGGGAGGGGGCAGCTTTGGTTCCTAAGCTGTAGGGTTTTTCTTTACCGGTCCTTAGTTACCCATGTCTAGAGCTCTTGTCTTCCGTCAGTCCGGGACGTTGAGGAGGGGATGCCCTTGCCCGAGTCGGCCGCCAGGGGGAGGCAGGAGGGGGCTCCTTTTGACAGCGGGAGGCCGGGGGAGCGGGAGAGGGAGGAGGGACAGGACGGAGGTAGCCGGGAGTGGGGATCAGAAATCGGGAGCCAGAGCACAGCGTGCCCGACCCCGCTGCCCGAGCAGCCAGAGCCAGAGCGCGGGCCAGGCGGACCAGTGGGCATAGCCGGGGCCAGGGTGGGGGGCATAGTTCATGAGGCGGCGGGCAACGCTTGCCAGGCTCCGGGAAGCACGAGGAGGTGAGGCGAGGCGAGGCGAGGCTCGGCAAGGCAAGGGAAGGCAAGTGAAGGCAAGCCGCTCCGGCCGCTCCCGGACACTGACCGCCAGGTGAGCTGCCCGCCCAGCCCGGACCACGCGCCTCCCGCCGCTGCCCTCTCCCTGTCCACTCTCAGTGGCCTCCCATGCTGGGGTGCTTCCGTGTGTGTGTGTGTGTGTGTGTGTGTGTGTGTGTGTGTGTGTGTGTGTGTGTGTGTGTGTGTGTGCTTGCACGCGGCACTGGCGAGTGGGTGTGTCACCTTGTGTGCCCAGGAGTTTGTGTCCCTGTGATCTTGCTTTGGGGCTTGGAGATCTTGCTTCGGGACTTGGGGAACGCGTGCACCCTTGTGTTTGTGTGCGTGTGTCTGTACCACTGTGGGTGTCCGTTCTTTTATCTTTTCGTCCCATGCCCGGGGTTCCTGGAGCTTGTCGGTGCCTTTGCTCTGCGCCTCCTCTTAGGGGCTTTAACTTTCAATCAAGTTCAATCAGGCTTGGCCAGTCTGGCGCAATTTGCTGTTCTCCAGTTCCCGGGCAGGGTCTCCTTACTCGCTGGAGCCCTGGCCCGGAGAGGGGATGGGCCTCAAACCGCCGGGTGGAGGCTGGAGCAGACCCTGCCCACCCAGCCCTCTCTTCCCGCCCGCCCCACTCCAAAGGCGTCCCTGCGTGCAGGGGATGGGGCCGCCTGTTCTCCTGGCTTGGGGAGAGTTGTGCTGGATTTAGGTATAAGCTAACCAAGCTCCACTCTAGGGCCTCCACGATATGAGGGGGCCTCTTAAAAAAAAAAAAAAACAAACCTGGCTTCCAAAAAGCCTCTGTTGCAAGTGTGTGTTAGTTTCAGCTGAGCTGTACAGTCAGCTTTCTATGATGTTCTGGATCTCTTTTCACTGTCCGTTCCAGCTCTGATGAGCTCTCCAAAGTTTGTTTCAAAATACCTGCCCTCCTTGTGCCCTGTTTCAGAATTGGCTCAGGACAGAGCTACTTTTGTCTTCAAACAACTTAACAGTTTATTTTTAAAATAAAAGTTTAGTTTTCTATGGAATTCTTCAGGTTTGGAACCCTCCCTCAGTGAGTGAAGCAATCAGTTTGGGTTTCAAGGAATGTGCTTTAGAATATGAACCTCAGTTGCCGCATCTGTAAAAGAATTGGGCTAGATATTTGTGACTTGGTTTCTCAACTTTCTTGCCTAAGGTGAAGTGGGTGTGTGGTCTCTGATTTAGGTGGGTTTTATTCTTACTCAGTGGAGAGCAGAACAATTAAATACAGTGGTCCTCAGTATAGTATGCACATGTATTCATTTTGATATCATTTATTTAATTTCTCTGCCCCCCTCCTCTAAAACGCCAACTCCCATTCTGCAATTAAAGCAGTGAGAATTAGGCAAGAAAGTGGGAATCCTCCTGAATGGACTGCTACAAAAGAGGCCCCTGCTATAAAGGGATTAGAGCTGGGGTTCTTAACCTTTTTTGTGTCAAGGACCCCTTTGACAGTCTAGTGAATGGAATGCACTCCTCACCATTCTAGAAATGGAAATGCTAGATTTCAGTTAGGAATTAGTGAAAATAAAAGTGTAATTTTTCCTGTCCAAGTTCACAGCCCCCCTGAAATCTATTCATGGTAAAGAACCTCTGGAATAGTGATAGAACTTAATTTGTGAGAATCCGTCCCTCTCCTCTGTGACTTTGTGTAGGTTGTTTCAGTTACCTGGAATGCCTTCTCTCCTCACTTCCAGCTCTTTGAACCCCTAGATCCTGTCAAGGCTCACCTCCCCCGTCACTATGTACTTGTATACATACTATGTGTAAAATACTATCTGTAAAGTTACTGTATCTCCCAGAAGAATGAAGCTTATTGAGAACCAATTTTGCTCACTGTTGTGTTTGTACTTTCAGCATAATTCTGGGCAATTAATTCTCGTGGATTGGTTGAGTGATTGAAATAAATCATCTTTCCGTCATACAATCAAAACACTGAATGTTTGTTACTGGCAAAACATGGGCTAAATGCCACGAAGGGAGTGATACAAAAAATGCAAATGTCACAAAAAGGCACGATATAGTTGGGAAGTTATATAACAATGAGTATATAAAACTTTAATAGTAAATAAAAGGCAGTATATTGATTTGACAATTAATTACTGTGTTCATTCCAGGATTGAGCATTAGGTGAAACACAAAGTTTAGGTAATAGATAGTCCTGCTCTCATGGAGCTTGTAATTTAGTAGGGAGAATAAGAGATAAAAGTAACTTTAGTGTACAATGTTACATGATAAAAATCAGAGTGGTACAAAACAAAGCAGAGTAGGTCTGGGAGGAGAATGTCATTGGAGTAAACAGGGAAGACTTCCTGGCGTTTGGGTTCCTGGTACTGGAGTTGACTTTAAAAGAATGGCTAAGAATTCAGCAAAAGGAGGGGAAAGAGTATGGTGCCAAGCGCATGTCACTAACAAAAAAGTGATGTAGGAATTCAGAGAAGTGGGGTAGTCGTTTTGAACTAGCATGATAGAAAGAATATTTTAAAATGTCACATTTGAGGTGAGTCTTGAAGGAGGAAGGAATTCCAGAGGTGGAGCAAAGACTTGAAGGTGGGAATTATAAAGCATGTTCAGAAGGCAGTGAATAGATAGTGGAGTGGAGTGGAGTGGAGAGTTTGTATTGGGGAGAGGACAGGAAGAGGATAGGAAGGTTGGAGAAGGATTAGACTATGAAGATTCTTAAATGTCAAGTTTATGAGTTTATCCAGTAGCTGATGGAGAGTGAAAATTTCTGAGTAAGGGATTAAGAGGAACAAAGAGAAATTTGAGGAAAATTTATTTGATGAAAATCCATGATGAATGGATTTGATTGGGGAGAGTCTAGAGCAGGGGTTGGGAACTTGCAGCCTCAAGGCCACATGTGGCCCTCTAGGTCCTCAAGTGTGGCCCTTTGACTGAATCCAAACTTCACAGAAGAAATCCCCTTAATAAAAGGATTTGTTTGGAAAACTTGAACTCAGTCAAAAGGCTGCACCCAAGGACCTAGAAGGCCACATATGTCCTTAAGGTGGCAGGTTCCCTGCCCCTGGTCTAAAGATTGGAGAACAAGTTAGAAGGTTATTTCAGTAATCTAGGCAAGGGATGGTAAGGGTGTAGAATAAGGTACTAGCAGTGGTAAAGTAAAGAAAGCGATACAAGAGACATCATACAAAGAAGAATCAGCAGAACTTGGTGTCTGACTTGCTCTATCTTACCACTCTTCCATTCCCTATTTCCTTCTTTTCTCACCATACCTGACTTTGAGATTTTATGCTTATGGAGACTTCCTTTAGAGTTGTAAAAGATCACTTAATCTAGGTTCCTCATTTTATACTGATGATGAAATAAACCCAAAATTGTAAGGGACATGCCCAGAGTCAAGTAGTAAATGGCAGAGACAGGATTTGAACTCAGGTCTTCTGACTCCAAGTTTAGTGCTATACACTGCCATACAGTTCTATGGACAGAGATAAGGAATTCAGAAGTAGGAGTAGGAGTAGGTTACAATTCATAAAAATGCAATTGTTTTGGTTAGTGTAGTCTTGTTGGGTTTCAGGTGACAAGGAGATATCCAAGTGGAAGTGTCTGAAGCATTTAACGACGATGCTTAGGATAGGGGTTGGCTACTGGAGATAGGGAGTGATCTGTGATTCATTTGGATGGGACTGATAGTTTCAAATGAGGATAGTTCAATTTTACAAAGGAAAAGGGTGAGAAAAGACTCAAAGGGACCAGCTTATCTCCCCTAGATCTTTTCTCCTTCGCATCTTGTCTTTCCCTATTTTTTCTCTGTTCTCCTCTTGTTCTACTTTCTCTCCTTTTTCTGTGCTTTTGCATAAGTGCAGAAAGAAAGTTTTTGCTTTAAAATATTTAATGTCTTTCTGGTGAAAACACACCCTGTTATTTTTTACATCTTTTGCTCAGGGCTCAAAATGTCTCAGTCTATTTCCTTGAGGAGAAGCCGTTTCTCTTTGGATACAGGATATATTGACTAGGCAAAATGGTCAAATAGACTCTATTTGTCTTTTAAGATGTTCTCTCCTCCCATATTCTTTGGCTTTGTCCTTTCTTCAGTATCTTGAATCCCTTCCTTAGTTCTGTCTTTGAGTCTCTTCTCTCATCTTTCTTCTTTCCCTCTGTTGGCAATCTCATCGACTCCTGTGGCTTCAGCTACAGCTTCTATGTAGGTGACCCCCAAATCTGTATCTCCTGCCCTAGCTTCTTTTCTGAGATTCTGAGCTTTAGTTTCTCATCTCTAGGATGAATATAGAGCATTGCTACCTGGTTATGCCATTCGTATTTTGACATTTCAAAGACTCAGCTTTGCTCCTAAACTTGCTTCTCCTTTTTCCTACAGGGTTTATGTTAATGGCATCACCATTCGTCCAACCTTTCATTTTCATAACTTTCTGTTCCTTTTGCTCTCACCCTCTCTCAACACTCATATCTAATTAGTTACGAAGTCCTGCCAATTCTGTCACTCTACCATCTCTCACATCTGTCACTGTTCTCACTAATACTACCCCCTGGACTGTTGCAATGGGCTTCCAAAAGTCCTTTCACCTCCACTCTCTCTTGACTTCAATCTATCAGTCACACTACTGCTAGATTAGTTTTCTTTATGTATGGTTTTGGCTCTTCTGATAAAAATTTGTCAGTAATTCACTACTGTTTTTGTAGTAAATTCAAACTACTTTGCCTGGCATTCCCAGACCTCCACAATCTGGCACTGCTTTTTCTATTCAGCTTTTTCATATAACTCTCCTTCATTCACCCTCAGAATTCCTGGGCATTGCCATCCACCCTGGAGCTGCCCCTTAAGGAACAATGTGATTTGTCATCCACCCCGAACAGGGTCAGATGCTGTGTTTGATTGCAGCAGCCCAGATTATTCTCTGCCCTCTTGAATTCTTACCTATCCATTAAAATCCAACTAATGTCACTTGCCTTCTGAACTCTTTATTTAAATTTCTTTTTTTAAAACATCATTTCCACTTGAACTTCTGAAGTGTTGTCTGAGCATTTTCAACTGAAAGCTTCATGAAAGAGATGACACTTGGGTTAGGCTTTAAGGGTTGTAAAGGAATTCTAGAGTGAAGAATAGGGAGGGGGAATGTTGAAAGAAGGTATTCTAGCCAATGGATGATCAGTAATATAGTTTGGCTGGAGCACAATTTAGCTGGAGAAAGATCATAATGATAAAATGAGGGAATGCATGTATATTGCATTGCAAACTGTAAAGTGCCATACACGTGAATTTTCCAAGCATTTGATGTAGATTTCTACTTTAGTCCTCCATGGCAGTATGAGATCAAGGTGACAAGGGAAAGTGGTTTTGAATTGTGGACTATAACACAAATGGATAGGCTCTGAACAGAAAATGTGAGACATAGAGAGATTGATGAAATAGTTCAGAGGATGGAGAGTGGGGGAAAGGGTGTGGTATGTGGACAGCATTGTTATTGAATAGAAGAAATATTGGAATTGGAGTGAGAAGATGAGTTTGAATCCTTCATCTGCTCCTTAGTAGGTGTGTAATATTGGGTAAACCACTTAGTCTGTGACTCAGTTTTTTCATTTGTGAAATGGGGATAAAGATAGCTTATAAAAATTGAATAAGATAATCAAATGGAATGGAAAAGCACTTATTAAGCACTTACTATGTGCCAAGCACTGTGTTATAAGCTGAAAATACGAATAGAAGAAAAGCAGTAGTCTTTACTGTCAATGAGATCATATTGTAATTGGGGAAGACTACACATATAGGACAGAGGATCACTCAGTGGTCTTAGGACTCAGTGCTAGGGTAGATGGCAAGGCCCAGGGATCCTTAAGTGTTGGGAAGAAGGAGTCCTGGAGAATGAAGGGATCATACTTTGGGTGACTGGTATGTAAAACTGCTTTACAAAAAAGAAAGCATGATATACATTAGGTAGTTTTATTATCATTAATAAAGTAAGAAAAAGCATAAAAGATGGAAATCTATGAGGGATGTTAGGGGAAGAACAGTTTTGAATGAATATAATCATTCACTTCTTCGTGGAGTGAATCATTTATTCCTTCCATTTTAGGCTAAAAAGCTAACTTGCTCTTTGGGTGAGTGTGGAGAGCAGAAATACTAGAAAATGGGGAATTCTGGGGAATGTGCATTGTTGCATCTTATCTTCTGTCATCAAAACCCTCACATCCTAGCCGAATGTACTTTCCAGATTGTCAGACATAATGTAGTCAGGAGTTGCCACGATGGCTGAAAGTGATGTTTTTCAGAATGTAAGTAGACCCTGATTTCCAAACCATCTCTCCCGCCCCCCACTCCCCTCCCAAAGTTCCTGATGGTTCACTGGCCACCATTGACCTTGTCCAGAGCTTTTCTGAGTCTGTTTCTTAGCTACCTATGAAGGTCTGAGAGATCTATAATCTCTCCTTTTGGCAAAAATACCTCCCACTTTCTTCTGTTCCCAGCCTTAGCACCAGGCAGGTACAGTTCCTGAGATGCTAGTGAATCTGCAGGAATATGCTGGAACCAGCTTGAACCAGCTTAATAGGCTAATTGTTAAAGTTTCAGTGTAAGCACTTAAACCTTGGAACTGAACAGAAAATACAAATCAGGGCTTGATTTATTGTTTTGTTGACTACCTAGACTTAAGGAAGTGTGAACAATGCACAATAAACTTAAAGCTGTGTTTGTTCTGCTTACATTTCCCCCTTCAGGAGAGATGATTGTTAAACATTTACCAGCACATCCTGTGGGTACATGTCTTAATGTAGACTTATATCCATAGAAAGTATCAATACAGTCTGGTTTTGGACCTCTGTCCTAGTCCTGATTCAGATAATTGCTAGCTGTATGATTCTTGGAAAGTTATTTCACCTTTCTGAGTCTTAATTTTTTCACCCACCACAGGGGATTACTGATATTTGCACTATCTACCTTGAAGAGTCATTGTGGTAAAGGATTTTGTAAATCTGACATTATATGAAATGTGAGTGGGCATCATTGTTCCTTAAGTAGAAGTCAGCCCCCTGCCCTCAGCCCCTACCCTCATCTTGCCCACAGTTAGAATACAGGGAAAGATCTATGATTTCTTCAACCTGAAGAACTCTTTCCAACAACACAGATGATAGCATAGCCCATAGAGAGGACATGATTTGCTGGGCTGGTGAGTATCTGAGCCTAGATTGTTTCTAGCTCTAGGCCCAGACACTGTCCACTGAGCCACCACTGCTTTTCCACCCTCCCCCAGTCAACTGAATGATAAGAATGTCCAGCTCACTCCATGCCTTTCTTTTCTCCCAGGAGGTACCTCAGAAGCAGAGTATTAGAATACAGTTTTCTTTTAGTGTTTGTCTTGAATAAATGGTTCCTCATATTAGGAAAGTAAGCTTTTATTATTGTGTTTGGCCAGCTGAAGGGTATTTTGTCTTTGTCTGACATGCTTTTTGGGAATGCCATGGCATCTTTATTAGGGTTCTTACCTGATGCCCTCTTCTCCTGGGCATGGCCCTGATGGGCGGTCAGCCAAGCTCAGCGCTGTATATATCTTGTCTCAGAAGGGTGTCATTCAGCCAACAGTCCTTTGGCACCCGTGTATACTCCTGGCTACAGCTCAGCTCTGCACTGGCTGCCTGCCTGCATGCTTGGGGGCCTGGTCATCTCTTAGGACAGATGTAATGAGTGATTAACAAGAGCTCCATCTAATCTGCTGCCAGGGGAAAGGAAGGGCCAGTAGTGGGCTCCTTACGGGTTGTGACCTGTTCCAGGTGGGTTTGGAATGTACCCAGGGCAGGATGGGGATTAAGACATAAAAGGAAAAAGGAAATGAAATGTTAACCCTTTAGGCTATGACTCTTTTTGAGCTCTGACAGTAAAAGAACTGTGGTATTATCTCTGCATCTGCAACAATCCCAGGAGAAAAGTAGAATTTTTGTCTTTGATTTATGGCAAGGATAAATTGGCATGTGATTATGGTCAGAGAAAAATGTTATTTCTCTTATTTTTCCATTTTCTTAGAATCCCACTAAGCTGTGTTGTTTAGCAGAGGAAGAGAGAGACTGAAAGAAAGAGGTTTAATTTCAAAGGAAAACTGATAAACAAGACCCCCAGCAATGAGTTTATCTGTTTCCTTTCTGGAAACCTTCAGATCATACTGAACAAGTTATAATGTGGTTGACACAGTTAGCCTTTTCCTTAAAGTCAGTGCCTGGGTTTGTGTCCTTTGGGACTGTTATATCTTAGAAGGAGATTGATTGGGTTTTCTGAACTCATCAGGACCCCATCTATAGCTGCTATTCACTGATCCCTTTCCTTAATCAGCCATGACCATCTTCCTCACACCTGTAGTTCTAAATCCCAAGAATATATTCTAATTTCACGTAACTGAAGCTACTTTGCAAAATCAGTATAAATGAGAGCAGAGGGCAAAACAGCATCTTCCGTAAGGGCTCATCTCCCTTATGATCATAGATTCGGATATGGAATAGACCTTGGAGATCATCAATCTCTACCCTTCCCCCAGTTAACAGATGAGGAAGCTGAGGCCTAAAGAGAAGTGACTTTTATTAAGGTCACATGGGTAGTATCAGAGGCAGAATTCAAACCCCACTAAAGCTGGGATCTTTCCATTACCCCATGCTGCCTCACTTAGGGTCACTAGCTAGTGTTGTAACTTTTAATACTCTAACCTTCATGTGCCTTTTCTGCTTTGACTTTTGAGATCTAACTACCTTTCCCATTTTGCTGACCACCCACCTGTCTTGCTGATTCTTTGATGCCTAGACTTTTTGCTCCCTTTTGATTAGAGCACACAGCTCCTGATCTTGTCAAGATTCTGCCTCTGATTCTTACTACCCACATGACCTCTTCAGACCTCAGTTTCTTCTTCTGTGAAATGGGGGTGGGGGACTAGATGACCTTAAAGAGTCAAGAAAGCCCTTGGGACCTGGTGCATTTATGTCCTGAGGAAGAAATAGACTCTGCTTAAAATAATGAAAATGGTTTCGTCTCCTAGTCCTGATACTTGTATTGGACTCTAACGAATGCCTGATCTCTCCTGGTCTTGGTCTCTTGCCTGACCAGATTTGTATACTGCTACACATACCTTGGAGTAGCGGATAAAAGCGACTTTTTTTTCACTTGGAGGAGAGAGCATTTGTGTAGGAGGAATCGTCAGTTCCAGAATTGGAAGGGACCTCATGGGTATTCTGGTCCAACCCATAATAGAAGCATGAGTTCACTCTACATCTTCTTCAACAACTGGTCGTCCAGCCTTTTCTGAAAGCCATCCCAGTGGCAGTGAACTCACTACTTTATGAGGCACTAGCACATTCCATTTCTGAACTGCATTAAGGGGCAGACCATTTTTCATTATTTCAGACAATATCTGCTTCTCCATAATTCCTACCCACTGGTCCCAGTTCTGCCCCCTGAGCACAAGAAATTGTGGTTTAGTTTCTCAGATGGGACTTGAGGGCATCATTCTCTTTCATGTAGGTGGATGTGAACTGATGAGGGCCTTTCTACATCCATTTGATTTTCTTTGTCAGGACATAAACGCACAGAGTCCCAGTGGTTTGCTTGAATTTTTGAGGCTTTGTTTCACATGCACTCTTCTAGAAGGGAATGGAACCCCCATAATAGCGAGTGGATTCATAGGTTAATATTTCTAGGGATAAAATTGCTTTTTAAACAAGATCTTGTTTTTGCATTAAAAAAAGTGACTTTGTTTTTCATGGAAGGGATTAGAGTAGCAGTCCTAAAATAGGTTCAGAATGGAGGAGTCCATTGGGCATGCAGAAGAACTGTTGGCACAGTGAATAGAGTATTGGACCCGGCTTTTCCTGGATTCAGCAAGACAAGTTCAAATCCCGCTTCAGGTACTTACTAGCTGTGAGATCCATAGTAAGTCATTTGACCTTGCTAAGCCTCAGCTTCCTTATCTATGAAATGGGTATAATAATAGCACTTATCTCACAGGGTTGTTCTGAGGATCAAATGAGGTAATGTGTATACATATAAATATATATATATATACATATACACATATATATATGCATGCACACCTATGTACATACACATATTTTATATGTGCAAATTTTAATGTGCTATATTGATGCTAGTTATTATTATAATTGTTATTGTTAAATAATGTAAGAAGGCCTAAAAAAAATTTGTATAATCTCCTCTATAGGGATAGGGACTTGGATCTGTAATCACAAGTATGGGGACCTCTTGAATGGGGACACTCCCTCTACCCATGCAGATTCAAACTTTGTCCGCAACTTATAGTCTTAAGCAATTGCCTAGCACATTCAGAAATCAGGTAACTTGCCTAAGGTCTCCTAGTCATTACGAGTCAGGGCAGGATTTGAACCCAGTCTGCTAGGCTCCAAAGCTATCTCTCTATCCACTAAATAATATTGTCTTTTCTCTATAGAGAGATATAGGTACAATATCACCTCCCCCTCACCCCCCAAGGTGGGAGCATATACATTCTTGTCTGGATGCAAGGGGACAGTTGAGAGAACCTTTCTTGGTTTTGTCCGATTCTATGAATGACAGCAATGTCCTGATTCTCTTTTTCCTCCAAGATGCCTTGGTTTGTCATCCAGGTGCTCAGGCTGAGCTTCCTTGGCACAGAATAATGTCTTGGACTCTCTATGGCGTCTACTGGGATAAGTCCCAGAATGGTGGTTTTGGTGGTATGGAACACTGCCCACACAAAACAAACTGGAGTACTTTAAAGTCATCCTATCCACAGGCCACCTATGTTTGCACTGAATTCTCTTATAATTAGGAGAACTATAGAGAAGTACAAACTTTGCAGACCCTTTCAGCCTTTATAGGTTGATTGATTACTGTGGTCTGATGGAGCCAATGTCTCCATGGAGCTTGTACTGGATGTTCTTGGTCAGTGATATTTACATTGAAATCAAAATTTGCTTTCTGCTTTCAGCTTCCTCTTACTTGTTCCTGTGTACCCACCTGCAGGTTTCCCTTCATTCTTGGGTCAAGGGATACTTGGTGACCTAAGGTATTGGTGTAGTAGTAGTGAGGATATGCCCATCAGGTATGGCAGTGTTAATTCACATTCCCCCCAAATGAGCCATATACAGAGAGGGAGGGAAATATTGAGATGGAATACAGACCAGTAGATAGACTGCTGGGTTTAGAATTAGGAAGACTTGGTTTTGAATCTTGACTCAGATACTTAATTAGCTTTGTGACCCTGGACAATTCAATGTCTTTAACTTCAGTTTCAACATCTGTAAAATAGGTATGTTAACAATCCTTTCTCATGAGGTTGTTGTGAGGATGAGATGAGGGAAGCGCTTTATACTTCTCCAAGTACTATGTAAATTTAACTGCTATTTCTAGGTCAGAATATTATATACATTTTGGGGCACAATTACTGGTGTTTTTGCTAAAAAAAAGTTGTTTTTTTTACTTTGTTACAAGGGCAAGTTAAATTTCAAGATCCCAGTGAGGAAGACATAGAGCAAGAGAAGAAGGAATGTATTTCCAGAAAGGAAAACATATATTGGTAAAACATATTTTGTTAAAAAAATTGTTAAAACAAAAGGCATAAGTAAAAAGAAACTGGGTCAAATGTACCAACATCTGTCTAAATTAGTTTCATGCAATTGAGGTTTCCTCTAGTTGAGGAGTTCTCAACTTTTTTTAGTGACATTAACCATTGACAGTCTGGTAAAGTCTACAAATCCCTTTTCAGAATAAATTTTTTTAAAAATTATCGGAAGAAATGCTAAATTTTAGTTTATTTTCCCCATCAGTGAAAATAAAAATGTAATTTTTTCCCATTCAAGTTCATAACCCCCATCACTCCCCCGACCTAGGTCAGTGGACCTCAGGTTAAGAATCCTTGCTATAATCCAATCCATATTTGAAGCATGAATTGAATCTCTATATTCCTCAACATGTGGCCATCCAGCTAAGTAGCCTCATTTTCATGGTTCTCTTTGGGAATTTATACCACGTATTCATTCATTTAGCAAATAAATATTCGTTGTGTTATGCTATACTATGTTATAGTCTTTGTAAGACTTCACAGTCATTTCTGGTGTCCTTTCCAGTATCTAAGAACCTCTCATCTCTACAAGAGTCCTTCTGTATAACTAATTAAATTGTCTCTGACTAATTGTGTTCTGAGATTATTGCTTGCAGTCAGGGTTACAGTGATGGTTATTGAAATTTGTTAATGGGGGAAAAGAGACTGTTGGAAGGCAACATTTTTCTTCCCATGGTCACTAATTCACACTTGCATCTGAATAATTCACTTTGGCTAATAGCCCTATGGTCATAGGAGGCACTCAGTAAATATTTGTTTAGTGACTGAGTCAGTGGGCATGTAGCTCTTGATCTGCCTGGTATACTGAGGGTTAGTGCAGTTCATCTGATCTTGGATTTCAGGGATTCAGAGGGTGGGAATGTAAGATGCCTCTCCATAAGTAAGGCTGATGTTTTCAAAGGCGATCCTGACATTGGAGTTCTTGGTTTTCCTAGATTTTTTTCCTGTATTTATTGGCCAGACCTCCCATCTTGGGCAGACTGTGCTCACATTGTTTGTAGTAGTGATGGCATGGAACCATATGTACTCTGGCCTGTGGTCTGGCAACATATGAATGTAGCTAGACATTAACCTTTGGCTGAGGAATTTCAATTCAGTTCAGCAGTCATTTGTTAAATGTTTGCCATATACTGAGAATTGTGTTAGATATTTGGTGGGCGGTGGAAGAAAGTTTAGATAAGATAATTTCTCTTCCTTGATGGAGCTTATGATCTAGCAGGGGGCTAGGAAACACACGCAAAAATATGTATCAGTGCATGTGTGGAAATAACAACAGTCCGTCTTCTTTCTGCCATCCCTTTTTGAAGAGATGGTAGAGAAGGACAGGAAGATCCATGGGCAATGAGCCATAGAGAACATGGTGCTGGTAGGAGAAGATTTCGTTCTCAGAATGCTATGGGCAGAAGGAAATGGCAGAAGGGAATTGAGTAGGTGCTGCTGAAAAGAGGCTTCCAAGAGATGATGAGAGAAGTCAGAGACTGAACATAGCAGGCAACAAATGCCAACTGAAATATGAGCAGCCTGAAGTGTTTGAGCCAGACTTGGAGCTTGAAGACCAAGTTTAAAGGAAGGAAAGCAGGAGCTATTGAATAGGTGAGGATAACAGGACTGAGGCTCCAAACCTCAAAGAGTGTCAATAACTGTGGAAAAGGTTGGGATCTGGAATTAAAGGCATCTGAAACTGGACTACCCTGGGTCCAGTCCAGCAGGGTCTCAAGCTATTGGGACTTTTCTTAGATCAGGGGTTCCCCTTTGGCAATCTGGTGAAGCTCGTGGAAAATAATGTTTTTAAATGCATAAAGTACATGGGATTACAAAGGAAATCAAATATATAGAAATAGAGTTATTTAAAATATTTTGAAAACAAGTTCATGCATCCTTGTTTGAGAACCCTTGACCTAGATTTCCCAAATTGGTGTTGTGACTTTTCAGAGACTGAAACCTACAGGAATAGGGAAACGGAAAGTGGAACTCATCTGGTCATGTTGTTTTGATAAAAGTTTTGGGAAATGAGTTCCTTCTCTCTTCACAACTGTCCTAAATAAAGATGTTGTGCTTAAATGCTGCTTGGAAGCTTAAAGTTGTTCTGAAGATGGAGTCTAATATTCTCAAAAGGGAGTAAAAACATGTCAGATCATGATTATCTTAGAGAGATAACCTTGGTGGAGGAAAGAGCCATAGAAAGATTGTAGAGAACATACTTAATTATTGATAAGCTTCCAATTCTGAATCTGGGTCTGTACAAGTCCAAAGCTCCGGTACTGTAACAGTTGAAAACTATGATACAAAAATAATACATGATTAATTCATTTGAGGTGCAGACAAAATACTTCTTGAGAGCTAAGGGTGGCAATGTCAGTTATCTGTTGGGGGATCAGGGATGACTTCATTATGGTGGTGGTGGCATTTGAGTTATGCTTTTGAAGTATTAGAGTTTCTTCACAATGACTTTTACTGTTTCCATTTTTACCAACTTATTTAAGTCACTCAACATCTCCTATTTGAACCATTACAATAGGCTCCTAATTATTTTCTCTACCTTCCCTTTCTCCCTATTCCAAATTATCCTGAAAATCACTTTCTCTAAAATACCATTGCCATTACCTTCCTCAAAATATTACAAGGGCTTCCCCAATTGATCAAAGGATATGAATAGGCAGTTTTCAGAGGAAGAAATTAAAGCTGTCTATAGTCACATGAAAAAAATGCTCTAAACCACTGTGACTAAAGAAATGCAAATCAAAGCAACTTTGAGGTACCACATTATACCTATCAAATTGGCTAACATGACAAAACAGGAAAATGATAAATGGTGGAGATGTGGGAAAATTGGAACACTAATTCATTATTGGTAGAGTTGTGAACTCATCCAACCATTCTGGAGAGCAATTTGGAATTATGTCCAAAGGGCTATAAAAATGTGCTTACCCTTTGATCCAGCAACACCACTTCTAGGGCTATATCCCAAAGAGATCACAAAAATGAGGAAAGGACCCACATGTACAAAAATATTTATAGCAGTTCTTTCTGTGGTAGTCAATAATTGGAAATTGAGGTGATGCCCATCAACTCAAGAGTGACTGAGCAAGTTATTGTATATGATTTAATGGAATACTGTTGTGCTATAAGAAATGATGAACAGGCAGACTTCAGAAAAACCTGGAAAGACTTATATGAATTGATCCTGAGTGAAGTGAGCAGAACCAAGAAAACATTGTACACAGTTACAGCCACATTGTTGATGACTGACTTTGATAGACTTAGCTTTTCTCAGCAATGCAAAGTTCTAAAACAACTCCAAAAGATTCATGATGGAAAAGTCCATCCACATACAGAGAAAAAACTATGGAGTCTTAGTGCAAATAGAAACATATTATTTGCTTTCTTTTTTGTTTTTTTCTGTTTTGGTTTTTTTCTCATGCTTCCTCCCATTCATTCTAATTCTTCTATACAACATGACTAATGTGAAAATATGTTTAATAAGAAGGTATATGTAGAGCCTATATCAGATTGCACACAGCCTTGGGGAAGGGTGAGGGGAGAGAGGCAGAGAAAATGCAAAACTTGTGGAAGTGAATGTGGAAAACTAAAACTAAAAAAATAAATAAAAATATTACAAGGGCTCTCAATCCCCTAGAAGATTCCTTAACCTAATAGTCAAGGCCTTCTGTGATTTGGTTTTACATGCTATAGTAGATTGAGCACTGGACCAGGAAACAGACAACCTCATCTCACTTCTGAAACTACCTTGCTGTGTGAGTTTAGGCAAGTAATTTAGCCTCTCTGGTCCTTAATTTCCTCACTGGTGAAATGAAGGGGCTGAATGAGATGATCTTGTGGGACTGTTGGATTTGGAATAAGAAGACTTAAATAAATCCTGGCCTCTGCCATGCAATACCAATATGATCTTGGCAAGCCACTTAACCACTCTGGGTGTTATTTTCTTAAAGATGGGGTTAGACTAGAAAACCTCAGAAGTCCCTTTCTATACTAACTCTATGGTTTTATTGCCAAAGATCCTATGATTTTAGATAGATACATTCCTTTTGAAAAGAGGGAGAAGGGTATTCCCAGCATAAGGAACAGTGAAAGCAAAGATATAAAGGCGGGAAACTGTAAGGTGCGTATGAAGAATTTTCAGTAGTCTAGTCTAATATAGCAGAGCTATATTTTCTCTTGATCGGTATGCCTTAATGCAACAAAGAAGACAAAAACAATGTCTGTGATTTCATTGATAGAGCAAACTCCCAAAGAGTGAACTCCATTTAGCAATGCAAATGAGCACATGCTCTGAAATTTATAATCTTGGTGATTTACCTGGGGGCACAGAGAGGCTATCTGACTTTCTCAGAATCAAAGAGCTGATATTTGTCGCAAGAGACTTGAACCTAGGTCTTTCTCTTTTAATGCAACCTAGTTTTCTATCAGCTTTTGGCAAGTTCTGCATTATATTATTGATACAGTTTGAGCCTGCTGCTAAAATTTGATTTTCTTATAATTTATTATCTAGTTACACCTCCCCCATCTTGTATCTTACAGATCCACTCACAAATACTTCTTTACTTGCCACTTACAATTACATCTGAGCTCTGGTCTGTTGACTTTCCCTGAGAGCTCCTTTTTCCCACCGAGAGGCTTCTATGAGTGCAGAACTATGCCGTTCAGATACTTAGCAATCGACCCTCACAAGTCTGCACTTGGACACTTTTCTTACCTTATGCTTACTCCGTGACTCAGTTTTGGAAGACTACACCTGAACGCACATACTCCTCCCTCTTACTCCCTAGTATTTTACTCCCACTCTGCACATATTTAATAACTAATCCATCTTTCTCTCTCCTTCCTCCCTCCCTCCCTTCCTTATTCAACTTCACTCATTCAATCTCTGCTGCATATTCTGTTACAGACACAGTCAGTGGCTAGATTTATACCACTACACTGAAAAATCACAACCATCTTAATGCCCTTTTAAGAAGCCAGTTTCTCTTTGATGGTCAGAATCAGGTTCAGAATAGTAGTTGCTTTTATTATTCCCTGTACCTTTTAAGAAATGAAAGTATCATGAACACAAATCAAGATTTTATTTGCTGCTTGATTTTTGTCAGTAATAGAGAGTTCTAACAGGTGATCCGATAGATGATGGCATTAGAAACCATCTAGACCAATTTGTTTTTGATTAGGTATCTCCTTTATTATAATAACTTTAACAACCATTGAGCCTTTACTTATGGAGGACTCACTACTTCCCAAAGCATCTCATTCCATTTTGGGGGGGGTACTTCTGATGGATATATGGATTTTCTTTAAATTATGTATCTCTTTAACTTCTTTTAAATTTCTTTAAATTATGTATCTCTCATAACTTCTTGTGCTCTCTGTGGCTAAGAAGAACAAGTCCACCCTCTCTTTCAGTGTGATAGCCTCTTTAAATACTTGTTGATATCTATCATCATCCACTCATTTTTCTCTTCTCCCTCTTAAACACCTTTCAGTTTCTTCAACTGATGCTCATATGGCATGATCTCCAATCTTCTCACCATTCTAATCATCCTTTTGTACATATGCTCCAGCTTGTCACTGTCTGCATTCAGGATTTAATCTGACTAGGATAGAATAGTGAGGTACTATTACTTGTCTCTTTTTGGACATATGATCTGTTAATGCAACCCGTGATTGTACTAGACTTTTTTAGCTTTCAGATCATACTGTGGACACATTTTGAGCTTACAGATTTTTTTCAACTATTGCCAAGCTGGACTTCCTGTATCTTCATATTTGTACAATTGATTCTATGAATACTATTAAATTTCAACCTAATTAGTTCAGCCACATCCACAATCTCTGGAAGTCTTTTCAGCTCCTACCTGTCGTCCAACACAGCAGTTCTTTTTTCCCAGCTCTTGTCATCTACAAATTTGATAAACATAATATATATGCTTTTATATGAATGATAACGATGATGGCTTTGCTCACTGATCTATCAGTAGTCTTCTCTCTAATATTTCAAATATGTATTGAGCACTTTTTATTACCTGGCATTTTTAAAGGACTTCAAAAGAAGTACAAGTATGATCTCTGCTCTTTGGGAATTTATAGTCTTTTTAAGGGAAACAAGGGAAGATAAAATTAGATTGATGGTTCTCAAACTGTGGTCATGGATCTTGGACTGAATTATTGTGGAGTTATTGCAAAGTGTCCATGAATCCATGTGTGCCAAGCATGGTCCTTTTGCCATTATGAATTTTTAAAGTCGGTGGATACTAATAATGTAGTTATTTTCATGATAAGGTCTATAATAGGCTAGACTTTACCTAGGACAGTTTCCTGGCAGTTTTAGTCTGAAACATGAACAAAATGAGATGCTTGTGATCCATCTAACAGTTAACAAAAGGACATTCACTTATCTATAAAAGGATAAAGATGTTCAGGGCAGGGAAGGAATGATCATTTAGTCTAAAACATATTTAATTGAGCACAGCTTATTAGTTTTGTTCATGCTTCCAGATCAGTGGTTCTCAACCTTCCTAATGCCACGACCCTTTAATACTCAGATGTGGGCATATCTGCCTGTGGGTGGACCCTACTGGAGACGAATAGAGAAGTGTTGTCTCGGTTCCTAAGACCATTGGAAATGTGTGTTTTCTGATGATTTTAGGTGACCCCTGTGAAAGGGTCATTTGACCCCCCAATAGCTTTTCTAGACTATTGTCTGAAACCTCAGGAAGGGGCTTCACTTTCTCATTTCATGGCTGTTTTGGACCTATATGACCAGTTTTAATACCTTATAGGGACAAACTAGCCTAATTTAATGTGAACATGGTGGTTAGGCTACTTCTCCCACCACAGAGTTTGTGAAATATTTTTACTCAGAAAGGTATCCTTGTGACCCAAAAGGTTGGGAACTTCTGAATTTGAGGATTAAAAATGACTAAATGTGGAATACTGAGTATGCTAAGAGTTGCTTGTTGTTGTTCAGCCATTTTCAGTTGTGTTTGACTCTTCATGACCCCATTTGGGGTTTTCTTGGCAAAGATACTGGAGTGGTTTGCCATTTCCTTCTTTTTACAGATGGGAAAACGGAGGAAAACAAGGTTAAGTGATTTGTGCAGGGTCACACGGTAAGTGTTTGAGGCCAAATTTGAACTCAGGAAGATGAGTTTCCCTGACTCGAGCCCTGGTACTCTATCCCCTGAACCACCTAGTTGCTTTGGAGATCAACATGAGAAAACAGGAATGTGGGCCAGAGAAGCTGGAAAAACTTTCATGGAGAGGTAGGGATTTAGCTGGACTTTGAAGGATGGGTAGGATTTGGACATTTGGAAAGGAGCTCAGATGACTGTAGGAATCTATGCTATGGATTCAATGTATTATTGTAGAGAGCAGAGATTATTTTCCAAACAGTTGACCCAAGTTTCTTTCCTGGCTAATGAAGTGGTATTTCGGAAAGGGGGAGGGTAATTATGGAATCCATCAGGGATGGGAAGAAGGATGAGCTAAGCCCATGGGAGCAGTAAAGAAACCATGATAAAGTGAGCCTAGGTGAACTCCAAGGCTGAGCTGACCCGAGAATTCCATGAGAGAGGCAGAAATGTCAGGAAGATACAGAAATCATCTGTTCAGGAGATGGATGGTGTGGAGAGGTCAGAGGAGTGCTGGTGGCCACTGGGGGTGGGGGAAGAACATCCTTGGTATAATTGGCAGAATTTATAACATGTATGCAAACTAGCTCAAATATCTATTCATAATTAATAAAAACATGATGACTAGGGTGTAGTCAGTTTAAGAGCTGAAAGTAAAGCATGCTGGTAAATGTTTTGTGTTGATGTCTATTATGTAAAACGACCATATGAAAAAGATGACTGTAAAAACTCAAAAGGCAGGGGAGAAGCCTTTTGCGGATCTCACTTCTTTGTTGGGGGGATTATAAAGAAGTAAAATCTACACTATATGTATTTTGGGAAAATATCCAGATGTGTGTCTCTAAATAGTTGTAGCTCATTCATAAGGAAGAGACAGTTTGGCACAACAGAGACAGCCTTGGATTTGGAGTCAGAGAGCCCTGGCCCAATTCTGACTCCATTACTTAGCGTGTGAGTGAGCTTAAACAAGGCTTCTAACCTTTCTGTTTCCCGTTGGTTATATGACATGGTTGGTTTAGATGGTCAATACGCTACAACTCCTACAATAAAGGAAGAACAATCACTGGAACCAAAGCTAAAAGGCCAAATGCCTCTTGATCAGGAAGTAAGCATGTGGTTGAGAGCTTGGAATTTCTAGTCTAGAATAATTGTGATTACCAAGATTTAGCCTGTGGAAGATGTGTAACTTGAAGGATGAGAGGAATTTGAAAATGTAGTGGGGGAGAATTGTAATATTGGGGAGAGACTACCATGGTCAAAGGGGGAGAAGTGGATGAACAAGGCACAGTGAGGAGGCCAGTCTGACTAGCATCAAAGTTTTGTAGTTAGAGATAAAGATTGAATAGATGAGCTGAGGCCTTGAATGCAAATTAAAGAGTCCTATATGTGATGGGTGATAGAAAGCAGTTGATTTTTTTTTCTTCAGGGGAGTGACATGCTGAAAGAAATGTCTCAGGAAGATTAATCTGACAGTATTGTCTAGGACTGGACTGGATTGAGGGGTGCCTGTAGGTAGGAAGAGCAGGTAGGAGACCTACCTGGTATGTGGGAGTAATCAAGTAATGCAAACGTGATGTATAGTAATAATGGTTTGGACTAGGATGGTAGAAGTTGGGATGGAAGGGAAGGGGCAAATCTGAGAAATATTGTGAAAGAAGTATTGACAAAAATTGGTGATTAAGAAGAGGGGATGAAAGAAAGGATGGAGGCAGAATGATTCCGAAGCTTCAGATCACATTGAATGGTTATACCATCAAGAAAATAGAGGAGTTGGGAGGGGAAGAAACTTCAGTACTGTGCATATTGAACTTAAAACAATAACAACAACAAAAACACAGCCCTTCAGGGTAAGGTGTACGACATTTCATATCCTCTAAGACTTGATTGATATGTGGGTGTTACTCTCCTTTATCCATTAAAAAATTCTTTGTTGCAAAGGATGTCTCACTGAATAGAGGAAGGTAGAGATATATTAGGAACTGAAGGTTGTATCAATTGGTCAAACAATAAGCATTTAATAAGTGCATCATTATATACCATGCATTGCAATTGGTGCTAGAAGAAAAAATGTTTAATTAAAAACAGAAGATATCAATACTATTTAAACCCTCTACCTACCTGAAAAAAATTACTACAGGATATGAAAATGAAAACGTCCAATAGGCAATTGGAAATGTGGGGTTGAGGTCGGGTGAGATGGGAGGGCAGGTTTGAAATACAGATTTTCAGAGTCATGAACATCAAGGCAACACTGGAAAGTGTAAGAATTAATGAGGGAGGGGGAGAGAGAGGAGAAGAGGGAAGAAGAGGGGCAAGGAAGGGGAAGAGAGAGACAGAGAGAGACAGAGAGAGAAAAGGAGGAAGAAGAAGAAGAAGAAGAGAGGAAGAGAGAGAAAGAAGAAGAAGAAGAAGAAGAAGAGAGAGAGGAAGAGAGAGAGAGGAAGAAGAAGAAGAAAGGAAGAGAGAGTCTTTCCAAGACCTTTGGAAACAGTATTTATACTAATTGCAGGGTTGTTGGGAGGACCACATAAAATAATATATTTAAATCATTTGCAGAATTGTAAGAACACTATATAAGTGTGAACAACTATTATGTAATGTCTTTTGGGTGAATTGTGTTTATGTTGAGTTTGTGGAATGAATACGATAAGAATAATGAGTTGCTTCATCATAGTGTTTCAATCAATGTAGCATGTGTGGGCTAATATTAAGATAAGGGAAAAGGGAGACAGAGTGACTTAGTGATCAGAGGACTGGCATAATAGTCAGGATAGGCCCTGGGTTGAAGTCTCCCCTCTAACACATAATGGCCAAGTCACCCTGTTGGTGCCTCTGGGTAGCTCTCAGAGACTGTAAAGTTGGAGACCAGTTGCAGGTCTGCATTGAGGAGATGACTTTTCTCACCATGGTCTCACTGTGATGAAGAAGTCACAGGTCAAGAAAAAAAATGAAGCTAAAACCAGTTGTGGAAGTTTGGCAGGGTGTTAAGCCCAACATACTGTGTTTCTGTCTCTCTTTATAAGGTGCAGGGCACATTTCAGCAGACATTGCATGGCACTGTTTGCATTACAGAGCAGGGCTAGATTTATATTTCTAAATATAGGAGTCAAACCTATGCCAGATGTAGTGCATAAGACCCAACAGCAGGGCATGAAATAAGTTCTATTTTCTCTGCTTTTCAAGTCCCAGAAAAAGGACAAGTTGCTAGTTGATTTATAGTGGCTTCTCAGGTAGAGCTGGTCTATTAAGGAAGACTATAAGGGGAGTTGCAGATGTGTGTGTGTGTGTGTGTGTGTGTGTGTGTGAGAGAGAGAGACAGACAGACAGACAGACACAGAGACAGAGATAAAGAGAGATAGAGAGACAGAGGGGAGAGAAGGAGAGGGAAAAGGAGAGAGAGAGAGGAAGAAGAAGAGGAGGAGGAAGAGGAGGAGGAGAGCAGAGGAAGAGAGAGAGACAGAGACAGAGACAGACACAGAGAGACAGAGGGGAGAGAGGGAATAAGGTGAGAATCAATCTTAAGCAAAAGGCTAAAATAAAGTCCCTGAGGTGACTAGAATGGAATAGGTTTTCCTCTCTTGCCTGGCTACAAGTGTCCAAGGTTCTGTCCCCACTTACCACAGTAAGCCCTCAACTGGGATCACATAGTAAAAAAAATACCTGCTGTTCAAAAGATGTAGTGATTTTCTTGGAGCTGATCCAGTGGTGTTCTGAGAAATGTTTAACAACTGGCTCTCCAAAAAATGCACACAAGACACGCTTTTAGGTTTAATCTGAATTATTAACATTTTCTTCATCATTTTCTTAAAAGTAGATAATCAGTAAAACAATAAATCAAGCCCATATTTGTAGTATTTGCCAATTTTGGAGGTTCAAATGCTCATGCAAAAATTTAACAATTGCCTCTTGAGAGCTGATGAGTTGGCTCCCCATACTACTGATCTGACTTCTTTGTATATCAGAATTTTATGACATGATTCACATATAACAGGATTTTGCTAACTTACATATAGTAATTCTATGGGATGTAAAGATACGGTGATGTAATATATTGAGCAACATCACTCCTATTTTTTGGTCTACTACTTGACTCGTTAATTTATTAATTCTCTCAAATGGGTTCAGAAGTGATCAAGGGGTATGTTGTAATATTAACTCATGCATTATGACAAAGACAAAAACTTTCTCTAATTAATTCGCTCATCAGCCCAAAGCCCTCATTTTGGTTTATAAAACCAGAGAAAACTCCTTTCCCATAAACTTTCTCTCCTTTTTCGCTATCAATTCTCTGTTTCATAGAATCAGACGAACATGAGTGTTACTGAATGTATAATTTATGAACAGCATAACAAACAATACAAAGGCATATTTAAATATTTCAACAATGTAGCAGCTGTGAGAAAGATCACAGCCAGAGCCACCTCTGTCCATTGACTGCACTCTGACCCTTACACAGACACTGAAACCACAGTCTGACCATTCAGCTGTCACAGGATGCCAGTTAAAGTCTCCTCAGGATATCTTCTCCATAGTGTATCTTCTCTATGGGAATCTCTTCTTCATATTTCCTCAACAATAATAAACTCCCAGCCTCAATGTCTCACACAGAATGACAATTATATTGTCCCGGTCTCAGCCTCTCACAAGATTCCTCATAGAATTACAGATGCATTCAGAGCCTCCTCCCTTTGTCTTAAAGGTACAGTAGCTCTCCCCATTCTCCATGGGAAGGATTATTTAAACTCGGATTTCAGGTTTGAAGAGGATTAGGACATTCTCGTTAATTTTAGGGTGTTTTGGAAGAGCAGCTGAATAAACAAAGAAAATGTTCATTGATAAATGATGATTAAAATTTTATTTGGAAAGACTCACTTTTATTTTGCCTATTGAAGATAACTCTCTTAAGCAAAAAGCAACCAACTTCGTGAGGTCAAAATACCACTGGATTTGGAGTCAACAGACTTTGGCTAGAATCTAGGCTTTTTACTTTGTGGTCAACCTTGGTAAACTCATTTAACTTCAGTAGGACTTGATTTCCTTAGTTATAAATTGAGTGTTGAGCAGTTAGATGGCACAGTGGGTTAGATATGAGTTCAAATCCTGCCTCAGGCACTTACTAGTTGAGTGACCCTATGTAAGTTACTGAAATTCTGTTTGCCTCAGTTTCTCCAACTGCAAAACTGTGATGATAATACCAGCCTACCTACTGTTGGTTGTGAGAATCAAATGAATTAATATTTGTAAAGAGCTTATCACAAAGGCAGCACCAATTCTCCCAACATTCCCCTCCAACAACTTTAAAATAATACCTCAGATCAAATTCTGGAGCAGCAGAGTCAACAAAAGGTCAGGGTGAGACATTTTTTTTTCCAATCAAGACAATTTAGGAGGTTGGCAGGGGGAAGCCTGTGACACGGGGGGTGAAAGAGAGTGCATTTGGCCACAACTTCACCAATGGGCCTTGGCAGCAGCAAAGGCTTTAGGAACTCTCAGCCCAGAGAAGGTAAGGGGGCCAGAAACTGGTCAGACAGAGATAACAGGGGAGCCTTTGTGGACACAGGGTATGGGGTCTGGCAATGTTTGGCAACTCTATTGCCTATATGCAAATCTGAGTCTCAGTTCCAGGGTGAAAAATACTCTTTGTGTTTGATCAGTCACAAGGGAGCAGGGGTTTTTGTTACAATTCCAGGGTAGAGAGGAACACTAAATGTTTGCATATCCAGGGTAGCAGAGGTCCTTTCTGGGCAAAGACCAGTGTGCAGACCGAGAGAGCTGTGATCAAACCTCTCTCCAAATCACTCCACCTTGGTAGCACTAAAAGCTTGCAGACTCTTAGAACTAGCTCTGAGAACAGCAGCACAAATAATCCTGAAGCTGGGGACAGTGCCTTCTGCCATATACACCTTATGTTAAAAGTGAACTGAGCTCAACTTCAATATAAAGCTCAAAGTCAAGAAAGAGGCTGGAAAAATGAGCAAACAACAAACAATTTGACCATAAAAAGCTATTACAATACAAGGGAAGACCCAGAAAAGAACTCAGAAGATAACAATGTGGCAACAACTATAAGTAAAGCCTCAAAGGAAAAATGCTAATTGGACACAAAACCCAACAAGAATTCCTGAAAGAATTTGAAAAAAGAGATAAGAATTAGAGAGGGAAAATGAGAGTAATGTAAGAAAATTATGAAATGAGGATTAATATCTGGATAAAAGAAAAACAAAAACTTACTGAAGAAAGCACTTAGCCCTGTGTTTGGCACATAGTAGGTGTTATATAATTGTTAGCTATTATTAGCTCTTGTTATTATTAAATGCTTTTCAAGGTTTCTTCCATATTTAAACCCATGATTCTATGATTTTAGTCCTATCTCAGCCACCAACTGGATATGTAAGTCACTTAAATTCTCTAGCCCTTAGTTTCCTCATCAATTAAATGAAGACAGACACAGACTAAATCATTACTAGGTCCTTTTTTAGATATAAAATTTTCTTTAAATTTTAAAATTTTACTGATACCTTTAATTTTTAGATCACACTTATTTTTGAATATTCTCCTTTGTCACACTTTCATCAAGTCAGATATCCCTTATAACAAAGGATAAAAAAGAAAAGAAAGAAATTTAGCAAAATTAACCAACATATCAATTGAATCTGACAGCATATGCAATGTTCCACACCCATAGTCTTCCTACTCTGTAAAGCAGATAAAGACATTCATTTTCTTAACTCTTTTGGGCTAAACTTTGCCATTAAACTAATAGAGAATTTGGCTTCAGTTGTTTTGTTCTTTGCATTTACATTGTTGTAGTTATTGTGAATATTGTTTTTCTGGCTATATTTTCTCCACTTTATATAGGTTCATATATTTGAATTCTTTATATTTATAATTTCTTGCAACATAATACTATTTCATTACACACGCATACCATCATCCATTTACCCCCAACTGACGGGCATCTACTTTGCTCTAGTCCTTTGTTGCCACAAAAAGTACTGCTGTGACCATTTTGGTATCTATAGAATGTTTCTTTCTGTCCTTGACCTCTTTGGGGCATATGTCTAGTAACTAGATTTCTGGGTGAAATGGTATTCCACTTTGCTCTCCAGAGTGGTAGCACCAAGACACAGCTTAAAAAATTATGAATTGGTGAGTCTGTCTTCCCATAACTTCTTCAGCATTCACTGTCACCATCCTTTCTTAGTTTTGTCAGGTTTGATTTTATAGAAATACTCCAATGGTTCAGGTTAATATTCTCTTCAACCCTCTAATCCAGCGGTTCTCAACCTGTGGGTTATGTTCAATTTGTAACAATGAAAATACATCTTGCATATCAGATATTTACATTATGATTCATAACAGTAGCAAAATTACAGTTATGAAGTAGCAACAAAAATAATTTTATGGTTGGGAGTCACCACAACATGAGGAACCATATTAAAGCTGTGGTTCTCACCCTTCCTAATGCAGTGACAATTTAATACTTGTATGTGGGTGTATCTGTATATGGGTGGACCGCCTGGAGATGGATAGAGGAGTAGTGTCTCGGTTCCTAAGACCATTGGTTTTCTGATGGTCTTAGGTTACCCCTGTGAAAGGGTCATTTGACCCCCAAAGGAGTCACGACCCACAAGTTGAGAACCACTGGTATTAAAAGGTCATGGCATTAGGAATGTTGAGAACCACTGCTTGAATCTGTGGCACCAAAGGATATTTTGTAGAGTAATGGGCTAGTTGCTCGCAATGGCATAATCTTGGACTTAGCTCACATTTGAGGTCTAGAGGGAATTTTACAGGATTTCAAGCCTAAACTAATTTTTACAGGTAATGAACCCGACACTCATAGAGCTAGAATAACTTCTGCAAGGTCACACCATAAGTTTGTACCAAAGAACTAGAACTCAAGTTTCCTACCTCCTGGTCCTTTGACTTTTCTTTTATATTTTGTGAGCTTTGTCTAGAAGGGAACACAGTAACACTTTACCCCAGGGATGTGATAGAGTCCCCTCATGCAGGCTTGAAGTAAGCAGGGATTATTAAAGTTTCAGTGTGAGCACTTAAGCATTGGAAATCAGCAAATGCTGCAAATGAGCTCTTGATTTATTGATTTGTTGATTGTCTAGAATTAAAAAAAAGTGATGGAGAAAGTGGTAATCATGATTAGACTTGAACATGTTGAGACTATGCTGTTCTCCCCCCAGATGATTGCTAAACATTTACCAGCACACCACTCCTTTACCAAATTTTTAATTCTTCCCTCTCCTCCAACTCCCAAAGGGTATTGCGTGTGGGTGGCAACAGTTTGTCACTGATCTTTGACCCTTCTATGGCATGAATATACTTTATCCTGAGCCTATGGCTCAGTAAACAAAGACTGGCCTCCTTCCTTAGGCAAATGAGGCAGGAGAATATATTAATTTGGGGAGTGATGTGGGTCATCATATTGAACAGAGTTTGAGTCAGATCTCTCCCCTTTGATGGTTACCTATGGAGTGGAACCCTGGGATCATGAACTGCCCTTGGCAGAGAATTCTGGGGAGAGGCCTAGAATTAAGGAGAAAGACTAATGACTCCTACGGTGTCTAGAATAGCAGGCATTTTTCCACATTACTTCTTTTTTTCTCCCTTTATCTTTTTCTTTCTACTTTTAGCTGAGAGAACTGATCATTTTTCTATTATATTCGTAACCAATTATTGAATTAAGATTAAGCCTTTTCCTGTATCATTCAACCAGTCTCTGAAGGACAAAGCTGATGAATGAGACTGACCAAATCCTCTGGGTACATGGTCTGCAATCTTGGGCAGAACCCCATCCATCTAGAAGACCTTACTTCTGTTTAGAGTGATCTACAGAATCTGATCTAGGTGCATTGTAGTCCTAAAGACTGAGCCCATGCCCTTGCACCCCTCCATTGCAGTCTAGTGGGACTTAGCTCCTGAAGAAGAAAATCAACCAGAGTGGTCTGGGTAGAGATGGAGTCCTTTGTCTGAATTGCTGGAGGAGGCTGAGTCTCATGATCAAGTCATGTTCTCAGCAGGAGGAGCTTTTAAGCTCACCTCCTCAAAAATATGTTTAATTGTTCACCAATCAGGGTTGATTTTCACCTGTCAGGGGACCTCCTTATCCAAAGACGTTGTAGGATCTCCATGTTTTTTTTTCTTTGGGTCCTGAGAGAAACCACTGACCATCAATTTATTGATTATCAGCTAGCCTAATTCATAAATTGATTATTAATTACCCAGAAACTCTGTCTCTCAAGCTTTGCATTGAGTTCATAGCTCATATCTCACCACAGCTATTTACTTTATTCAGGAACACACAAAAGCACTGAGTGATGATTGATGTGTGGGCAGTGTTATTAGAACAGTACTCACTATTCCAACTAGCTGCTAATTGTTTCTGAAATTAAGTAGCTGGCCCTGGATATGTAATTAATTACAGTAGCACAAAAGAACCAAATATCATACATAGTGCTGCTTTGAGGGAAACTCTTCTCTTGAAAATTCTTAGTCACTGAATTTGATTGAGAAGATCCATTTTCCTGTTAATTTGGGCTAATTTCCTGATTAATTAATCTGACAATTAACTTTAGGTCTCTATTAATAGACTCACAGAATCCCAGAGTTGGAAGTTATTTTTAATCCATCTCATACCTTAATATAAATTCTATCTTCATCTCCAACAAATGGTCATTCTGCCTTGGAATCAGGAAGACCTGGCTAATATATAACATGTATTATAAAACTCATTATAAATATTAAAATACTACGTTAAATGTATTACCCATCAACACCAGTGACCATCTCTGTTCTTTGTCTTCTTGTTTCTCCACATAGCTGAAAATACCCCTCACCCTGTTTTATCATTCTTTGCATTTATTGTCAGCTTGTTTTGTACACATGCTCCTCTTACAGAATCACACCATTCTATTTTATTCATCCTTGCCTACCTGTCCTTCCACTTCTTACATATTTCTTTTTAAAATCTCAGTGAGACTTCACAGAAATCTAGTACAAATGTCTAACAGTGACTGGCTTCCCTCTTATAACATCTGAAGACTATTTAGCTTTGCCCTAGAGGCCAAGGGGGAATGCAGCTGCAGGCAACCATTAATTATTTCTTAGGCTATTTAGGAAGCATTTAAGGTGTACCCTTGACATTGTTGGTAGAAAAGTTGGTAAATATCAGTCCCAGGCTGTGTGAGTCAGTGAGTGGAGGGTCTTTGTGAGAGTAAAGAAGGAATTATGTGTGCACAGAGGAGTCATGACGATGAGAAAGAACAATACTATTTTTATGAGATGAGAAGCAGAATGTGCAAGAATGGTGTCCAGGAACTTGAATCTTGTCCATCTCAGGGTATGTGCGAATTAAGAAATTATAGTAGCAAGCTTGTGGTTAGGGGAGTGTAAGCAAGTGTCTAGGAACTTAGGACCATACTGTGACTGGGAGAAGGAATGAGTGCTAGGGCATGTCATGCTGGCTTTGTACTAAACTTTGAAATGAGAAGGTCTTCATGTGGGAATGTGCGCCCTTATGCCTTCCCTGTGCCCTGTGATGAAATACTGAAGAACAATAATGACGAAAACTCACTCAGAATCTGTATATATGAACAACAAATTTCTGAGCCTCTGGTGGTCTCCATATGGGAAATAAGAGCATGTGGTGGGAGGTGGTACAAGATGACCCAGAAATCAGCATGTGACATCAGCAGTAATACTGTCATGGCTGCTAAGCATTTACAAGTAAGTCTGAAACTTCCTTCACCCCCTTTTAAATCTATAGTGAATGTAAATGTTATGTCTTTCTCCCAAGATTTCCTTCACTGATTCCTACTCTGGCAATCAATTCCTCCTTACTGAATAGCAGAATAATAATTCCTCCAATTGACTCCTCCATGCTTTAAAGAATACTATTCTTATTGAGTCAATTCATCATGATTGCTTATTATCTGTAGCTCTCCTTTCTACTCCAATTAGAGGAAAAGCAGCAGCAGATTTCTGAGTATTGAAAGACTCCCTTCTTTGTCATGCCAGTGTGACAGGTTTGTGGTCTGTGTCCCTCCAGACAATCTCATGTCAATTTCCCTAGTCTCTCTCCCCTACCTACCCTTCTGGGCTCCTAGTGCCCCTTGCCCTGGGCATAAAAATACCTTCTTGTGGCACTGAAAAGGTTGCTCTAGATTAGGGTTGACAACCTGTGGCAGGTTATGAGATACTATGAGATAATTATTATGAAAATAATAATATAATAAATATATGAGATAATTATTAGAGTGTCTGGCACATAGTAAATACTTAATAAATACTTTTTGACTTGATTTGATTGTGAGTGTTGGGTCCAAGATCAGACCTTGGACAAACTGTGAGCTCAGCAATTTGTCATTCCATCATCTCACTTTCCGATCAGTGTTTCCTTTCTTTCTTCCATCACTTCTTTTCTCTCCTTTGTGTCTATATTGCATTCCACTTAAATTCACCCCATAAGATTTTAGTTGATGATCTGTTGTGACATGTGATGTTCACTTTTCAGTTCTCTTTTTTGACTTTACTACAATATTTGCTACCACCGAACAACCATTTCTTCAACGTAGGAACTGAATAATAACAATACCTATCATTAATATTATCCTATAAAGTTGTGCAAGGACTTTTAAATGTGTTATCTCATCTTATACTCAAAGTAAGTGCTACTATTCTCTTCATTTTGCAGATGAGGAAACTGAGGCTGAGAGAGGTGAATGACTTGATCAAGCTCATAAAGCAAGTGTCTAAGGCAGTATTTGAATTGAGCTCTTTCTGACTCCAAGTCCAACACTCCAGTCACTACCCCCACTTCATTGTGCAAGCATTTTAAAAGTGTCTACTGTATGTGCAAATTACTCTTCTAGGTGCTGAGGATAGTGACATACAAACTGACAGTCCTTGCCATAGATCTTGTTATCTAAGGTGGAACAAATACTATTGACACAAGAAAATAAGATGTGAGGTAGAACTTGGGAGAACCAAGAGTTCTAGATGAAGAGATCTAGAACAATTTGTGGGAGGAAAGATCCTTGGCAGCATGAAGAGGAGAAATCTGAGCTGGTCTTTCAGCAGACAAAAGTGAGGAGAAAGTGAATTCTACGAGGGATAAAACTGTATGAAGATCTAAGAGGTCATATGAGATTGACATGCAACTAATTGTTAAGTTTGGCTAGAATGTAGAATGTGTGAAAGAAAGTGGCTTGGAATAAGTATGGAAAGTAGATTGGAACTAAATTCCCCATCTCATTTCCCACAGAAGTTGCTCCAAACCTTTTTCTATCCCCTTTCTTTCAGCTGAGAACCTTGCCTCTACCTTTACTGAGAAAACCAAGGTCATTCAACATGAGCACACTCTTCTGTTCCTTTTATCCTGGGTTCCAAAGCTCGGACTCCTCCTTCTTCTTCCCTCCACATATCCAATCAGGTGTCAAATTTTGCCTTTTTCTACCTTTACACACACTCTCTCCATCGACCTTTTCTCCACATTAACTGCACGCTCACACAGTTCCTGCCTTAGTCAAGATCCTTGTCACCTCTGGCCTAGACTATGGTAACACCCTTCTTATTGCTTTCCCTTCCTCAGGTTTTTCCTGACTCTACTTCATCCTCCAAAAAAATTGCTCAAAGCAGTTTTAAATACAAATCCTACCATGTGGCTTCATTACTCGCTGAGCTCCAATTTCCTATTGCCTCCAGGATAAAATATTAACTTTTCTACTATAATAATAAGATAATAAGATCTGTGGCAAGGACTGTCACTTTGCATTTCATTTTCCTCAGCACCTAGAACAGTAATTTTCACATATAGTAGAAGTCCCTCACAACCTTGCCCCAGTCTATCTTTTCAGCCTCAATGGCGATCACTCCCCTGCTTCAACTCTGGCAAGCAAGCCAAGATCTTCCTTCTGTTCCTCACACATGATATTCTAGCTCCTGTCACTATATATTTACTCTGGCTGTCCCCATGCTTTGAATGCTCTCCTTTACCTCGGAATTCACAGAGTTCCTCTCTTTAGGCCATAGCTCCTGTCTGAAGTCTTCCTTATCTCCCTGCAGATGCTAGTGCCCTGCCTCCCATGCTGTCTTGTGTTTAGCTTCATTGTAGACATTTGTATTTATTCATTTTGTGTTATGTGTGTATATATATATATATATCCATATTCATATTTTATATGTGCTTGTCATCTCTTGCATTAGAATGTAAGGTCCCTATAAAGTAAGGATTGTTTTCATTCTTTGTTTTTGAATCCCCAGTACCTAGAAAGTACTTGTGAGCATAGAAAGTACTTAATAAAATGCTGATTGACTGACTGATTGATTGAAGGGTTGATTGTAGACAATCCAACATCAGGCTTAGGAGATAACATTTTATCCTATGGGTAGCAGGAAGTCACTGCAATATTGGGGCAAAGGAGTGATACTGTCATGTCTTTGCTTTAGGAAGACAATTTTCCCATTGCTGTGAGGTTCAGTTGGAGGTGGGAGCAAAGACTGAACTTGGTGTCTTTAAAATAGTCATAATAATCTCAAAAAGGTGAGAGCCTGAACTAGGGTGATTGGCTACCTGCGTCCAGAGGAGAGGATGGTTATAAAGTGACACTGCGCTAAGAGAATCATTAGGGCTTGCTTAGTGATTGAATGAAAGGTCTAAAGGGGAGAGAGAGACAGACAGAGAGGCAGAGACAGAGAGACTGAGACAAAGAGACGGAGACAGAGAGACAAAGAGAGACAGAGAGAGAGAGAGATAGACACACAGAGAGAAACAGAGAGAAAGACAGATACACAAAGAGACTGAAGCAGAGAGGGAGGGAGAGGCAGTGTGATATTATTATAGAAGGCTCAATGGATTTGTAGTCAGAGGATCTGGGTTCAAGTCTCGTGTCTGCCATTTATTATCTATGGGACCTTAGACAAGTCATTTATCCTCTTCTGGCTGTAGTTTCCTCATCTGTAAAATGAAAAGGTTGGTTAGATGAAACCTGAGGCCCCTTTCAGCTCTAAATCTATGGCCCCATGAGTCAAAGCCAGTGAGGTGGCACAGAGGATAGAGAATGCTCGGTTTGGACTCAGGAAGACCTCAGTTCAAATCTGGCTTCAGATACTTACTAGTTGTGTAATCCTAGCTAAATGATTTCACCTGTTTGCCTCAGTTTCACCAGCTGTAAAGTAGGAATAATAATAGCTCCTATCTCTCAGGGTTGATGTGAGAATCAAGTGAGATAATATAATAGTAAAACCCTTAGCATAGTGCGCCTGGCTTGGGGTAAGTGCTACATAAATATTAGCTTAGGGAGTGATTGGTAGACTGAGAACTGTGAGCTGAGTCAGCACTTGGTGAGGAACAGCACCAAACTTCTTCTACCTGAGCTGTCTGTTGCCACCATCATGAGTGTGCAGGAAGAGCCGACAGTGAAGGGATAGAAGGCTGAGAATGGGCACATTGTAGTGCTGCTCCCTTTAACTGGCTGAGGTTATAGAGCTCTGTGGCTGCTTCAGTTGTCTTCACAAAGCAAATGAGACCCAGGGGAGCTTCCAAGGTTCAGGAAGGGTGTGCCTGCATTGTTAGGATTCCTGGCAGCCTTCTCCAATGTGGGCATGTCACTGTGTGCCTTACCCAGGATGTGGACATCTGGGAAAGCATCCAGGGATTCGATCTGGGTGTCTGCTTCCCCTCCCCCTTGGCATTCTGGGTCCTTTTGGCTCCACATGGCATCTCCTCATTGGCTCACTGTGCTGGGCAAGCTTGTGATGTTAAAGCCTTTCTAAGACAGCCTGGGGCTATGTCTCTGATATGGCACATGCCTGAGTCACCTGAGCCACCCATTCATCTCAGGGGTGGTTTTAGAGTCTCAGAGGAAACAACTTGGAGGTTTCAAGTCTAATGACTGGCAGCATGGTGGTATCATGAACAAAAAGAGTAGAGTTTAGAGGAGGGGCAGGTTTAGTGGAAAGGTCATGGATTTGGTTTTGAAAATGTTAAGTTTGAGGTACAAGGAGAACATTCAGGTAAAGGCATCCACAGAGAACAATCAGGTTAGTAAGGTCTCAGACAATATAGGAGGAGATAGAATCAAAGTCAGGCTGGAAAAGTCAGCCTTGGTTTAAAAAAAAAATAGGGCTGCATCATTCTTTGACCCTAGGAGTGACAAGAAGAAAAAGTTAACTCAACGTTCAAAGACTGAGGTCTTGAAATGAGTATGGAGAAAAGGGGGAACTCTGAACATCCCCAGATTATTAGTAATCATTTCTCTCAGTGTATGTGTGTGTGTATGTATATTTATGTATTTAGTCAATCAGAAAACATTTATGAAATGCTTACCATGTGCCATTATGCCAAACACTTGGAATACAAGAAGAGGCAAAAGACTGTCCTTGCCTTCAAGGAGCTTATAATCTAATGGGGAAGAGACTGTGAAAACAAATAATACAAACAATATACAGAATATTTATTTTTTCAGTTTTTTCAGTAGCATCTGACCCTTGGTGACCTCACTTGGGGTTTTCTTGGAAAAGACAGTGGAGTGATTTGCCATTTCCTTTTCCAACTCATTTTACAGATGAGGAAACTGAGGCAAACAGAGTTAAGTGAATTGCCCAGGGTCACACAGCTAGTAAGTATCTGAGGTAGGATTTGAATTCAGGAAGACTCATCTTCCTGACTCCAAGCCTGGCACTTACTCATTTGCTGCACCACCTAGTTGCCCTCTCTAAATAGCATTTTAGGGTTTGCAAAGACTTTATGTAATCATCTCAGTTGATTACTACAACAATTGTGAAGTGAGCATTATCATTATTCTCCTTTTATAGACAAGGCAATTGAGTCTCAGAGAGGTCAAATGACTTGCCCAGGTTCACATAGCTACTAAGTATCTGAGGCAGAGTTCATACTTTCTCCAACTTGCTGATCTTAGTTTCACACTCTTTCTACTGGGCTGTGCTGCCTCTCACCAATCATGATCCAACTAAGTCTTCTCTTCTACAGGCTGCTTATCTTTAATTCCTTCAACTAATTTTCCTGAGTTTGAGATCTTTGACTATCCTGGTTGTTTACTCTGGGTGCTCTCCATTTTATTAATGTACTTCCTGAAATATTGTGTTTAGGACAGAGTATAATACTCCAGGTGTGACCTGATTGGAACAGAGGACATCAGAATCATCACCTATTTTGTTTTTCTTTTTTTCCCTTGAAGCTAGGTCTCTTTATACAACTTAAAATCACATTAGCTTTCTTGGCTGCCATTCCACTCTACTGACTTATTGAGTTTTCACTCCACTCACCTCCCTTCCCATCTTTTCTCAGACTAACAATGTCTTATGTTCAGTATAACAGCCTCCTCTACCTTATAGTTGTGAAGATGATTATTTTGAATCTAACTGTAAAACCTTACTTTTGTCCCAATTACATTTCAGCTTATTTGATTTGGCCTGATATAATAGATGATTAAGATTTTTTTAGGCTTGATTTTGTTATCTGCTTTGTTAGCTATCCTTTCCTACTAGCTTGGTGCCATTTGAAAATTTGATTTTAAAAATCCCATGGATATTTTTATCAAGCCATTGTTCAACAAAGGGCCGGGCAAAGATTCCTGGGGTTTTTCACTGGAGATGGTTTTCTAAGTCAGCGTCAAAGACTTCTCTTGGGAACTGGCCGTTCATTCAGAATACGTCTAATTTTATTATTCTTGAACCCACATGTCTCCACCTTTTCCACAAGATCCTGAAATACTTCATTGAATATTTTGCCCAAATTTAGGTAAATGATATCAAAAACATTTCCTTGATCTATCAGTTAAGTACTCAATGGATTGGTGATCTCATCAGTTCAGGGGTTCTCTCTAACAATGCAGATAATGCATCTTGCATAATGCCCTGCACATAGTAGGCACTCAATGAATTTCTGCTGAATTAATTATTCCACCCAAGGACTAGCAAAGCAACCTTATGACTGACTCCGAGGTACGAGGTAGGTGAGAGATTCTTCTCATTTGATACTCCTCACTCTTTTTCACAAATGAGCCACTTAGATTTCATCTGAGATTCGGAATACCAGCATAGTAATACAGTCTGTCTTTTAACTGTACCAAGATAGGTTTCTTGCATGTAGTTTAGGCAGGCTTCATTTGTACACAAAAGAGATCTGCTGTCTTATTGTCAAACACTGCTTTATTGATTTGTACAACATTAGGTGGATCAAAGCTGTGCAGTGTTCATTACAATTTAAACAGCTGTGTTGTCCTCTCCTTTTGGAAAAAGACACTGCATGATAAATAGAAATGCATAGAACTATTCACTCTCCCAGAAAATCTATGGGCAAGCAGGTCATCATCTATTCATGCATGCATGCATACATTCATCTGACAAACATTTTCTATACAGAGTATCTTCAAAGTCTTAATGTAGTTTTAAGCTAGTAAAGCTTAAAATTGTAAGCCACTAAATTAGAATTTAAATTAGTACTTTGATGTCAGTTTTGAAAAATGGAAAACCCCAGGAATCTTAGCCTGACCCTATGCTGCTGAATTTTTTTTTTTAGCAATGATTGAATAAAAAAGCATCCATGTCATGTTTTTTCTAATGTGCAAACAGGACTGAGCTGGAAGGAAGGGATAACTTACTGGATAACAAAATTTTAATTAAAGTTTTACTGATTCAAGCTTAAAAACTGGACTAAGATTTTAGGACATCTTGTTTATTGGACATTTATAAAACGTCTCCAGAATATGAGGTGTTGTGCTAGGTATGGTAGGTTTATACACAGATGAGTAAGCCAGCAGGAGAAATAAAGTATGTACAGAAGAGATTGTAGCTTTTGGTACTTAAATGGACCCGTGACTTCAACAATGTCATTACTTCCTCAGTCAGTATATTTTGTGGCTCATCTATGTGTCATTCGTGTTTCTTGCCCACATGTTTTCTCTTTTTTTAAAAGTAGAGATTAATTAATGCATTTGGTTTTTAATGTGTTATTTCTGTATTCCTCACAACACCCTAGAATTCAGTCCTTTCCTTTCTTGTAATCTAAGAAAATCATTAAATGAAAACAACCAATATATGTAACATTATGCCCTTGTAGATAGACTCCTGCCTTCTGACAAGAGGAAGAAGGTATGTCTCATTATCAATTGTCTGACACCATTATTAGTTTTGCGAGGACTCAGAGTTTGGCTTCCTTTTAGTGACCTTGTACTATTCCATGCTTGTCTTGTCTACATTGTCTTGATTGTCTTTTATTCTGAAACAGCTCATACAAAAATTTTCATGTTTCTTGCTATAGTTTTCTATCATTCCTCCATGGAGGAATTATCCAGTGTAGTAAAGGTCTTCCTCTGGTTCTTTTAATTATTTTCTAAGTACCAGGGGAGCATCTGGGTTCTCGATCTGTTATCCTTTATTCTTGCTACACAACTGGGATCATGCTACTGTCCCTCATACCAACTGCACTGAGTCATCCTGTGTCCCTTGGCCCAGGTGACCTCATCAGGTAATTTTATGATAACTGGTTGTTGTGGAGCTGCCATAATTTGGAGTATAGTCATTGTGACCTATTTTGGGGCAATTTTGTTGCTCTAAGAACCTTACAGGAAGTTCCTGGAATTATTAAATTCTGCACCACCCCCACCAACTCTTCAGTGTACTGGAGGAGGGGAAGACTTCTCCATGGTAATGCTGGTATTACTCATTCCCTGTACCCCAGGCCGTTCTGTTTCCTTTCTCTCCTCCAATCAAGCAATCTTCCTCCTCCCTAGGAGGAGCACAAAAAGGCATAATTCTGATATATTGTAAAAGATAAAATCTTATATTCTAGTTTGTCATCACCATTCTTTCTGTTGCCATAGGGCTGCATAAGGGAGTTACCAAGACTCTGGTGATTGTCCTAAGTCCATATATAGTCTTTCTCACAGAAGGCTCAATGTGTAGAGAGGGCTCACCAACTTCCTCTTGTTCTGGCATATGCTGACTGAGGTGATTCTCCTGTTCAACTGCTGGATCATTTCATTCCAATTTCTAGTTGTAAAAAGCATTTGTGGTAGCCAGATATAAAATTTAGTAATCCACAGACTTTTCTTCTCTTTATTATCTTGATTATGAATCATATTTCCCATTGTAGTTTCCCATTTCCCCTATTCCCTCTTTCAAATTGAAATCACAAAATAGCAAGACATAGTTTAGTTTTATTTAAAATAATTTGTCAAGTTCTTCACTCAATTTCTTTACTGCTTCATCTTTTGCTATAATAAACAGTCAGAATTTTAGTTTAGAGTGTAAGGCATAGTGATGCATTTTTGCCAAGTAGGAGTACCACAATGTTGTTCCTGAAGGTAGACACTAGGGAGAAAAAAGTCTCTCAAAAAAGATACCATGAGTAGCATTATTTTTAATGGGGATAAGCTAGAAGCCTTCCCAGTGAGATCAGGTGTGAAACAAGAATTCCCTCTGTCACCAATATTATTAATATTGTATAAGGAAATTCTAGCAATAGCAAAAAGAGAAAAAGAAATGGAAATAATTAGAATAGGGAATTAGGTAATAAAGCTATCTCTTTTTGCAGATGATATGAGAATGTACTTGGAAAATCCCAAAGATTCAACTAAAAACTTAGTTGAAATAATAATTTTATCAAAGTAGCAAGATATAAAATAAATCCACATAAATTATCAACATGCTTATACATCAAAACAAAACTTTGCAAGAAGAGATAGAAAGAGATAACCCCATTTAAAACAACTCTAGACAGTATAAAATATTTGGAACTACTCAGGAATTATATGAACAAAATTGTAAAAAACAAAACTTTTTATAGAAATAAAATCAGACTTAAATAATTGGAGAAATATTCATTGTTCATGGGTAGGCAGAGTCAATATAGTAGAAATGGCAGTTTTACCTAAAACTAATTTATATATTCAGTGCCATCACAATTAAATTACCAAAAATTATTTGGACCAGCCTTTTTTTCAGACAAGTTTCTGTGCAGAAGGACTTTAGTACAAGCCTATGAGGTTTTAGTTAGATCCTTTCTTTCATAGATCAGGTGGGATCCTCTAGGACTTTCAGTCTAGTACATGGGAAGAGGGTGTTGAAAGATGAACTATGATTTCATTGTTGTGAGGACTCCCACTGAGGAAACTCCCTCTTTGAATAGATATTAGTAAACTAAAATCACAGAAAGTTGTCTGGGACCTTGAAAGATTAAGTGACTTGCTGAATCAAGCCAGATTGGGGCTCAGTTTCCTCATCTGTAAAATTAGTGGGTTGGATTCAACAGCCTAGGAGATCTCTTCTAATTCTAGAGCAGGGGGTGTTATTAACCTGCAATCTACAGATCCCTAAGAGTTCGTTCCATGGCTGGAGCTCAAGGAACCTATGAACTTGGATGGGGGGAAATATATCTTTATTATAGTATAATTGACTTCCTTTCCAATTATATATACTTTATGTATTTACAAACTTTCTGAAAAAGAGTTTATAAATTTCACCACACAGCAAAAGTGGTACATGACACAAAAATTAGGAACTCTTCTGCTCTAGCTCTACAATCCTATGTGTCAGGGATTTAAACCCAGGTCTTCCTGACTTTGAGGCTGTCTATCTGTTATGCCATGTTGCCTCTCTTTGTGAATTATAGACATAAGTAAATTTGAGAAAACATAAAATGTGCTAAGTGCCACCACCACCACCACCACCACCACCACCATCATCATCATCATCATAATATAGTATTTATATAATGCATACTATGTGACAGGCAGTGTGCTAAGAGCCTTTACAAATATCTCATTTGATCCTCACAACAATCCTGGAAAGCAGGGACTAATATTATTCCCATTTTATAGTTGAGGAAACTGAGGCAACAGAGGTTTAGTAATTTTCCCAAGGTCACAAAGCTAATGGCTTTGAATTCAGGTGTTTTTGATTCCATGCGCCATCTAGCTGCCAAGATAAAAATTTTTCGGTGAGATAGAGAAGCCAATGATAGATGACAAGCAAATGAACATTGTTGCTTTGTTTATATGAAATGTTCTTTGATGAATCTGAAAGGAATGGAAAGGTCGCCTGGTGGCTGTAGGTTGAGAAATTTCCTGAGGTGCTGCCCTTGCAAAAGGTCTTAAAACTAACACACCTCCTTCCTCAATGTAAAGTCTCCATTCTTGGTCTATTTGGGACATTTATTCTGCTCTAGAGACTGGTATATTAACTTGACTAATACTGAAGACAATTATTTCCTTGGAAATTACCTAAGGAAGACAGAATCAGAAGGGAGACTTAAAAAAAGTTATTTATTTTTAACATTCTTCTAAAAAACGTTTTTAGTTCCAAGTCCTCTCCCTTCCTCCAGCCCATCCCCTCCCCTTTGAAAAGGCAAGCAATATATCAATTATGTATGTGAAATCCTGCAAAACCTATTTCCATATTAGCCTTCACAAAAAGCAAGAAGAATAAAGAAAATAAAAATATCATACTTCAGTTTGCACTCAGAGTTCATTAGTTCTCTTTCTGGAGGTGGAGAGCATTTTTCATTATGAATCCTTTGGAATTGTCTTGAATCACTGTGTTGATCAGAATAGCCCAGTCTTTCACAGTTGATCATTGCAACATTGCTGTTACTGTGTGCAATGATCTCTTGGTTCTATTCACTTCATTTTGTATCAGTTCATATAGATCTTGTTGTATTTTTTCTGAAACTACCCTCCTTGTAATTTCTTATAGCACAGTAATATTCCATCATAATCATATGCTACAACTTGTTTGACAATCCCCCAACTGAAGAGCGTCACCTCAATTTCCAATTCTTTGACACTAAAAAAAGAGCTGCTATAAATATTTTATACATGTAGGCCCTTTTCTGTTTCCTTTGATCTCTTTGGGGTACAGACCTAGTAGTGGTATTTCTGGGTCAAAGGTTACATGCTATTTTATAGCCCGTTGCATGTAGTTCCAAATTGTTCTCCAGAAAGGCTGGATCAGTTCCTAATTGCATGATAGTGCATTATTGTCCCTATTCTTCCACATTCCCTCTAGCATTTTTTGTCAGAGAAGTCAATGAGATCAATTTGAGATCGTACTTCAGAGTTTGTTTAATTTTCATTTCTCTAATTATTAATAATTTAAAGAATTTTTTATATGATTATAGATAGCTTTGATTATTTCTGAAAAGTTCTTGCTTATATCTTTTGACTATCAACTGAGGAATAGCTCTTATTTTTCATGTAAATTCAATTCAATTTCTTATATATTTGAGAAATGAGACTTTTATCAGTAAAACTTGCTATAAATTTTTTGATATTACTTCACTCTCTATGGTTCCTTTTAACAAAATGTAGTTTCCATGATTTTCTTTTTAATTAGATCTATTTTTGATTTCGATTTGTTTGAGATCATGATTGCTACCTCTGTTTTCTCTCTCTTTTTTTTTAAATCTCAACTAAAGCAGAACAGATTCTGCTCTAGCTCCTATTTTAACTTTATATATGTCTTTCTGTTTCAAATGTGTTTTTTGTAAGTTAGATTCTGGTTTCTAATTCATTCTGATGTCTGCTTCTATTTCATGGTTGATTTCATCACATTCACATCCACAGTTATGATTATTATCATACTATTACTGTATTTCCTTCCATTCTATTTTCTTTTATTTACCTTGTCCCTCTTCAGGAGTCTGTTTTGCTTCTGACCACTGTCTCCCTTAATTCACTCTCCCTTTTATTACTCCTTCTTCCTTTTTCTTATCCTCTTCCTTTCTTATTTCCCTTTTGGGTAAGGTAGATGTCTATACCCAACTGAGTATGTACTCTTTGAACCAATTCTAGTGAAAGTGGGGTACAAGCATTGGTCTTCATCCTCCTACCCATTATCTCCTACATTGTAAAGGCTCTTCCTCTTTAATGTGAGATAATACCCACCATTTTTTCTCTCCCTTCTTCCAGTACATCCCTCTTCATCACCCCTTCATCTTTTTGGAGATCATCTTAACAATTGTCACATACCCATGTCCTCTGTCTAAATACACAAATGATGATAAAGTTATTAGAACTTACATGTGTAATTTTTCCCACATAAGAATATAAACATTTTAACCTTATAAAATCCCTTATGATTTCTCTTTCATGTTTACCTTTTTATACATCTCTTGAATCTTGTGTTTGAATGTATTTTTTTTAATTAGGTCTAGAGTGTTCATCAGGAGTGCTTGAAAGTACTCCATTTTGTTAAATATCCCCATTTCTCTCCCCCCATTCTCTCCCCCTGAAGCATTATACTCAGTTTTCCTGGATATGTTATTATCAGTTGTAATCCTAGATCCTTTGCCTTCTGGAATTTCATATGATAAGTCCTCCATTTCTTTAACAAGGAAGTTCCTACATCTTGTATGATATTGAATGTGGTTCCATAATATTTCAATAGTTTATTTTAGCTGCTCGAAATTTTTCTGTTTTAAATATCAGAGCTACAGAAATCATAAAGTGACAGAGAGGAATAAATCTCCTGCAGCCCCACAGGTGGACAGGAAGGGTCCATCGCAGTGCACTGGGAGCCCAGCCCTGCATGAGCCTGTGGTTTTATTCCCAGGGCGTCCATGACCAGCAGCAGATGAAGTGGACTTTGGGAGAGTGGATGACCAACAGCTGTGGTGGTTTCCAGAAATATAAATCCATAAATGCCAAAGACAAAGTAAAAGGTCAGTGTAGATCTCTGTTGGAACTGGGGGGGGGACAGAGTGCAGTCTGGCCTCTGCCCCTGGAGCAAGAAGCAGTGGAGATACAGTAGCTGTGCAGCCATCTTCCACATGCCTGCTTCAGAGCTCCTGGCCTGAAGATCGTAGAGGGGCAAAGCAACCATTCAGAGGGTAATCACTCTTGCTTTAACCTGCCTGGATCTGGATCATGGTCTTGGGTGGTGGTCCTGAGGTATGTGACCAGTGAGCCAGAGCTTGTGGGGGCAGCAGAGAGGGCACCCAACTAATAGTGCCAGCAGTTGTAAGAACTGTGGAGATTTGGGACAAAGCTCACTTATCTAGAAGCAGAGTCCTACTGGGGCAAAGAGCTCAAAAGTCAAGCAGTTGAGTGGCAACACGAGTAAGCAAAGGAAGCAAAGCAAGCACAGCAATCCAACTGCAGATTCCTTTTTTGGGGGACAAAAAGGATCAAAGCATGGAATAGAAGGAAGACAACGAGGTCAGAACTCCTTCACCAAAAGCTTCCAAGAAAAACATGAATTGGTTACAGGCTATGGAGGAGCTCAAGAAGGATTTTGAAAATCAAGTAAGAGCATTGGAGGAAGAATTGGGAAGAGAAATGTGAATGAGGTAAGAAAATCATGAAAAGAGAGTCAACAACCTGACAAAAAAATAACACCTTAAAAATAGATTAAATCAAATGGCAAAAGAGGCCCAAAAAGCCAATGAGGAGAAGAGTGCCTTAAAAAGTCAAATTTGCCAGATGGAAAAAGAATCTCAAAAGCTTTCTGAAGAGAATAATTCCTTCAGAATTAGAATGGAGCAAATGGAAGCAAATGACTTTATGAGAAACCAAGATACTATTAAACTGATCCAAACAAATTAAAAAATAGAAGGCAATTTGAAATATCTCCTTGAAAAAACCACTGACCTGGAAAATAGATCCAGGAGAGACAATTTAAAAATTATTGGACTACCTGAAAGCCATGATCAAAAAAAAGAACTTAGAAATCATCCTTCAAGAAATTCTCAA
>CM053598.1:126486783-126518431 GCA_028646575.1 Pseudocheirus occidentalis
ACTCTGTTTTCATGATTTTCTCGCATCATTCTCATTTATCTTCCTCATTTTTCCTCCACTTCTCTCATTTGGTTTTTAAAGTCCTTTTTCAGTTGATGTATAGCTTCTAGGCATTCTTCAATTGTCTTGGAAACATTTGGTGTGGGAGTTCTGATTTCTGGGCTCTCTTCCTCCTGTTCCATGCTTTGACCCTTTTTATCCATAAAAAAAGGATTCTAGAGTTTTATTGGTGTTTTTATTTTGCTTCCTCTTTTTCATGTTGGCCAGTCAATTAATTGGTTGGTTTTTTTAGGTCTGTGAAACTCTGCTTCCAAGGGGGGAAGCTCTGTTCTAAATCGCTGGTGTTTCCCCAACTGCCGGAGCTATTAGGGGGGTGTTGAAAGTCCCCCAGCTTTGGCTTGCTGAAAGTGCACTCCAGGACCACCACCCAAGACCACAATCCAGATCCAGGCCGCTCAATGCAAGAGCACTTGGCCCTGATCTATTAATTCAACCTCCCTGTGGAGTCTGCAGGCCAGGGGCTCTGAAGCAGCCTGGTGGGGGCCGCTGGTTCCAGCAGTTCCCTTCCCCCACTGCTTCCTTGCCCTGGGGGCAGATTGGCTGAACTGCTTTATCATTCCCAAATTAATTTTCAGTGTTTCAAGTTTCACTAACTGTCTCTGACCAAAGCTCCCCTCAGGCAAGTACTTTAGATTTTCTTTGAAGTAGACTCACCCTGTGGTTTGGGAGGCTCCACTCCTCCTCTTGTCTGCCCTGGGGCCTAGTGTGGCCTCCGCTGGGGTTTTGGGCTGGCCGGGTCTCTGCTCTGCTGCTCTGCAAGCTGCCCCTCTTCCGCGTTGTTCCTCACGCCTTGGCAGATGTGGAGGTGCTGGAGGCTGTAGAACATCTGCAGACTGGCTGTGGGGCTCGGCTCAGCTCAGTCTGGCTCCTTCGTGGTCTCGGCTTCAGGCTGGGCCAGCCTCCACTCCTGGCTGCCCCGATGAGCCCCTGCTGCCTAGCTGCCTTCAGCGAGAGCTGTGTTCTCTGCATTTTTGTGTGAGTCTGAGAGTCCTAGACTTTCCTAGACTTTGTCTGGGCTCATATTTTCTGGGTGTTTAGGGTGGTGGTGTGGGAGCTGCGGGACCTTGCTGCTTCTAACCCTTTTATAAGATTTTGAGTTCCAAATTTCCCCACCTCCCTTCTTCCCCTTCCCCCAGATAGTATGCAGTCTGATAGAGGCTATACATGTACAATTGTATTAAACATATTTCCTCATTTCACATGTTGTGAAAAGTGATTTAGAACAAAAGGGAAAACCCACAAGAAACAAAAAAAAAAGAGAAAATAGCATGGTTCAACCTACATTCAAACTCCATAGTTCTTTCTCTGGATGTGTATAGCATTTTCCATGAAAATCTTTTGGAATTGTCTTAGATGATTGTATTCATGAGAAGAGCTAAGTCTTCCAAGGTTAGTCATCACCTAATGTTGCTGTTACTGTGTACTGGTTTTGCTCATTTCAGTTAACATCAGGTCATGTAAGTCTTCCCAGGTTTTTCTGAAATCTGCCTGCTTGTCATTTCTTATAGACTAGTAGTATTCCATTACATTTGAATATCACAATTTGTTCAGCCATTCCCCAATTGATGGACATCCTCTCAGTTTCTAATTTTTTGGTACCACAAAAAGAGCTACAACAAATATTTTTGCACATGTAGGTCCTTTCCCCTTTTTTATGATCTCTTTGTTATACAGACTTAGTAGTGGTATTGCTAGATCAAAGGGAATGCAGTTTTATAGCCCTTTGGGCCTAGTTCCAAACTGCTCTCCAGAATAGTTAGATCAGTTCCCAACTCCATCAACAATGCATTAGTGTTCCAATTTTCCCATATCTTCTCCAACATTTATCATTTTCCTTTTTTATCATATTAGTCAATCTGATAAATATGATGTGATACTTCAGAGTTGTTATCATTTTCATTTCTCTAATCAATAGTGATTTAGAGCATTTTTTCATATAAGTATAAATAACTTTAATTTCTTCCTCTGAAAACCTATGACCATTTATCAGTTGGGGAATGATGTCTGCTCTTTTTTTTTTTCCTCACCTCTTTCTCAACTTTGAACTTTTTACTATAGTAAAGTTGGGTTTTACTCATCTGGAGGTGGGAAGGCACACTCCCAAACTTCAGGCTTTTTTTCTGCTGCTGTTTTCAGAGCTAGTTCTGAGGATCTGTAAATTTTTGATGCTTGCAGGGTGGTATAATCCAGGGAGAGGTGGGATCACTGATCTCATCTGCATTCTGGTCTTTGCCTAGGAAGGGTTACTGTTCCTTTTCATCTGCAAACACTTTGTGCTCTTTGCTGCCCTGGAACTGTAAGCAAAGCTCCTCTTCCCTTTTGACCAATCACAAGTACTCCTCTCTGCTCCCAGAACTGTGTACGAGTCATGAAGTTGCCAGATAGCATAAAGTCCTGTACCCAGTGTCAGCTCAGGGTCCCTCATCTCTTTCTGACCAGTTGTCCAACCCCCTTACTTATCTGACTGAAAGCTCCTAAAGCTGCTGCTGTTACAGCTTCTTTGAAGGCCCATCATTTCTATTGCCTGAGCGGTGGGCTGGCCCCCATCTTAGTGTCACAGACCTCTTCTGCCAACCTCCTAAGTTATCTTAGACTGGAAGAAAAGTCTCATTCTGACTTCCAGAATTCAATTTGATGAGTTATTTTGAAGGTATTTGGAGGAGAATGTTCAGGCTACTTTTTTCAATTGAGCTTTTGTGAATAAGGGTTTAAGCCCAAGCTTCTTAAGTTTTAGTAGGATAAATTCTTTACAAGTTTAGAGGCAAAGCTTGGATCTAACACATGGGAGTATACACTATGGATGGAGATGAGCTTTTGGTACACTGGCATCCTTATTAATGAAAGTGCATTTCCTCTTTGGTATCTGTTTACAAGAGCATCATTGTGGTGCACCTACTTGGCAGAATCATTCTTTAATCCTATTTCTCTGCTACATTTGGGCATTTTTCAGTATCCATTCTAGATTGTCCAACAAGGAATGATGACTGAAAGTCCAGGTGGGTCCTAGGTTGTGGCTTCAGAGCCAACCCAGTTACTGGCTTTAGACTTTGTATGGGATCTTGACAGAACAGAAAAAAAGGTGAGGTGCCCATCCTGTAGGGAACTCATGTATCAACAGAAAGAACAGGGTGAATTTTATTCCTGCCAAACTGATTGTCAACGGGAAAATGTAGCTTTTAAAAGCTATCTTGGTTTCAGTGATCATTTGTATAGTCAATGGCAGGTTAATCTTCCTTTAATATTGCTTTTTATCATGTTACACCCATGCTCATTACTCTTTTAATGAGTTGCATGAGATGACTCTTAAGGTTTAGTCGAGCTCTAAATCCCAAAATTCCTTGAATGTCTCATGAAAAGTAGACTTTCAAGGTTATACATGGTCTGGCTCCACCCTATCCACCTGGTTTTCTTTTCCATTGCTCTCTAATACAAATCTGCTGCATTAGCCAGGCTATCTTGCTATCATCTCCTTAGAACACTCATTTCTGTCTCTGAACCTTTGTTTATTCTGTTACCACAACCTGAAATCTCTCATTACTTCCCTCCAACTTAGCCAAGTCCTATGTATTCTTTAAGGACCGAGTTAAGCCCCATTTCATATATTAAGCCTTTTCTCATAATGCCAGGCCATAGTGATATTTGTCTCCTTTCATTCCTTTGGTATCAATTGTCCATGATAAGAAACACTGTTTTGTTTTATCCCTTCACTCCAGTGGATCTGTGATCTCAATGATGCAGGCATTTCCTCTCATGACATAAATTGAACCCCTTCATCCATGCCAATCTCTTGTGCACGACCTTCCATAAATCTGCCAAAAGGAATTTACCTAGTATGTTAAGGGCTTTAATAGAGTTCTCTTGATGTTGGTTAGATGCTAATGGAGCTTTTAGGTAGTATATGAATCAGTCTTGCTATATAGCAGACCCAGGACCATTTTTGCCCCTGGTCATTCATTTCTTCAACAATATTCTCTTCTTTACTTCTCCTGATGTTACTTTTTTTTTAATATGTGCTTTGTTTTACTAGTATGTATGTATGTACATGTCTATCTCTATCTGTCTGTCTCCATCCGTCCATCCATCCATCCATCCGTCCGTCCGTCCATCCATCCATCCGTCCATCTGTCTGTCCCTCCATCCAACTATCTATTTCAGTGGTTCTCAAGCTTCCTAATGCTGCAGCCCTTAATACTCATATGTGGGTGTATCTGCATGTGGGTAGACCTTCCTGGAGACAGAGGAACAGTGTCTCTGTTCCTAAGACGACTGGAAATATGTGTTTTCTGATGGTCTTATGTAACCTCTGTGAAAGGGTCGTTTGACCCCCAAAGGGGTTGCAACGCATAGGTTGAGAACTGCTGATCTATCTAGTGTTTGTGATAATCCTATTTTTTCCCACTGGTGATTTCATGCTTGTGCATTCACTTGCTCTAACTAGATTTTAGTCTATGGGCAAGGATGACATCTTATACATCTCTCCTGTGTCATTAGGCATAGTGCTCAATAAGTTGTTGATTGGTTGATCATAGTCTGAGCCTGGTATTAAATGTGTTAAATGTCAGGTCTTGTCATATTTACCCTTATAAGATCTCTCATATACTCTAATCCAATAAACATTTGTTAAGCACCTGCTACGTGCCAAGCACTATGCTAAGCATGAGGGATACAATTAATAAAAAGAAAGACAGTCTCTGCTCTCTAGAAGCTTACAATATAATGGGAGGAGACAACACCAAAAGGAGTAGGAAGGGGAGGGAGCACACTAGGGCATACCTGGTATAGAGGCATGGAGTTGAACAAACCAGGGAGGGCAGCAGATGCTAGATGGAGTGAGCCCCAAAGTTCAGTGTCTGCCCTCTATAAAGAAAAAGATCGGGAGGAGTTTGGTACTCCACCCTCCAGTTCTCCAATCCAAGGGAAAAGAGCCTAAGGGAGGTGATATCAGTTAAGGCTTGAGTTAGCAGTATGGTGATAGGATTAAAGGTGACAAGTTTAATCTGGAAGGGGCACCCTGTTTTGTGCAGTTGAAAAAATTCAGGCGGCAGGTGCAAACATATACACACGTACATATATGTACACACATAAACAGATATATAACATCTATATCTATATATAACAGAAATATAATATCTATATTTGTATCTGGGGCATCTAGATATAACTGGCACAGTATAGAGAGTGCTGGGTCTGGAGTCAGTAAAACTAATCTTCCTAAATTCAAATCTGGCCTCAGACATTTACTAGTTGGGTGACCCTGGGCAAGTCACTTAACTCTGTTTGCTTCAGTTTTCTCATCCATAAAATGATCTGGAGGAGGAAATGGCTAACCACTCCAGTATCTTTGTCAAGAAAACACCAAAAGGGGTCATGAAGAGTTGGATATAACTAAAAAATAACTAAATAACAAAAATATCTATTTCTGTGATCTATCAGTCTATCAATCAATCAATCAATCTATCTATCTATCTGTCTGTCTGTCTGTCTATCTATCTATCTGTCTATCTATCTGTCTGTCTGTCTGTCTGTCTATCCATCTATCTATCTATTTATCTATCATATAGCATTTCTCCTCACGCAACCATCACCCTTGTTCAGGTCCTCATCCCCTCTCTCACCTAGATAATTGGCCTTCTGAATGTCGCCCTGTCCTAACTCTTTTCTTAGCCCATTCCATCCTTTGCACAGCTGCCAAAATGATTTTCCTAAAACACAGATCTGACCTTGTCATCCTCTATTCAATGAATTTCAGTGATTCCCTATTACATTTAGAATCATATGAAATGCTTCTGTTGGGCATTTAAAGGTCTTCATAGTCTCTCTCCTTCCTACCTTTCCAGTCTTATACTTTGCTCTCCTCCAAACATTTCATAATGTTCATTTCTGCCTCTAAACATTTGCTCATCTTATTACTCCAACTTGAAACCTTTCTCCTACTTATCTACATCTTATGTTTTATTTAAGGCCCAATTTAAGTCCCATATTTCTTTTTTTTCCTTAAAATTCCGGGTCACAGTAATAGCTTATTATGCTGTTCCTATTATATGTACATGTGTATATATATATATATATATATATATGTATGTATGTATGTATGTATATACACACACACACACATACATATGTACAAAGTAACTTCTAAAGTTACTTTCCCATTTACTCTATATGTACCTTAAATACAGGTGGCTTCAAGAAGCTGTAGTGTACACAGCAGCCACACCCTGGTGAAACCATCTCTGTAGACAGGCCGAACCAGGCTGAAGGTAACCAACAGGCCTCAAATTTGTTGGTGATGTAGGGGGATGTTTACTCAAGCATATGAAGATTCTCCCCAGGAGAACGGGAGGATGGGAACAATTTGTTCCAGTGGCCGTGAAGGCCACAGCAGGTGCTGGGGGAAGATTAGAGCTTGGTCAGCCACTGAAGATATCAAGGTTATCCACTGCATCCCAGGCCATTGTCAGCCACCTTGATTTTTGTCTTGCCACTGGACTTTGCTGACTCTGGAAGAGAGAATGAGGCTGAGAACTTTCCATAACTCAGCCTCACTTAAAGCCAATTCATGGGCAAGTCAGAACATCACCTCATGATGTTATAGGTCCTCTTTAAACAGCAGACAACTACTTATACATACCTCTATATGTTGCCTCCTGCATTAGGGACGAAAGCTCCCTGAGATCAGGGACTGTTTTTGTCTTTCTTCGTACTCCAGGATTTAACATGGCAACTAGCTACAATGGATAGAGTACTAGACCTGGAGACAAGGAGACTCATCTTCCTGATTTTAAATCTGGCCACAGACACTTACTAGCTGTATGACCCTGGAAGTCACCTGTTTACTTCAGTTCTTCATCCATAAAATGAGCTGGAGAAGGAAATGGCAAACCACTCTAGTATCTTTGCTAAGAAAACCCCAGATGGGACCAGAAAGAGTCAGACTTGACTGAAACAACAAACAACAACAACAATAAAGAATTTAACAAAATGGCTGGCTGAGAGCTTTTTTGGTTAATTGATTGATTGGTAGATGACAGTCATCTGAGCAGAAAATTGCATATTTAGTATCCAGTCAAGGGCAAAAGAGTAACACTCTTATTTCAGTCTTATAAAATAAGTTTCAATTTAAAGTTCTTGAATTTTTTCCTCATAAATGGATATCAGTCAACCTTCTGGAAGAGACTCAGGACGTTCAGAGGCTTCTGTGGAGTATTTTTAGCACTTGCTGGCACCCTGGAGCATCAGAAAAGGCTGTACTTTTTTCCCCCCAACCTTTATAATTCCAAATAGGGCTTGAACCTCCTACTCCTTAATTTCTTTAGAAAACATTTTAATTTTTGAAGCTTATGTGTCTCCTTAAAAAAAAAAATCTACCCCTTTGAGAATGTCTCTAATTTCAAATTGGTGGAAACCACATAGAAACCAAGAGGGAAGGATCTGGTCTTGGTATATTTTATGTCATGTTGGACTCGGAGTCAGGAAGAAGGGAGTTTAAATTCCACTTTAGACACTAAACTAGGTGCCTCCTGGGCAAGGTCACTAACCCTAGCTAAATCTCTATGAACTCGTGTGTAAAAGGGTAATACCAATGGCACCTGCATCCCAGAGGGGGTCATTTGTCAAAGCAAAACAAAACAAAACATTAATTTTACGTAATCAAAACTGCCCATTCATCTTCTGGGATTCTATCTTTCATTTGATCACAAATTCTTCCCTTTCCCTAGATCTAAAAAGTAATTTCTTCTTTACTCCTTAATTTCTTCATTATGTAGACTTTTATATTGAAATCATATCTCCTTTTGGAGCTTATCTAGTTATGTATTGTGAGGTTTTGGACTAAACCTAATTTCTACTGGACTGCTGACCCTTGGCAGTTTTTGTCAGCTAGTGAGCCCCTGCCTTGGGAGCTCTTTTCTTTGGGCTTATTGAATACCAGAAAACTAGTTCTTTTATTTCCATATATTCACAAAGGTTGTTATGAGGACCAAATGAGGAATTATGTGAGACATTTTACAAAACTTAAAACTCATTGAAAATGCTAATTTAGAAAATGATAATAATCATAATAATACTATTTTGTCTTTTCATTGCCAGTCCCAATCTCAGTGTGTCCTAGCACATAAAAGATGCTTAATAAATTAATGGAATTGCATCTCTCTTCTTTGAAATTCTCCATTCGTTGTATGGACTCCTGGCCTAGCTTTTTTTTTTTTTTTTTTTTTTTAACCTTGGTTGATTTGTTTTTATTTTCCCATAAGGGAGTTCCTGAGAATCTATATGCACAAGATTAGGCCATTGTCTGTTTTGCGTTTCTTTCATTCTTATTTCTTTTCCTCTGATGTGGTTAATTCCTACCAAGCTTCTCACAAGATGCTTTCCTGTGTTATTAAATATCTTACAATTGAAGAGTGGCAGTTCTCATAAGCCAGCTATGGAATTCTGCTGGGTCCCAAGAGCCTTTGAATTTAGTTGGCTCAGCTGGTATAATTGATACTGTTCATGACTGTAGAGTTAGGGGCTGAGTGAAAAGGTCTCTGGACAGCTCATAACTATTTCCCAGTTATTTATGGGGGCCTTGAGCCTAAATGTTTCACCAGATATTCACAGTTATCCCCACTTGCATATGTAAATGAAAGGGCTGGGATTGTTAACTTCTCCAGAAACTCAGAATTATCACAATTGCCTGTCTTAGCTACTTTGAGCATCATCTTTAAAAAAAAAAAAGATTCATTGATGCTCTTTGTTCATACATTTCTGGATATATTCCAGTCCTCTCCTCCATCCATTCCCCTCCCCAACCCTCCCCTAATCAAATCTTCTCTAGCAACAAAGGAAAAGCCTTAGCTGGTGAGAGGCAGTGTGGCCTTATGGAAAGGGAGATGGGTTCTGAGTCAGAAAGATCAGGGTTCAAGTTTTATCTCTGACACTTATTGGGGGTGTAATATTGCTAGTCACTAAACTTTCTAGTGCCCCTGGCAACTTTTTAAGCAAGAGAATAAATTCCAGCCTGCATTAGTAAAAGGGAGTTTCTTTATTCTCAAGACAAAAAATATCTGAATCCTCTCCCCAAATGAAAACAAACAACAAACAAATCAATGAATAGTGATCTTGTTATTGGGTCATTTCCATTGTGTCTGACTCTTCGTGACCCCATTTGGTGTTTTCTTCACAAGTGCTTTGCCATTTCCTTCTCCAGCTCATTTTACAGATGAGGAAAATGAGGAAAATGACTTGCCCAGGGTCACACAGCTAATAAGTAATCCACGGTTAGATTTAAACTCAGGAAGATCAGTCTTTCTGCCTCCAGGCTGGGTAATCTAGCCACTGCTCCACCTAGCTGCCAAAGCAATGACCTCATCTGATGATAGAGGAAACATTCTTCCCTTGGAGTTTTCCCTCTTGCTGTTGTCTATCCTTTATTTTGGAAGAGACCAAAGACTGTAGGAGAGTGATGGAAGAGATGTCTTGACTTGCAGGAGAGTTGGATTTTCCTGAGGCAGAGTAATAAAAGCTCTAGCTCTTCAATCAGAAATTCAAATCCCAAATCACTTAACACTTTCCCCCACCTCAGTTTCCTCTTTTTCAGAATAAAGGGGTGAGACTAGAGGGCTTCTAAGCTTCTTTCCAGCTCTGTGTCTGGGTTCCTGTGATGTCACTGTTGAAAGGAGGTGTTTTTTTAAAACCATTATTTAGATTGGTGATTACTCCAAAATTGGCTTTATTTTGGTGTTCCTCGCATTGGTTACTGTCGTTATTGTTATGCCATGTTTAATGATGAGGACTTTGCCTCCTACCTTAGTACGGAAATGGAAGCTGTTCATTGTGCACTCACTTTCTTCTCTTCATCTCCAACCCCTCACCATCTCTTTTCCTTTTCCTAGTTGCTGAGATGGCCTTCCCTTCCCCCGCACCCCCCAAGAGTAAATCTTTCTGCATGAGTTCTTGATCCTATTCCCTTCTGTCTTCTCTAGGAGACTGCAAAGTCACTCCTTATAAATTGTTTCCTTCTCTACTGTTTAAAAAAAAAAAAGCAGACGTACCCTTTATCCCAAGAAAAACAAAACAAAACAAAAACACACAAAGCAAATAAACAAAAATCTTTTATTTCCTTCTCATCAAGTTATTCTCATTTGTGTTTCCTACTTTGCTTAGCCAAACTTCTAGAAAAAAAAGTCAGTTTTCTAGGCCTCTACTTCTTCTTCTTTCACCCACTCCTCATCCCTTGGAATACTTCAGTACTCACCTGAAACTGCTCTCTCCAAAGTTATCTGGGATATCTTAACTACTAAATCTGACGGTCTATTTTCAGTCCTCATCTTTCTCAACCTATCTGCTGCATGTCACACTATTGACCACTCTGTCTCCCTGAATAGTCTCCCTTCTCTGGGTTTTGGGGGCACAACTCCCTCTTATTTCCCGTACTACTTGTCTAATCAGCCACAGTCTGCTTTGCTTGTTGGAAATCACTATCACTTCGTCTCTCCCTCTCTGCCTTCCCCCCCTCCTTGTGTCTGTTTCATCTCTTCCCCTCCCTTCCTTCTTTCCCTCTTCTCTCTCTCTGTCTCTGTCTCTCTGTCTCTCTGTGTCTCTCTGTGACTGTCTCTCTGTTTCCTTCTCTCTGTCTGTCGGTAACTCTTTCTCTCCCTGCCCCCCCCCCCATCTTTTCCCAGGACTTTGAATCATCATATCTATACCAGTGACTCCCCAAATGCAATTTTTATCTTTTCCCCCAAACTCAAACCTTTTCCATACTTTCTTATTTCTGTTGAAGGCACCACCCTCCTAGTCCGTAGGCTTATAACTTTCCTATTATCCCTAACTTCTCACTCTTCTTTAGGCCCTGTAGCAGTCATTTGCCAGATCTTACCATTTCTACCTTCACATCTTTCACGTTCAATGCCTTCTCACTACTCATTAAGCTACCACTTTGGTTCAGGGCCTCTGCATTTCTCACCTAGATTATTGCAACAGCTTCCTAGTTGGTCTTTCTGCCTTAAATCTCTTTCCATTCTAGCCTATTCTGGCTACTACCACAAAAGTGATTTGCCTTAAGCACAGAACTGACCAGGTCACTTGCTTACTTAACAAACTGTTGACTTTCTATTGACTCTAGTACCAAATCTGCTTGGCTTTTTAAAGCCCTCCCAGACTTGCCCCAGCCTATTTTTCTAGACTAACTGTACATTACTATCCTTTCCTGAGGCAGCTGGTGGCACAGTAGATAGGACACTGGGCCTGAAATCACAAAAACCAGAGTTCAGATCTGACCAAAGACACTAGTTGTATGACCCTGGGCAAGTCACTTAACCTTTCTTTGCCCCCCGTTTCCTTAGATTTAAAATGAGGCTAATAATAGTACCTATCTTGTAGAATTGTCTTATCAAATGATGATAATTGTAAACAGCATTTAGCACAGTTCTCGGCACATATTAGGTACTACATATGTGTGTGTGTGTGTGTGCTTATTCCTTTCTGCTCTCAGATATTCAGTCAATCTGACCTTCTGTCTATCCTTCACTCACAGTACTACACTGGACTTTGTTGTGCATTTCCATTACTGTCCCCCATGCTCAGAACATACCCCCTCTTCACTTCTGTCCAATAGAATTCCTCTCTTAATTAGGATCATCTTCTAAGTGAAATCTTTCTTATTCCCCTCAACTATTTTTGTGTTCTCTCTCAAACTATGTGGGATAAAGGACACATACTCTGGGGTCACTCTCCCAACTGCTGCTCACACTAGCAGGCTGCATCCCCAGACCAAGGCTGTTCCTCCCCTCAAGGTTCTAGTGGTAATCCTGAGGTGTTGGGGTATTTCTCTAATATTGTTGCTGATGGTCCACCGTTCGATGTACTCCCCTCAAAATCATCCCCAAGTTACCATCCCTTCAGTATTATGTATCTCGTGATTGCTGCTGCAATATAATTTTTACCAGCTAATGTCTCACTGATAGCAATTATCCAATTAACATTAAATAACTTTTACAAAGTGATATTTTTTTTTCTTTTTTTTTTTTCTTTTTTTGCTTTTTGGAGGGCAGTTGGGGTTAAGTGACTTGCCCAAGGTCACACGGCTAGTTTTTGTGTTAAGTGTCTGAGGCCGGATTTGAACTCAGGTACTCCTGACTTCAGGGCCGGTGCTCTATTCACTGCGCCACCTAGCCGCCCCACAAAGTGATATTTACTAGGCAGGTAGGTGCTGCAGTGGATTGAATGCTCAACCTGGAGTCAGGAAGACTCATGTTTTTAAGTTCAAATCTGACCCCAGACACTTATTAGCTGTATGACTCTGGGCAAGTTACTTAACCCTGGTTGACTCAGTTTCCTCATCTGTAAAATGAACTGGAGAAGGAAATGTAAAACCACTCCAGTGTCTCTCCCAAGAAAATCCTAAATGAGGTCACAAAGAGTTGGACGTGATGGAAAATGATTTAACAGCAACAAAACTGAGAAGATGGAGCAAGAATATAAATTTTAAAAACACAGCCCCTCTCTGCAAAAGCAGGAATCCACTCGCTTCTACCTCATTGGTCTCTGGGAAGAGCTGATTCAAAGATAAAGTGATAAATGCTAACATCCTTCCTCCCTGCCCTCCTCCATTTCTGGCTGTGGAAAGGCTGATAGATAAATTGCTTTCTCATAGAGTTCTTGTAGAACTCTTGGCAGCTACATCCCTGACCTGTGTCAAGCTGGTGTCTGGTCAGGATTCGCCTCTCACTGGGCTCAGTTGCTGTGGCTACCAGAAGGTTCTGCTATAGTTGCTAGACCTCTGGTAGCGTTCAGAATTTACAAAGCCATAACCTGGTTTGTTCTGTCTCTGCTGTTCATTCACCTAAAATGAAGAAAAAATACACAATTTAAGCAGGAAAAATTGCAGGATGAGAGTTTTGCAGCCTCAGAGTGACTGAAAAGGGTGCAAAGAGAGGGCCTGAGACCCTTGCTCTACAGGAAGCCCGTGGCAGTTGTTTCCCTTTACTCTGAAAACATTAGAGAAGAAATTCTTCAGTTCTTTTGAGCATTTTGTAGCCATTACATTTGGTTCTGGAACAGAAGCCAGATTAACAGGCAATGCCACCTGAGGTAACGTCAAAGAAAAGGATCAAGATGCTTTCACAGGCTCTGAATCAGGGACAGGAAGGGCCCTTTCATCATGACATGCTACCAAGCCTCAATTCAATTCAATAACCAATTATTAAGTGACTGGTATGTGCCCGGTATTCTGCTAAATGCTAGGGGTACAAACAAGAAAAAGAAAGCCACCTGGTCTTCTTTCACCTGCTTTCACCTAGTTTAGTAATAACAGGACATATAGGGCATATTCCAAGGCTGGGGTCCTCTCTGACCTCTACTCCATTACATGTATTTAACTTCTTTGCATTTATTTCTATTTATTCACTTTATATTTATCAGATAAATTTATTTATTTGCTATAATTATGCCTATCACATATAGTACACATACACCACACATACATGTATATAAAATATACACACAAGTGTATATATAATACATATGTGTATACACACATACATATATGTATATGTGTGTATATGTGTACATATTTTTATGTGTGTGTATGTATATATATTTGTGTATGCATATAGGTATACATATATATACATATACATATATGCATATATATGTGTATATCCTTGTTGTCCCTTCATTGAATTGTAACCTTCTAAGAGGGGAGGTATTGTTTCATCTCTTATGCTTATATCCCTGGTGTCTACCATGGTGTCAGGCACATTACACGTCTTGAATAGATAGGATTGCTATTGCTATGATTGTTAAACCATGATAATGATTACTTGATAGAGACTAGACCTACACATTCGTTGATATAGGGACCTCCCAGGTGAAGAAACTCTCTTTACTAATTCAGGTTGCTACCTTCTTTGCAGTTCATATTCTTAGAGAGATACCTAGAACACTGAGAAGTTAAGTGACTTGTGCAGGATGATATTTTTGTTGTTGTTTATTCTTCCATTTGAAGAGGACCAATGACATCGTGGGGTGATGCTTTGATTCGCCCACGAAATGGATATAGGTGAGACAGACCTGCACAAAGTTGTCAGCCTCACTTTCTCTTCCAGAGTCATTGAAGTCCAGTGGCAGGACAAAAGTCAGGTCAACTAGTGATTGCCCAGGATGCAGCACCTGCCCAAACTCTAAGCCCTGCACATCACCTACTTCACTCGCCTTCATGGCAGTTGCAACAAATTGTTCTCCTCCTTCCATTCTGCCTGGAAAAACCTTTACATATTTGGGAGTAGATACCCCTCTAACTCACCAACAGGCTTGTGGCCTGTTGGTGACCCTCAACCTGGTTTAGCCCATCTTCCAAGATGGTTTTACCAGTATGCATACTATACATGCTACAGCTTCTTGGAGCCACAAGTGAGAGTTTGGTAACAGGTGGACACCAAAGGTAAATGAGTGACCCTGAAGAGGGCTCAGCAAGTCTTTATACCAGAGATGGTAGTCCTCTCTGAATACCATCCCCCTTCCCCCGAGGATGATATAGCTCCAATGTGTAATAAAGTCTGAGCTTTATTGTATGCAATGATTGTAAGTGCAGTTGAACTTAGTTCTTTCTGGCTTAACAGGAGGCTTAAAAATTCTTTCTGGCTTAAAAGCCTTAAAAGGCTCAGTACACTGTGCCATGATTCCAGTCATCTTAAATGGCACTACTTATCTCTGTTGCTGTCTGAATATTAGTCTATCTGTCTGGCTACACCTTTTCTCTGCGTTCTCCAGTCAAATTGAAAGCTCCCACGATGCCCGGTATAACTGAGATTCTGAGGTTTGCCTTGGGACAGATGTTCCCACTGAGAAGTCCAGGGACAGGAAGGGTTCTGAATTTTGAATTGACTCTAGGCTTGTCATCAATCTGATGGTTTTGCTCTTCTTGTTTCAGATATCTTAGGCTGCCCATGGAGTTGTCAGAGTTTTCTTTTGTGCTTTGAAAAATTCCTAAATCAATGATACTAAAACCATTATTCTTTTGTTCTGTAGGATTTAAACATAATTTTTGGCATAGAATAAGTGTGACTGCTTTGAGGCCTCCTTGATCTTCATTGGACATCGATATCTGGATATCATGATCTCCCATTTCATCATTTTTCTGAGGTGAGTGGGCCTTTTAAAAAGAATCAGGGCTTTTTTTTATGTGTTAGTTTTATTGACTCCCCTGCCCCTTGTTATAAGTGGTAACTCTCTGGGATAAGAATGGAGAGCAATACAATGGGAAATGTGGGTGATTTAAAAACAAAAAAGAAAATCAATAAAATTTATTTTAAAATAAAAGGGGTCAGAAAGAATGATTTACTGGTAAATTAAATTTCAACACAGTAACTCACATCTATTTAATCTCTTACGACATACCCAGTGTGTTCCCTCAGCAATTTTGTGAGGGAGGTAGTACACATATCATTGTCCATGTTTTACAAATGGGGGAATTGTATCTCAGGGGGCTTAAATGCTTTGCTCAAGATGACACAAATAGTTTTAGATTTGGAGTTTTGACTGAGGTGTTCTTCCCGCCACAATATATCGTCTCTACAAATATGTCATGTTTCCTAGCAAGGCCTTAAGGGACTATAGCTCATTCTTTTAAAAATACAACATCCGTGTTAATAATAGCATTGCAACTTTACTTTTGTCTAGCATTTTATCATTTATACAACACTTTCATCCACAGTGATCCCTTTAATACCCCTGTGAGGAGGCAAGTCAGATAGAAATATTGATATTTTTCAGAAGGGGCATGTAGGTGACTCTGTAGATAGGATATGGGGCCTGGAATCAGGAAGACTCATGTTTATATCTGGCCTCAGATACTTACTAATTGTGTGACCCTGAGGAAATCGCTTAACCCTGTTTGCCTCAGTTTTCTCATCTGTAAGATGATCTCGAAAAAGAAATGGCAAACCACTCCATTATCTTTGCTGAGGAAACTCCAAATGGGTCATGAAGAATCATACACAACTTGGAAGAAACAAATGAATGAACAACAACAGTTTTTATATGCAGATAAGAAAACTAAGTTTCAAAGGATTATATGACTTGCCCTAAGTTACACAGCTAATAAGTGGTCAAATCCTACCTTAAATTTAGGCCTTTTCTAATAGGAAATATGTTTTGTGTGACTGAACATGTATAATCTATATCAAATTGATTGCCTTTTTAAGGAAGAAGGGGAAGGGAGGGTGGGAGAGAATTTGTAATTTTAAATTATGAAAAACAAATGTTAAAAAATGTTTTTATATGTAATTGGAAAAAATTAACATTTTCCAAAATTAAAAAAAAAGATTCTATGGGTAACTTGCTGAGGGAAACATTTAGGTCTTTTGACTTGTGGTCCAATGCTCTTATATACTATAAGTTGCATACTAAATCTCTTAATTGATTGGATGACTAGGGTCTTGATTCAAGGGTAGGAAAGTAGAGTTTAGAGTTAATATCAAAATTGGCCTATAAAGCTTGATTACTGGTAGGCAGTTGTAGGTATAAACTACCATAAAAGGAACTCCATTGGGGAGACTACAGAAATGGCCACCTTGAGTGTGGGGGTCTGGAGTCTTCTGTACAAAGTTTTACAAGGGTCCTACAACTTAAATGTATGCCACTGGGATCCATTAACCTCCTGTAATAACTCATGTGCCCTATGTTTGAAAGGAGCATGTGCCATGCTGTTCCAGAGTAAGAGCTTGTTGATCAGAGGTTAGTTGTTGGGTGATGGTAGGGCAGGGTATAAGGAGTAGGAAGTAAGCAACAAAGAGCAAGATATGGATTTGCCAACCTGTGGAACAGGATCAGAGGGGTCCTGTAATCCTGAAGGATCCATAGTAGATGGAGTACTGGGATTGGAGACAGGAAGACACAGTTTGAATCCTGATTAGGATATACTTGCTAGCTGTGTTACTAAGTCATTTAACCACTTTCAACCTTGGTTTCCTCATCTGTAAAACGAAAATAAGAGTAGTATCTGCTTCTCAGAGTTCTTGTGAGGCTAAAATGAGATAATATATGTAAAGTGCTTTATAAATTTTAAAATTATATATGTATATGTAATATATTCACATATTAGCTATTATTGTTGTATTTATAGGGCTTGGGATAATTTGTAGGGAACTGATGTCAAAGAAGAATCCTACAACAGAATCTTAAGAAAGCTAGGGTTATTAGAAAGAAATTGATTAATTTCTAAGATTTCAAATAAAGATCTCTGAATAGTTGAAACAATTGTTGTTATTGGTCCTTCACTCTTGAAAAGGACCAATGACATCAGGAGTGTGATGTCTTGACTTGTAAGTAGATTGGATTTAAGTGAAACAGAGTCATGCAGAGTCATCAACCTCTCTCTCTCCTCCAGGGTCATCTGAGTCCAGTGTCAAGACTTAGGTCAGGATGACTGTCAATGGCCCCAGATGCAGTGGGAGAACTTGGCATTTAGTTAAAACAACAACAATGACAATTAACATTTATGTGGCACATTGGTGCGAAGCATTGTGCTAAGTATTACATAATTAATCCTGGTGTGGATAAATCACTTTCTGTTTGAATACTTTTATAGTTGAACTTTCATGGTGACCCTGGGCAAGTTATTTAACTTCTCAGGGCACTCCCACTCCCTACCCCCCAACTCTGTAAGACCATCAAGGTCAGAGCAGATGTAAACCTCCATTTATAGGAGGAGTTTGTTTACCCTGAGTTCCCTATGCTAACGAAACAGAGAGAGAGAGAAAAAGAGAGAGAGAGAGAGAGAGAGAGAGAGAGAGAGAGAGAGAGAGAGACAGAGACAGAGACAGAGAGACAGAGACAGAGAGAGACAGAGACAGAGACAGAGAGACAGAGACAGAGAGAGACAGACAGAGAGAGAGACAGAGAGAGACAGACAGAGAGACAGACAGAGAGAGAGACAGAGAGAGAGAGAGAGAGACAGAGAGAGACAGAGAGAGAGAAACAGAGAGAGACAGAGACATAGAGACAGAGACAGAGGTCAATCTGTATGGCAAATATGAAACCTTCCACCTATGAAAGTGGCTATGCATCTATTCAAGAATTGCCTGAGGCTCCCAGAGGTTAATGGACAATAACAACAATCACATGGCTGTAGCGCTTTTGCAAGGGCTTTCTTCACACCAGCCCTGTGACTTGGGTAGTGCAAGTATAATTCCCATAAATAGAAAAGGGAGGGGAAAGGAATAAACTGCTCAGCTGCATCTGCTTAGGCAGATACCATAGAGAATAGGAGGAGGAGTGTATGAAGAATCTTAGCAGGGAAGCCCAGGAATTTACCAGAGACAGTGGCCAAGAGGGTCCACAACCAGACTCACAGATGTCTATACAGATAATAGATAAATTAAACTAGAGATACTAACTCAAGATAAATCTGATTGCATAGATAGCACTGAAAATACTGTTTAGGGTATGGGAATGGAAAGGGATATGCTATTTTAAGAGGAATGAATTAGATGAAAGATTAGCACTGCATATCAGTAAGAGATGCTCATGTAAGTTCATGAGAGTCCTATGGATAAGCAAAACCAAGTCAACAAGCATTTTTAAAGTATTTGCTATGTCCCAGACACTGTGCCAAGTGCTAGGGATGCAAAGAGGCAAAAACACAGTTCATGTACTCAAGGAGCTCACAGTCTATTGGGGGAGACAACTTTTGAATAACTGTATACATACAATATATATATAAGCTTAATAGTTTCAGAGGTAGTTTCAGAGAGGAAACATCAGCACTGAAGAGGTCTGGGGAAGGTCTTTTGAAGAAAACAGAATTGAAGGAAGTCAGGAAATCCAGGAGCTAGAGATGAGGAGAGGGGAGAATTCTAGGCAAGGGAGATAGCCAATGAAAAGACATGAAGACTGCATATGGAATGTAATGTCCCAGGAGCAGCAGTGTTGTAGAGTGTGTGGGAGGGAGTGAAATGAAGTGAAAGAAGACTAGAAAGATAGGGAGGGGCCAGGTTGTGAAGGGCTTCAAAAGCCAAACAGGATTTTTCTGGAGGTAAAAGGGAACTGTTGGGATTCATTATATATGGAGATGATGCTGTCAAGACCTTCATTTTAAGATCACATTGGAAACTGAGTCAGGCATGGTCCAAGGTCAGACTTGATATTGAGAAAAATAATTTTAAAAAGCAACAAATGACACATATATCAAAGATTGCAAAATGTCTTTACATTGCAGAATTCTGCAGCAACCCTGTGAAGTAGGTATTAAAGGTTCTGTTAACACCTATTTTATAAATGAGCAAACTGAATCTAGAGAGATCAAGTGAATTGCCCATGGCAGAAAAACTACAAGTGTCAGGGTAGAATTTGAGCTCAGGCCTTCCAGAGTCCCAATCCAATTTCCTCTCAAGAAATAAAAAAACATAAGCTAAATATAAAAATGAAATAATTATGTTATATTAAAATACAATATAATCTGAAGGGCAGTTACACTATATTTTGTTTAAATATGGTTTTGAAATATTCTGGTACTTTTAAGAGTTAGTGGTATGTGGCATACAAAAATAACTTAAAGGGACCCACAGCAGTTACTAAGGAGATGAACTGTATGGAAATTCAGCATTGATCAAAAAGGAATTGGGAGGATCAGTGCCAGCAGAGCTGAGAGACTCCTACTCAAATTAAAAAAAAAAAAGCAGGTTAAGGCTTCAGAGTGCTAGCTTCCAGGGAAACCCCTGACAGAAAAAGAAGAAAAAACCCAACAACAATAATAACAAAAAGCATTTATAGGGATTCACATTCCTGATGGGAAGACACACGGTGTGACCCTTATCTCTTTGTAGCTTTTGCCAAGCTATGTGGAAAAGAAAGCCAGTTTTTCTTTTCTGTATATAGACAGAGAGGAATTGAATAAATAGTTAGCCAGATTGTTCTCTGCTAGAAGTCTATGGCAATTCAAATACTCTGTTACACTTTATAGCAGGAACTGTAACCAAATGCTAGGAAGGATTCAAGTTGGATTTAGCACGGAGGTTCTGATATGTATTGAGGGTCTGCACTGAGATGGTAGTGATGTCAGAGTAGAGAATTAAGGCTTATATGAAAGATGTTAGGAATGTAAAATCAACAGGATGTGGTACCTGATTGGATATTGAGGTGAGATAGAATAAGAAATCAAGAGTGACATTTAGATTTTTGAGGATGGATGGTACCCAAGTGAAGGATGGTGGTATCCTCCACAGTAATAAGAAAGATAGGGAAAGGGGAGAGGTTAGAAGGAAGGATAATGAGTTTTATTTTGGATATATGGAGTTTAAGATGTCCACGGGACATCTGGTTTGAGATATTCAGTGGTAGTTGGGGATGTGAGACTGGAAGTTGGGAGAGAGGTTAGGGCTGGATAAATAGATTTGAGAAGCATCTGCATACTGGGAAATTGATGAGGTCACCAAGTGAAATAGTATATATAGAAAAGCTAAGAGGAAGAAGGACTTCTTAACATTGAGAGACAGCCACAGTAAGTGGGCTAAATTGAGATAAAAATTTAATAAATTAGATTGAAAAGGAGTGGTCAGAGAGGTAGGTAGAAAACTAGCAGAGAGCAGTATGCCAAAAACCTAGAGAGAAGAGATGATCAAAAAGGGTGATGAACAGTGTCAAAGATTGCAGAGATGTCAAGAAGGATTAGAACTGAGGAAAAACTATTAGAACTGAGGCAGTTAAGAAGTCACTCATATCTGTGGAGAGAGTAATTTCAATTGAATGATGATATTGGAAGCCCCGATGCAGAGGATTCAGATGATAGTGAAAGGAAAGGAAGGAAATAGCCTTCTGAAGGAGTTTAGTGACAAAAGGGAGGAGAAATATGGTAGGATAGGTAGTGGGGATGGATGGATCAAATGCAGGTTTTTTGAGTCTGGGAGGGACATGGGTAAGGGAGTGAGGAAGACCAGTAAACAGGGAGAAACTGAAGATGAATGAGAAAGAAGGGATAACAGGGTGAAATCTACTGGAAGATGAGATGGAATAGATCACTGATTCAATAGACACTTCTTAAGCGCATATTACATTAGGCAGCATGACTGTGGTAGATTTTAACTCATGAAATCATTTGAGATTCAAGTCATACCCCTGACATTTACTAACTGTATGACCATGGACAAATCTTACAGCTTCCTAGCCATATGATTATGGGTTATATAATAACCTTTACCTTTCTGCTTCTGAGGTAACACTGAGACTTATCTATTAAATATGGATAAATTGCAATGTGTTTGGTTGAAGAAGTACTCACGCTGAAGAAATTAAGATTCTTCACATATCCTTGACATGTGTGGAACACTGTAGCAGGCAAAGTGGGAGACTAGATGAGACATTGGTCTTATAATAGAAAGAGATCAGGATATAGAGGCAGAGGGGACCTGGGTTTGAAGCAGCCCTACTGTATAATATTACTTAATGATGCTAGATTGATCAAACAACAATAATAAGGCTAGGTAACATTTCTATAGTATTCGTATAATTGAGAATTTGAAATTTGGAAAGTATATCAACAGTTATTTAGTTCAACCCCATCCACTATAAAATACCTTGCAAGTGTCAGTCCCATTTGTGTTTGAAGAACTCCAAGTAGGAGGAAGCTACCACCTCTGGAGGCAGGCCATTTCACTTTGGGATGGCTGTAATCATTAGGAATTTTTTTCTTAACATCAAACCTAAATTGGCCTCTTTGCAACTTTCAGTCATTGCTTCTTATTTTCCCCTCTGGGGCCAAGTATAACAAGTCTAATCCTTCCTATGCATGACAGTTCTCAAATACTTGAATGGAGTTATCATCCACTCCCCCTACCTCAGTCTTCTCTTCTCTAGGGGAAATATTCCCAGTTCTTTCAGCAGATTCTCATATAACATGAATTTAAGACCCTTTATCATCCTAGTGAAAGTTTACATGTTCTTTGCATATTATCATTTCACTGGATCCTTATAATAAACCTTTGAGGGTAGGTGCTATTATTATCCCAATTTCTCAGAAGAAACAAATGAGGCTTCGAAGTTAAGAGGTGGGTCCTACAGCTAGGAGGTGTGAGAGGCTGAGCTCAAACTCCAGTCTTCGGACACCAAGTACAGAGCTCTTCCTAAGGCATCATGTTGCTTCCCAGTCATTACGTGGTAGCTTTTTCTCTCATTCATCTTACAAATGGCTACATTCTTCTCATCTTACAGACAAAAGAACATGATGTATCTATCTATGCAGACATATATGTATACAGTTGAGGGCACTTAAAGCAACATATGATGGCTTGTGGGATGAAATTGTTATGATAGCACTATTGCAAATGTCTTATGTACAGAAATACATTATGTTCTAGCTGTGTATCTGATAACTAATCTTTTTTGTTTCATGTGGGTTTAACTGCTGTCAGAGGAGGCCAGAGGGCTGAGTTTAATACTGTAAACATGCATATTGAGCAGAATTCTTTGATCCTCTTGAGTATATAGTAGGTAGGGGTTTCTGTTCTGACATTAAGCTTTTGGCTCTTTTTTTTCCTTGAAGTTCAGAATAATTTTATTAGTGATGAGTTCCTTCCAAAATCTCTCTCACATTGTGTTCACCACAAAGAAAAGGAAATATACTTTCTGTGCATGTGTGTGTGTGCGTGTGTGCACACACATTTGTGTATGCTATCGACTTTATTTTGGTATTTGATATCTTTAAACTGTTTGGATTTTTAAAAAAAAGTAAACTGAGGCATGAGATAGTAGTGACTCTTACTATTCACTCTGAAATTTCCAGGCAAGGTAAAAAGAAAAGCCTGAAGTCTCAGCTTTTGCTACACTTTTAGCTTGAGACTACATCTTGTATGGAGTTTCAAGGTTGTTTTCTGCATTAAGAAATAAAAGTGAGTGTTTAAGGTCAGGGAAATGACTGGACAGATAGCATACTGTCTGTGCCTCAGGGGAATCATCTGTTTCTTTCTACATATGAAAGATTTGTCTGTTTTGAAGGCAAGGTGAATAGTAAAGCCTTGGTAGGAATGCTGCCTTCCCCCACCTCTTGGCCTTGGAGTATGTGATTTGTTTGCCAAAGACCTGGTAGCAGTTTAGCCTGTCAAAACGTTGCAAATTCACCGCAGTTTGCCAAAGCAAACTATCAAAGTGAAATAACACACGCTAGCCGCACACACACATTCTTATTCTCCAAATGCTGATGCAGAAATGGATAAGGATGATCAAGGATCATGGCCAGATGGCCTGTGTTTTGGACATGCCCAAGTGTAGACATAAGCTACCAGCTGGACAACTGTAGGTACAGGGTATAATGAATTTTTACACAGTGACCAGATGATGGAGGTGGGGCAACATCCAGTGTGGGAGATAGCATGTTGTTATGGAAAGAAACGAGACTTAGAATTAGGAGATATGAGTTCAAATTCTGCCTCAGCTATCTATGAGCTGTATGACCATAGACCAGTCACTCAGCATCTCTGTGCCCATTTCCGTTTTCAAATTATTTAAAAAATTTTTTAAAATTAATTTGTTTATTTACTTTTAGTTTATAAGATTCAGTTCCAGAATCCTTTGAGTTTCAAATTTTCTCCCCTCCCTCTCCCCCACCTCCCCCTGGCAGCATGTAATCAAGTATAGGATCTGCAAATACTTTCACATTGGACATTAGTCTGGTTGTATAGAGTGGTTGCAGTCAATGGAGTGAATAATGGGAAAAAGGAAAGAGAACCAAACATGAAAAAGAACGATAGCATGTAAACTGCTTCAGTCTCCATTTAAACTCTGGTCTTTCTAGATCTTTCTCTGAGTGTAGACATCTCCTTCCATCCTGAGACTTGTAGAGTTGTCTTTTAACTGTGTGTTGCTGAGAAGAGTCCAGTTTATCAAGGCTGGTCATCACACATATGATGTGTCTGTGAATGTGTACAAATTATTCCTGGTTCTGCTCTTCTCACTTAGCATCAGTTTGTCTAAGCCTCTCCAAGTAAATATGGAGTCCATCTCCTCCCCATTTCTTATAGTATTCCATTATATTCATATACCACAACTTGTTTAGCCATTCCCCAATTGATGGTGTGCCCATTTCCTTATCTGTAAAATGGGAATAATAATATTTGCCTGGCATACTTTATAGGGCTATGGTGAAGAAGGCACTTTGAAATACTATATAAATGTGAATTACTCTCTTCGTTTTTTCTAGCCCACAGGATGATATTGCTTGGGTCTCTGCTCCTGTAGCCCAGAAAATAATGTCTCCCTGACAGATTTCTGAGATTGTTCCATTTATAGGAAACTCCATTTCTGATAGTATAATTAGAAGAATGTTGGATTTAGAGGTCCTGGGTTCAAATCCTCACTTGATTATAAGCTTGGGCAAGTAAACCACTTAATCCCTTTAGGCCTCAGTTTCCTGCTCTGCAAAATGAGAGGCTGGGAATAGATGAGACCTCTGAATTTACTTCTGGATCCAAAGCCATCATCTCAGAGGCTTATTTTCCAACATATTTTATTTTGTAACCTCATATATTTTTAGCTTTACTAGGACCCAGCCACAGGCGTTCTGTGGTAGAAAGGGTGTTTTTACACTTGTAGGCAAACATAATGGAAACCTTTGGTTAAATTACAATGAAACAGGAAAGCTTGACTGATCTTTGCATTTTTTCCCATTCAGCAGGGGGGAAAAGACCCTAGAGTTCTTTATGGGCAGTTTAAGTGGGGCAGTGGTTAGAACACTGAGTTTGGAATCAGGAAGACCCATCTTCATGAAGTCAAATGCATCCTCAGATATTTTCCCTGTGACCCTGGGCAAGTCACTTATATCTGTTTGCCTCAGTTCCTTTCTGTAACATGAGCTGAAGAAGGACATGGCAAACCACTCCAATATCTCTGCCAAGAAAACCCCAAATGGGCTCACTAAGAGTGAGAGATGACTGAAAAATGACTGAACAGTGAGAGTTCCTTTGGAGAGTTAGAAATATGTTGATTTGTAGGTACTCATAACGAATAGCTTGATTTTATTTTTTAAAAAGGTTTTCAAGGTAAAGGAGCATTCTTGACTTTAGTTTCCCTTATAATGTAATCCCTAAAAGAATTAGCTTTAAGCCAGGAGTTAACTTAGGTTTCATGGATAGGTTTCAAGGTGTTTATCAACGTGGATAGAAAAAAAATATCCTTTTCTTTTCACTGACCTCTAGCTGAAAATTAGCATTTCCTTCAATTATTAACATATTAGGTGTTCATAGGCTTCATAAGACTGCCAAAAGCGTCCATGGCATACCCAAGAAGGTTAAGCTTTAAGCTAAGAGCAAATACTCCCCCCAATAACCTTAAAAACACAGACCTCCCCTCCTCCAATTTCCTGACATATAATTTTTCATCCTTAAGTCAAAGTTTGCACACAACTACTTTGGTTGTAAAAAAGTGGTCTTAATATTTCCTATGATCCTGAGAGGTAAAGTCTAGTCCATGTTTTAACATATTCATGCTAAACATTGCAACTATTTTTTTTAGGGTAAAAGTAACCAAACTTGGGTAAAATATACATTTTAATTCATAACCCAAGTTTGCAAGCACTGCTATTTTGAAATCTTCACTTTTCCTCCCTTGCACCAAAGGAAATACTTAATATCCCCCATCTTGTAGACTTTTAGGATGTTGTGGCTAGACTATTAGGGATAGGCTTCATTTTTGAAATTCCCCTTTCATTTTGGTTTTTGGGATGGTGAACTTTCCCACTTTTACAACTACTATTCCTCTCTCTCCCTCTCTCTCTCTCTTCTTCCCTCTCTCTCTCCCTCTCCCTCCCTCTCTCTTTCTCTCTCTCTCTTTCTCTCTCTTTTTCCATCTCCCTCTCTCTTTCCCTCTCCCTCTTCCTCTCCCTCCCTTTCTTTCTCTCTCTTTCTCTTTTTCTCTCTTTTCCTCTTCTTCCTAACCCCTATCCTGGGTAACCACAAAGAGTCAGTCCTTTTTCTGCTCTTTCTAAGCTTCCTCTGTGACCTTGTATATTCTTCACTAATTCACAAGATTACCTTGTAGAACTTTAGTATTTGCTTATCTGTGTGTATCCCTTTAATAGAATGTAAGCTCCTTGAGAGTAGGGACTGTCTTTTTTTTGATTGTTTGTTTTTGTTTCCTTTAGCCTAAGCCAGTGGTTCTCAACCTTTCTCATGCTGCGGCCCTTTACCTTTAATACTCATATATGGGCATATCTGCATGTGGGCAACCTGCCTGGAGATGGATAGAGGAGTGGTGTCTCCATTCCTAAGACCATGGGAAATATATGTTTTCTGATGGTCTTAGGCGACCCCTGTGACCCCTGTGAAAGGGTCATTCGACCCCCAAAGGGGTCACAACCCACAGATTGAGAACCACTGGGCCATGTTTCCCTCTCAGGTCTAAGCAGAGTGCCTGTAGCAGAGTCTTTAGTCAATTCATTTTGAACTGACTTGGTTTGACTTTAACTATTCTCTCTTTTCTGAATGGTAACACGGGCTATACCTGTGATTTCTGTGGTACAGGGAATTCCCATGAGGAAATTCCCTCCATTAATGCACATGAGTATTTTCTCTGCAATTTATAATCTTACACAATTGGTCAAGAGTTTAAAAGACTTGCCCAGGGCCACAAGTTAATATATGTCAGAGATGGGTCTTGAAGACAGTTCTTCCTGGCTTTAAAGCTGGCTCTCTATTCACTATACAACATGGTCTCTCAACCTCTTTTTTATTGTCTTCAAAATCCAGATTTCTAAGATTGACCTCTCATCTGTGTGTTTTTTAAATTTTCTTTTTAATTTATGGAATAAAATGAGTGTTTCCATAACAGTACAATAAAAAAGATGATTGCACGTGAAACTGCAAATATATTATGCATAAAAATTTCTTATTCCTTTCAAATTTACAACAAAATTATCATGTATATTTCCTTTTTCTCCTTTTTCTTTCTTGCCCTTCTCCTGCCTTAGGGATGACTACCGTTAGTCATAATAAGTATATTTATATATATGTGTATATATGTATTTATGTATATATAATTGTTCTATTCATATTTATATTTATCACTTCTCTCTCTGGATGCAGAAAACATCCTACTTCCTATATTGTTTATAGTTAATTTGGGTATTTGAAATAGTCCAAATGACTTATTTGCTCAAAGTTCTTCTTCAAACAATATTGCTGTCACTGTATACACTGTTCTCTTCGTTCTGCTCATTTCACTCTTCACTGTTTCTTTCCAGTTGCCTACAGGAGTTCTCTATGTGGAAATTCTGGCATTCACGCTAAGCGTTTTTCTTCTTTGCCCATCATTGTCACTAGTGCCTTTATTTTTCCAGCCTCCTAGAATCAAAATCACAGTGTCATCTTGTACTTAGTTACTGTCTTTTATTTCCTTTATCCAGTCTGTCACCAAGCCTTGTTAACTCTCCTGTTGAAATATTGTTCAGAAATCTGGCTTCCTTTCATTTCCTCTGCTACTGCTCTAACTCAGATCCTTATTTCTTCACACCTGTATTAATGCAGCAGCCGCCTATATTTGGTTTCTGTCTCTAGTTTCTCCCTTCTTGTAGGTCATTCTGCAGAAACTATTGTTTGAATCTTCTTTTTAAAATATAGATTTCATCATATGATGCTTCCATTTTTTTCAATACCCACCAGGTCAAGTTGAAATTCTGCTTGCTGCCTAGCTTTTATGGCTCTTTATTATCTGGCTTCCCTGCTTGCCTGTTACCTCTATTTCTCATTACTCTCCCATGTGTACATCTTGATCTTGCTGGTGTACTAATCTTTTCCATGCTAATTCTCACCTCCGCATATTTGTTCATTCTTTGCTTCTTACCAGGGGTGTCCTCTTTGTTCCTCTCTATACCTTTTCACATCTTACTTGTTCCTTGAAACTCTGCTCAAATTCCAATTCTCTTTCTCCTACAGCAATCTACCCTGATCGATCTTTCCTCAGAATTTAGTGCCATAACGATTGATCATTACTCTATAATTGTTTTGTGTGTTGATTTTATTTTTTTAGTCTAGATTATGAGTTCCTTGGGGAAAAGAAGCAAAGATGATAAATTTTTAATAATTATTATTTTTATTTTATTTTTAATTTATGGAATAAAATAAGCATTTATTTTAAGAAATAAGAAAAAGATGATTGCACATGAAACTACAAATATATTATGTGTAACTTGCTATGGCTTTTAAATACATAATAAAGTTATCATGTAAATTTCTAGGGAAAGGGGGGAACAAGAAAAAAAAGAAATTTATGTATAAATGTAAAATCATTCTATACATATTTCTATTTATCAGTTCTTTCTCTGGATGCAGATAGCATCTTCCTTCATATGTCCTTTGTAGTTAATTTTAGTATTTATAATAGTAAAAATGACTTATACATGTTTTATACAGAGTGTCCCAAAAGTTTTAGTGTAGTTTTAAGCTTTAATAAACTTAAAAGTATAAATGCTACAAACTAACCCCCCAAAACACTTGAAAGTTTAGTTATTTGCCATTAAAAATTCATGCAGTTCTTGATAAAATTCAATATAACCATTGCCTTCTTCTGTATATCACTCTAGTTGATTTTTAACATTGGCAAAAACTTTCATGAGCTTCTGCTTAAGAACTGAAAAGATGACATTTGTAATCCTGGGGTTAAGACCCCTCAGAGAACGAACTTTTGATGAATATGATACATTTTTTTGATGTGACCCAAGCAAAAGTCTAATGGAGATAAACAGGTGACCCAAGTGGCCAGGCAAGAGAACATCTTCTACCAACCCACAGATCTGAAAAAGTGTTATCCAGAAGCTGACACAAATGCAATACAAAATGACAAGGTACCATGTCTTGTTAAAATTAATTTTAAACAGTATTCAGATCTCATAAAACCAGATGAACATAAAAGATAAGTAAATAAATAATTATTTCTTTTAATAATTAAATAATAATTAATTAATTATAATAATAAAACTTTCAAATGTTATTTTTGTAAGAGTGTAATAATCATACTTCTGAGGTTATTAAAGACTTTTGGGTATCCTATATTTCTCCATCTTCCATAGCAAAACACAAAGTTACATACATAGATGCTCAGAGAGTAGCTGGATGGTTTGGTGAGTAGAACATCAGGCTTGGAGTGGAGAATGCTTTTCTACTTGAGTTCAAATCTGGTCTTAAGACATTTACTAGCTGTGTGATCCTGGGCAAGTCTCTCAACCCTGTTTGCCTCAGTTTTCCTCAACTGGAGAAGGAAATGGCAAATCACTCCAGTATCTTTACCAAGAAAATCTCAAATGAGAGTCCCAAATAGCTGCTGAACAACAGCAACAAAGTCCTGATCGATTATCTGATTGATTAAAAGCCACTAAGGAACTGAGAAATAGTGAAAAGTTTAAATAGTCAGAATTTCAATAGGCAGTTATAAAAATAGTAACTGAATTCAATCGATTCTAAAATCCATAGTCCAAATGATTAATGCTTATCCTAGTGCCTAATTATTTTTCTTCCTTGCCTAGCTTTGTTGCTTCCCCTATATTCCCATTTGATAATCTTTCTCTTTCTCTCTCTTGTTTGAATTGTTAGTGAGCAGGCAAAGGAAAAGTAGGCCTTTATGTTAAAAAAAAATTCACATAAAATAGTTTGGGAAACATCTCCAGCAATCACTGCAGCCTTTGATTATGAGAACTTAATGGAAATTCCACCTCCTCCTCAAAAAACCCTCTCCTAAAAACATTTAATAAAGAATAAAAGCACTCATATTATACTGTAGTGCATCTAATCATAATTTATATACCACTTCTTGCTAGGCTGTAAACTTCTTGAGGGCAAGAAATACTGATTTGCCACTAGAAAAATGCACCTATGTATGTTATATGAAAACAGAATACCACTTCCCATTCCTCTCTGGCTTTTGAGAGCTGTTATATTGCCAGAAAGGCATCTAGGTGGCATAGTGGATAGAACCCTAGGCTTAGAGTTAGAAAGACCTGACACTTCAGACACTTACTGGGCAAATCACTTAACCATTATTTGATTCAGTTCTTCATCTGTAAAATGAGCTGGAGGAGAAAATGACAAACCACTCCATTATCTTTGCCAAGAAAACCCCAAATGGGGTCATGAAGAGTTGGACATGACTGAAATATCTCAACACCACAACCACCACATTACCCTAATTATACATCTTCAATAAAATGTTATTTTTATTTTGAGAAAAGATTTTATGCTGGGTATCACTAAATGGTCAAAAGATAAATAGGACTTTAGGCGTTAATCCTTTTATTGCTGCCAGCCATTTTGGGTAAAAATATGTCTTGAAACCCACTTCAGTGTATAATTTAATCCAATTCATCAGACTTTATTAAGTACCTACTATGTGTAAACCACTATACAAGGTGCTGAGGATTTAAGAAAGAAGAAACCACTCTTATCTTTAAGGAACTAGATGTTTTGCTAGAGGGGATAGGAGTGAATAAATACAAGGCCATATGCTGTAATTCAAGGTAAAGAGAATGCATACTAGAATCTGGAAAGGTCATCCGTAGGAGGCTGAACTGGGGTTTGCTTTGATTATCTGAGGTGGAGGCAAGGTAGGAGAACAGTCCAGATATGGTGGATCCGTTGTGTAAAGGCGTAGATGTGGGAGACCAAATGTCACATATGAGGAATGGCCAGTAGGCTAAATCGACTACCACAGAGAACGTGTGAAATGGAGAAGGGAAACCAGGAAAGAACAAAATGTAGTCAGGTCTGCTATAACACATATTTCACAAAGTGAATTGGTTCTACTGTGATTGGGATACTGGGGAATATTTTGCTCGTATCTTGAATGTCAGGTTTGCATGATTACTTCTGTGATGATACAGAAAGCTGTACCACTTCACAAGAATTCACAAGCTGCAACCCTTATAACACCCACATCCACAAGCAAACTTCAGGTCTTTGCTAAGGTAAAGTTTTATTTTTATTGTCGTTTAGTTGTTTTCATTCATGTCCAACTCTTCGTGACCCCTTTTGGAGTTTTTGGGCAAAGATTCTGGAGTGGTTGGCCATTTTATTCTCTAGCTTTTTTCTTTTTTTTTAACAGAGTAGAGAACTGAGGCAAACAGGGTTAAATTACTTGGCCACTGTCATACAGCCAGTGTCTGAGGCTAGATTTGAACTCAGGTCTTCCTGACTCCATGCCTGACACTATATCCACTGTACCACCTAACTGCCCCAAATCTTCTGGTATAGTAGGAGGTGTGGTTAGAAGAGAACTCCTCAGTACCACCTTCACCCTCACTCCCTTCCACCATGGCCTCTTGTCTTGAGGCCTTGAGTCACAGCCTGCCCAAATTCTGCCAGATTTTGTCGCCATTCAGGCCTTATGGAAACCAGGACATAGCCTAAGCAGCAGCCTAAAGTCTAAGACACCAATGCTATTTATTATAGTAGGTATAGATTTCTTAACCATCTAACATGCATAAAACTATGTTACCATTTTATTTATTTTTTTTTAATTTTAATTTATTTTCTTGGTTACATCATTCATTTCCACAAGGTTTTGAATTACAAATTTTCTCCCCTTTTTGTCCCTACCCCCCAGCCCAGAACATTGATCCCACTGTAAGACCCCT
>CM053598.1:126518931-126558734 GCA_028646575.1 Pseudocheirus occidentalis
ATTTGTTTGGATCTGTTTAATAGTATCTTGATTTCTCATAAAGTTATTTGCTTCTATTTGCTCCACTCTAATTCTGAAGGAATTATTCTCTTCAGTGAGCTTTTGAGATTCTTTTTCCATATGGCAAATTTGACTTTTCTATCAAACAGAATATGCATTTCCAAATGCTTCTAGGGTGACCAAATAGATGTTCATGTAGAAGGCCCTACCCACTTTAAAGTATCCTTTGTAGAAACAAGTGATGAAGACCACAGTCAAGTTCATGTAAGGAGCCCATTCCAGGCTTTTTAGCTCCATTCCTGATGTAGCTCCTGTATCATCAGCACTGTCACAGAAGGCGAAAAAGTCAACATTTCTAAGTAAGCACAAGACTTCTGGAATACTCTGCTTATGTACACATGCAATTGTCCACGCTTTAAAGGCTTCTTGGTGGATTCATTTGGAGACAAGATGATGACCAAAAATCCGGAAAAAATTGGCCATGTTCTTATTGAAGCAGTTTATCAATACTGCCATTGTCAACCACAGAAAATACTCAACTGAGAAAGTTTTAAAATTACTAAAATCATAACTCACTGGGCATGGTCCTTCATGCCTATACCAATTCCGTGAGCTTAATTGATTTTTTGAGCTTGGGAGTTCTGAGCTTCAGTAAGACTAAAACTGTACTTTATCCAGATCCAGCATAGTAAGCTCCCAAAGGATGGGTACAGGGGAAAGAATCATCAAACTGCCTAAGGACTGGTGAACCAGCTCAGGGAAAAAATAGAGCAGGTCAAAGCTTCCATGTTAAGCAGCAGTGAGATTGGGCCAGATTAGAAAAGATAGAGAGACTCAGTCTCCAAAAATCAAACTGTCTTTGCTTAGGGGGACTTGTTTTGAGTGAGCCTCTTTTGTATTTAGTTTACAGATAGGTAATGAAATGGACAAGGAAGAAGTACATGGACTTGTAGCACTGCTGGACTGCTGTAGCAGGAAAAGGAACCACAAACTTTCAGGATAACATCTTGACCAGATTTTTATGGAATCCACAAATCAGAAGAGAACAGATACAATGTTGTGAAATATGTAAAGCCGTAGAGAAGAGAGGGAGCAATGAAGGATTTACTTTTCAGACAAATAATGCTAAAAACCTGGAAGCAAGCATGGGAATTCACAGTGAACAAATGACCATATATTGCTGTAATGCTTCTTAATAACATTATGAAGTTGGGCATTCTTCAGATGATCTGGAGAGGAATAAACTAAATTACAAAGTATGTAATTACAAAGCTTCCCCTGTTGTAGCAGCTGTCTTCAACGGAGAAAATACATTCATTTATCCATCCATTCTTTTATTCACAAATATTGAAGACCTACTACATGAAGGAGACCATGTTTATTGCAGAGTGGGATATACAGTTGGGTAAGATAGCTACCCAAATTGACTCTCAAGCCAAGTAAAATGTGGTGAGTTCATGAGAGGTAAAGGAAAAGAATCTTAAGAATTCAGAGGAGGAAAAAGGAAATGATGACACAAATTTGCCTTTAGAAATTTACTTGCAATTAAAATCTCCTAAGGAAATGATTTGATGAAAATCTTTTGAAGCCAAGGTTCAAAGTTGATATCCCTATGCTTATTGAATGTTGTAAAGCCAAGCATGAGCAGCTTTTCAGAGGACTGCTGCTGTGAAATAGCTAAAGGTTCTGATCACATAGTAAAGTGAGCTTTCTGTTTATTCAACAATAAATAAAAGCAAAACATTCACAGTAACCAAAGTACGGCATTCAAAGTATTATAACATAACAAGGTATCACCAAAGTGGCCACATAGTTTTAAGCAAAAGATATCATTCAGTAAGTCCTTAACTCAATCATCCTTAAGGAGCAAGCCTCCTTAAGGGACAAAAAGTACAAAGGTCAAAGTTCTTCACCCCTAGATCACATTGTCTTAATCTCTCAACCAAAAAGTCTTCTTTCTTTTGATTGCAGATTAGTTTCTAATTATCTTTAGCTCAATCATCCTTAAGAGGTATAAGGCACAGAGTACAAAGTCCTCACATTCCTAGGCCACAGTAAATCATGATTTTTTCAGTCAGCATTAAGTACCCAAGGAGAGGTCTTTTCATCTTGACTTAAGGCTGGCTCCCAAATTCCATGGTTCCTCTTCCATGAGTCCAGCTCCTCCCTTTATCTACCCAATTGTCACCTGGATTCATAGGTAGACAGCTCCAGCAACTCGTCCAGCTCCTCATCCAGTTCTCATTCCATATTAAAGCTTTGTGTCTAGTCCACCTCAAGTCCCTCACAGTTTCTGTTTCTGGGAAGACAAAGCTTAACAGAGCCAAAACAACATTCATTCACGTTGCTGGCACCATCATCATTCCACTATTTGCCTGTTATGTCAACACAGACCCACCAACAAGGTCTGAGAACTCAAAACGCATCATCAGTATAGTCCCAGGACCTCTGAAACCCTCCTCCAGATCTTCTGTAAACAGACAACAAGAAAATCCTTTTTAGGGCTTCCAGTAAGGTTCCAGGGCTTCTGTACAATGTATCACAAACAAAAATCGACACAGACAGAACAGCTAGAGTGCCTGGTCACCACAAATTTCCCCTTCCCAATTCTCCTCTTTACCAGCTTGGACTTCTCCTTATAAATGGTGTTTTACTCCTCCCTGTTCCACCCCTTCCTGTTGCATGAGCAAGTTCCTCCCACTGTGGAGTTCACAAGTTCTATTTCTTAACAAAGACTTGATATAATCATGGGCAAGGCTTAAAAGAAACTTGAACTGAAGCAAGGTACTAAATAATTAAATAGTTGAAACAAGGTGCTAAGTACTTCTGTGCTTGCCATTACAAATGTCAATGGTCTGTCACTAGGTGCTTGGAGTCAAAGGTTAATGATTAACATTAGCATCCAGGTCCAAGAGATTATGCTATACCATAGAGAAAGTGGCTAGAACACTAGAACTAGGCATGGGGACCAAATGGAATTCATAGGCTCAAACTGCAGTCAAAACCAGGAATCATAGAAGGGTGCAAAGCCATCTAAACACTGGGAACAGGTGAAAGATCATAAGAGTTGTGTGAATAGTTAGGAGTATGTGAATAGCAGTAACACGATACAATGAAAATGCTTAAGAAATAGTTCAGGCGCAAAAATTTGGGACAGTTATGACAAGTCAATGATATTACCATGCCTAATGTTCTTCCTTGTACTTCCTAGAGTTTTGTTTGTCAAACCTCTCCCATTGATCTGGGAGACCCGGTCCTGGATACTTCTTATCAAACTGTATCTTATTGACACTGATGTTGCAGCATGATAAAAATAGAGTCTTGAGGCCTCTAAGTACAGTATCATGTTACTGTTATGTACAACCTTGGTCTTGGCTCAACGTTTGTCTCTCCCAGGAAATCTCTTCCTGAAGCATTAGTAGACGGATCTCTGGACCTCATGCTTTAAGTGGACTATGTGAGACAGAAGCTGATCTTAACTTTTCATATATCTCTAGATGAATTGAAACGAAGGCAGTAGTATACAGAACCAAGGGCCCAGTGTGCAGTCGAGATTCCGCAACTAAACCTGTCATCTAACTGGGACATACAAATAGAACCACTCTTTTCTTCCTCTCATGCTGATTCCTTGCCTTTTTCAGTCAATCAACAGCAATCCTGAGGATACTTCATGATTCTTTTAAATAAGTGCTCTTGGAGCCTCCAGGGCAGGGCTGCTTCTTCTGATTTCTCAGTCTTAGATTCCTAGGCTTCCAATACATTTATATCACACAAAGTGATGGTTACACCTACCATGATTGGTAAGGAAAATAGCCACCTAACTCTTCTTGATTGTTGTCTGTTTTATTCTTCCATGTTTTATTGGAGGTAGACAAAATGGGGTTATGGCTCATATCAACATCATAAATCAACTCATACATGAAAGAGTTGAAAAACTTGTCTTAATCCAAGCAAGTGGCCAATTTTCAGAAATTCAAGAGGATGCTAAAAGAGAAACTTCAGATGAAGCAAAACTACTGATAGCAATAACTCAGAGGATAAGACTAAATTCGCAAGGTTCTATATAACAAAAGTTTTATTGTTCGAGCTTTGTGAATGTTCCTCTGAGTTCTGGCTATATGTTGACTTGTTAACTTGTGTGACGACAGGCAAGTTATTTATCCTCTTTTGGATGCATATTTCTTCTTCTTAGAATGTATGTTCACTGAGGGCAAGGAATGTTTCAATTTTGTTTTTATAACTTCAGAACCTAACTCAGTGCCTAGAACAGTGGTTCTCAATCTATGGGTCGTGACTCCTTTGGGGGTCAAATGACCCTTTCACAGGGGTCACAGGGGTCGCCTAAGACCATAGGAAAACACATATTTCTGATGGTCTTAGGAACTGAGACACCACTCCTCTATCTGTCTCCAGGCAGGTCTGCCCACATAGGAGTATTAAAGGGTCGCAGCATTAGGAAGGTTGAGAACCACTAGCCTAGAACATGATAAGTGGTTAATAAGTGCTTGTTGAATTGAACAGACTTTCCTCTGCTTATTTTCTTAATATAAGCACCTTGTTGAGTATGCCTGTTGCATATGGCCCAAAGTATAGATTTTTTTTTTACTAAATTCAATTTTTATTTTATCTGAATTATTTAACCTGGTCCTTATAAACTGTCAAAAATGTCATGCTACCAGTTTATGGTGATTATATATAGATATATTTTGTATCTATTACTTATGTTATATTATGTCATATAATATCATATTATATTACATCACATTATATCATATTATATCACATTATGTTATAGTATATCTATGTAGATACTATATGTAGATATTATACAGATGTAGGATATGTAGATATTATACAAAATATATATATATATATATATTTTGTCATTTATGACAAAAAAGTACTTAAAAGTAAATAGTGGAATCTGTGATTATTTTCAGAATATAGTTATTCAGTGGCTCAAACTTGAGAATTATATGAGCAAAACAAATCATGTATAAAAGATTGTTATATTCTCTGAAAAATGACTTTTAAAATTATAAAAAAAACCTAAAAAATGATATATTGTGTATATTTTGGTTTCCTCCTAAATTTCACTCCTATCCTATAGCCACAAAAGAAATCTTGTGGGTATGATTGTTTTTATTGATTTCAGAGATTTATGGATTTACTCCTTCCCCACCTCTTTTCTAGAATTTCTGACTGCTTGATTTGTACCTGCAGATAATGTGGGTATTCATTTGTGTGTGTGTGTGTATGTGTGTGTGTGTGTGTGTGTGTGTATGGGGGGGGAGAGAGAGAGAAAGAGAGAGAGGGGGAGAGAGAGAGAGAGAGAGAGAGAGAGAGAGAGAGAGAGAGAGAGAAAGAGAGAATATGTATGTCTTCCTTCCCATAGGCATTAATGTTATTCAAGCCTAAGGTACCTGCTTTGGGGCTTTGGAAATCAGAGAAAAATTTCTGACTTTCCCTGTCCTTTATCAGAATATGTCCAGTTTTGCTTCCCCCCCTTTCATTTACAAGAAGCACATATACAAAAGAGTATATGTTAACCAGTAAAGCAAAATTCTTTTGGGGATATCTCAAACCTGTGGTTCAAGATTTAGCTACACAAGGAGAAATATACTGTTCTATAGAAAATAGCAACTTGATTCAATTCATTGTTAGTTACTTGGCCATTATTTATTTTTGGCCATAGCAGCTTACTAAAGCTTTGTATTATGATATGAATGATGTGTTCTGTGCAGAGCTGGGGAAGGAAGAACCTGTTCACCTCAGATCATAGATCCTTGAAATTTTGAAGAAGTTAAGAGAGAAAAATGAATTCTTGCAAAAAACTCTTGAGTCCTATCACACATGTCTTCCTACAATTACTTCTTCTAAACTGTCCACCTAAAAGGTTTTCATTCCATATATTTGGGATGTCCATTTCTGTTACAAGATTCTATAGCACCTAGTAGATTCCCTGTGAGCAGGCCAGCCTCCATGGATTAAAGACATAATCACCTAGGAAATGTAGTTTTAGCACAGAGTAGACATAGAGGGGTGAGATAAGGTAGCTTATCTCATAAGAGGGGTGAGAAAAGTAAAATGGATGAAGACTACCTTCCAGGTGCTACAATCACAGGATAAATCTTTTTTTCTATCTTTGTTAATTTCCCTGAATTATTAATTATTATTAATTTATTATTTTTATTATTTATCAATTTATTATTAAATGATTAATTTCCCTGAACCCTTTCTTTAGCTAATCTTAGTTTTCACTTATATGAAGAGGTAATTTTTAAAAAAAAGCCATTTCTCTTCTTAATAAGGCTCTAAGGTCCTGATTCTCTAGCTTAAGACCATACTACCCCCAGTGAGGTGGATGGTAGAAAGAGGTCTTTGTTTGGCAGAGCCCTGAGACAGGAACCCTACTTATGCCAGTCTCTTGCTAGGCATTCTAAGTTTAGCCCAGTTTCTTGACTCTTTAGATACTCAGATATTTGACAGACTGTGGAAACCCATGACCTCCATTCTTTCCTTAATCCTCGTAGTAGTGAAGGTCTCCATTCCCCACTTTGTTTCTCAGACCATAAAAACCAAGTGTTTGTTTCCCTGGCTCTCATTGTGTACCTAGCCATGTGCCTTGTAACTCAGACTCTTCATGGATTTCCTTCCTTTGACCTTTCTTGCTGACTTGACTAAAAGTTTTGAAGTTGAGGACAGAAAGATCATCGATATTGGAATGGGTGAACAGACTTGATTGTTCTGTTTTCCTTCCTTGGGGATGCCATGTGCCTGGAACAGTGGTGGGCATACCATATGTATTTAAGCAGTCAGGTAGGACAGGTGGTATAAAACTGGTGCTTGTCAAGGAAGAAAGACCTAAACATCAGTGAAGCCCAACATTGGATACCCAGAGCTGGGTGTGGAAGAGAGCTTCAGATGTTCCAATATTTCCATTTTTGGAAAAAGTAGTGCATGATAGAATACTGAGAGAAGCTTCAGGGAAAGAGGAGGGACACATCATGACTGCTCCTCTCCTGGGACTGAGGTACAGACTTGGGTGGAATTGGGTTGGTCCTATATTCTAATCCTTGTTCATCTACCATATCTTCTTGACTCTTGTACTCTGCCCAGATCCATCCAGGAGGTTTTATCTTTAATTTCATCTTCTACTCTCACATTAATAGAAACCTGACTTTTTATTGAGGACCCTGCACCATAGGATCTAGAACTGGAATGGAAATTGAAGATCAGCTCATCTAGGGATTTATAACCTAGGATCTTCAGATAGATTTTAGGGGATCCAAGAGCTTGAATTTGAAAAATACATCTTTGTTTGAATAGAGTTGCATTTTTTGTGATTCTATATATTTTGTTTTATTTATTTAAAATCGTTATTCTTATAAGGGTTCTGTAGGCTTCATAGACAAAGTTTAAGAATTTAAAGGCTAATTTCTTCATCTCTTTTGTGTTGTGGATGGAGCCCTTTGACATAAAACAGGTTCAGAATTCCTGACCCAGGGGGCAGAGTCAAGATGGCGGTGTAGAAACAGGTGAACTCTGCAGCTCCCCCATAACCACCTCAAATACCTATAAAATGTGACTCTAAGCAAATTTTAGAGCTCCAGAACCCAGAAAATTACAGAAAAACACATGTCCCACTGAAGGTAGCCTGGCAGGCAGAGGGGAAGGGCTCATCGCAGAGTAATGGGAGCCTAAACCAACTGGACCTGAAACTGTGGCCTGGCCCTGGATTGGCCAGGATGTGCCATGGCTGGAGCACTCAGGAGAGTGGATCTTGGCAGCTGCGGCAGTTTCCAGAATTATCAACCCATAAGAACCAAGGACAAAGTGAAAAGTCAGTGGAACTTGGCTAAATTTGGGAGAGAGAAGCAAGTCCAGCCAACTGCCCCCAGGGTAAGAAAGCAGCAGAAGTGGCAGCTCTGTAGCCGCCTCCATGTGGCTGCTTCAGAGCTTGCGGCCTGCAGATTGCAGGAGTTCAAGCAATCATTCAGAGGCTAAGTGCTCTTTCCTTAACCTTCCTGGATCAGGATAATGGTCTTTGGTTGTAGTCCTGAGGTGTGTGACCAGTGAGCCAAAGTTGGTTGGGGCTGCAGAGACAGTGGCCCCCTAATAACTCCAGCAGATGCAAAATCCCCAGCAATTTGGGACAAAGCCCTGCCCCTGGGAAGCAGAGATCTACTGTGGCTCAAAAATCAAGTTAATTGACTGGCAACATGAGCAGGCAAAGGAAGCAAACCACGTTCAGCAATCCAACTTTAGATTCCTTTTTTGGGGACAAAAAGGATCAAAGCATGGAACAGGAGGAAGATGACATAGTCAAAACTCCCACACCAAAAGCTTCCAAGAAAAATGTAAACTGGTTTCAAGCCATAGAGCAGCTTAAGAAGGATTTTGAAAACCAAATAAGAGAAGTGGAGGAAAAACTGGGAAGAGAAATAAAAATGATGCAAGAAAATCATGAAAAGAGAGCCAACAACCTAACTGAAGAAAATAAGACCTTAAAAATAGATTAACTCAAATGGCAAAAGAGGCCCAAAAAGCCAATGAGAAGAATGCCTTAAAAAGTCGAATTTGCCAGATGGAAAAAGAATCTCAAAAGCTCACTGAAGAGAATAATTCCTTCAGAACTGGAGTGGAGCAAATGAAAGCAAATGGCTTTATGAGAAATCAAGATACTATTAAACAGATCCAAACAAATGAAAAAATAGAAAGCAATGTGAAATATCTTCTTGGAAAAAACCACTGACCTGGAAAACAGATTGAGGAGAGACAATTTAAAAATTGTTGGACTACCTGAAAGCCATCATCAAAAAAAGAACCTAGAAATCATCCTTCAAGAAATTCTCAAGGAAAATTGCCCTGATGTTTTAGAACCAGAGGGCAAAATAGAACTTGACAGAATTCACCAATCACCTCTTGAAAAAGACCCCAAAAAGAAAACTCCTAGGAATGTCATAGCCAGGTTCCAGGGTCCCCAGATCAAAGAAAAAAATATTACAAGCTGCCAAGAAGAAACAATTTGAATATTGTGGAAACACAATCAGGATAACCCAGGATTTACCAGCTTCTACATTAAGGGATAAAAGGGCCTGAAATATGATATTCTGGAGATCAAGGGAACTAGGATTAAAACCAAGAATCTCCTACCCAGCAAAACTGAGTATAATGTTTCAGGGGAAAACATGGTCATTCAATGAAGTGGAGGACTTTCAAGTTTTCTTGCTGGAAAAAACAGAACTGAATGGAAAATTTGACATTCAAACACAAGAAGCATGAGAAGGTAAACATGGAAAAGAAATCATAAGGAACTTATCAAAGTTGAACTATTTGCATGCCATCATGGAAAAATGAGAATTCTAATTTATGAAACTTTTCTTAGTTTGAGGATAGGAGAAGGGAATATAAATATATATGTATACATACACATATGTCTACATAGGAGGGTATGTGTATGCATACAAATACATATCTGAGTGTGTATATATATATGTGTACATAGACAGAGGGCGCTAGATCAATTGAATAGGATGGGATGATATTTTAAAAGGTAAAACTGAGAGGTGGGAGAGAAATAGAATAAGAGGAGACAGGGAGAGACGGAATGGGGTTAATCATCTCATATAGAAAAGGCAAGGGATAACTATTACAATGGAGAGGAAGAACAGGAAGGCAAAAGGGAATGTGTCAAGCTTAATCTCATTGAATCTGGCTTAGGGAAAGAATGACATACACTCTAAATTTGGTATCTTGCCCTACAGGAGAGTAGGGGGGATGAGAATGGGAGGGGGGATTATGAAGGGGAGGGCATGGCGGGGGGAGGGTTGTTAGAAGCACACACCTCTGTAAAGGGATAGGGACAAAGTAGAGAATGGAACAAGGGGTGGGGGTGGGATAGGAAGGAGGGAAATATAGTCAGTCTTTCATAGTATGTCCATTGTGGAGATGTTCTGCGTAACTACACATGTACAGCATGTATTGAATTGCTTGTCTTTCCAATGGGGGTGGGTGACGAGGGAGGAAGGGAAAGGATCTAGAATTTAAATTTCTGTAATCAAATGTTAAATATATATATATGTATATATTATTATTATTAATTACATGCGACTGAGAATTAAGATATACAGGCTCTTGGGTAGGGAGATCCATCTTGTCCTACCAGAAAGTCAGAGGGGTTATGGGGGAGGACATAGGAGAGAACAGATTGGAGGAAGGGGTATACAGTGGGATTGCTGTTCTGGGGTGGTGGGTAGGGAAAAGATGTGGAGAAAATTTGTAATTCAAAATTTCATGGAAATGAATGATGTAAACTAAAAATAAACAATAGTTAATTAATAAAAAAAAGAATTCCTGACCCAATCCAAACTGTCATTTTATAGAGGTAATTGGGGCTCATAGTTGTTACCTTTCCTGATCCTCCCAGTTGGTAGTGTATCCCCACCTCCTCTTCAAAGTTATTTTGTGTGTGTTTTGTTTATAAATATGTAGAGACAAAATGGTGTAGTGTAGTGTAGTGTAGAGTAGAGTCAGGAAAAACCTGGATTTGAATCCTGCCTCAGACACTTACTGATTCTGTGACCCCAGCTGGGCTAGTCATTTAAGCTCTATGATTCTGTTTTCTCATCTGTAAAATGAGGGATCGAACCTGATGATTGTTGGGGTCCCTTCCAACTTTAAATCTGTAATCCTATGATATATGTGCATGTTATCTCCATATTTAGAATGTAAGTACAGTGAGGGCAAGGGCTGTTTCATTTTTGTCTTTGAAACCCTGACTCATAGTAGGTGATTAATAAATGAGTGTTGATTGAGTGACTTGCCTTAAATAACATAGTAAATACTTTGGCAGTCCTTTCTACTACTGGTCATTCTTTTTTTCCCCCTAATTGCTTTGTCATATAGTACCTGTAAGAAGAGTCAGGATTCTCCTTATTTTTCACTAACAATTCTGGATCTTTGTTCTCATGTAATCACTTCCTAGTCATTTCTCTTTTGAATTGCATGCTTTTTAAATCATATTGTCGTTCAGTATCCTCTTTGAGCACAGGTTTTAGTATTCCTCTTTACCATTTTCCTTGCCATCATTCTTAGAAACTTCATTAACCACACTGATGACCATCTATTCTCACTTCCTTGAATTCCTTTTCTTTAATGACTCATTGTCACTGTACTTCAGACATCCAACAGGGTGCCCACATCTTATCCCTCCCACATTATCACTTGAAATTTCTTCACCTCCTGATCTTGAACTCTGAAAGACTTCTCCCTGACCACAATCCCCTATTTATTCAAAGCTCACACTCTATTACTTATCTAAAAATATCACTCAACCTCATCATGGCCTTCTCGACTCTTGGTTCCTTTGGTATTTTTCCTGTCTGTCAACCCCACTATAGGCTCACTTCTCTCCCTGTTCATACTTGATCTAGTGTAAACTCTTTCCCTCATGTTCCCAACTCTTCACACTTGAATCCCTTGTCCTCTTGACCTTCTACATTTCCTGCTTTGCTAGTCATCTACTCTGGCTAAATCCCACCATCTCCCTCCTACTCATGAGTTACTGAATGCTTTGGAGAGGAAATCACAAAACCAGCCGGTTGGTACCCAATATATTTATGTTATTTAACTTGAATCTGGGCCCTTGCTATTTCATGGCATATCTTCTGTTCATTTCTTATTGATTCAGTACTAATACTACCAATGATTTTTCACATTCTCAGCAGCAACTATTCCAATGTTCTTTTCTCCCCTTAAGTTGTCACATTCCTCCCCCTCACTCTCAGAAATGGCCTTTCTTTTTCATTAAGACTGAAATCATCTGACATGAACTCTCTATGCTCTCCTCCTCATTCATTAAAATCTCTTTATTATTCTTATTCATGCTTTTTTCATTCTTTTTAGTCCTATAGGAAAAAGAAGCCCTCTTTCTTAATAAGGCTAGTCTTTTCACCTACCTTTTTGATCTTGTTCCTTCCTTACTCCTCTGGGATCTCCATCAAGCATGCTCTCTTAAACAACTTTATTCATTCACTTTGTATTAGCTTCTTTCCTTCTATTTAGAAATAACATTCATGTATCCCTTATTCTCAAAAAACAAAACAAAGTCAAAACCCAAAACTCTTCCATTTACCTGTTACTTCCTGAAGCCATATGTGTCTAGTTGAACATCTAGAAAGAACGTTTTATAATAAATTCTCTACTTTCTCTCCACTCACACTGTCCTTAATCTCTTGCACAGACACCCTCAACTTCTCTTCCCCCATTCCTGCCCTCTGACCATACACACTCACTCTGTGGGCTGATTTAATAACTATAACTTGAACTTATGATGGCAGATATAGGGTTTTCACATGGTTGCTACTCTCAGGGACTTAGAGGTAACCTTATTCCTCTTACTACTTGACCACTCACTAGTGTGTTTCCCATTTACACAAAATCAGTCACCATGACACAATTAACTCTTAAATATAAAACATCTATTTAATAATAATGCTCCTCAAAAGGTACAAATAGGAATAATCAAAACATTATTCTCCATTCATAAACCTGCACCACACTGTCACACTAAACTTAGTGTCTGTGGGGAAGAATGGGCATACATTTATAGAAACCTAGCAGGAAGACACATGAGTTGGGAGACCAACGTGTTGGGGCAAATCATAACTCTAGACTTTAGGTCTTTAATGTCTTTGGTCCCTTCAGGAGCAATCTCTACTGCATGATGCTGCTTCTCTGCTAGCTCCTCCCCTTCTTATCCTTACTACTCTTTTCATAGGCAAAGTCATTTTTCTTTTTCTACTATGAAGCAGTGACAAGCTCTTTTCTCTCAGAGCCACTCCTAACAGAGTTCTGAGAAAAAAAATCATGCTTTTTCAGTGGAAAGAAGCTCCCTTAGACTAGAGACCTGTGAAAATCCTCACATCTCTAAGAAGCTATGGATTCTACTTTTTTCAACCAGTAAAACCAAACCTTTTCTCATAGAAAAGCAAATGAAAAATGTTTCTTTCCCTCTGTTTTTCCTTCTCAAAACAGAGAGGATAGTAGAGTATAATCAGTCACCTGAGAAGTGTCTGCTCTCAGGCTATAGATAGCACTAACAGGAGTGGGGAACTTGTGACCTCAAGGTCAAAAGTGACCCTCTAGGTCCTCAAGTGCATCCCTTTGACTGAATCCAAACTTCACAGAAGAAATCCCCTCAATAAAAGGATTTGTTCTGTGAAGTTTGGATTTAGTCAAAGGGCCATACTTGAGGACCTAGATAGTCATCTGTGGCCTTGAGGTCACAGGTTCCCCACCTCTGCTTGACTAGAAGGTAATAAAAGATAGAAGCAGAATGTAGCTCTCCTCCAATCCAGCACTTAAAGCAGACTGAGCCATTCTTCATTCATTCGGGCAATTAATACCTCTCTTCAAATCATCAGGCTCCCATCAAAGCAGCTGAAGAGTCAGACATCTCAGCTGAAACCCTTCTGCCTTTTAGCTCCTGCTTCTTGTGACTCCTGCACTCAGCTGAGTCTCTTGCTTCTTCTGTCCATATTTGTAGTTTCTTAAAACCTCTCTCCCTGACTTTTTATATTTTCTAGTGTCTCAAATCAGAGTTCCTGGTGACCAGTGATTCATCTTAACCTTATGAGACAAAACTAAAGAAATCTGCTTTTCTGTCAGATATAAACCCAACAGTCCTTATGTTCCCAGAGTTCTCTAGAGTTATAAACTCCAAAACTCAAAAAGAAGCCACATGAAAATGAACTAATGGATCCCATTTCCCTGCAATAATAATTACTTCAGTCATTTCTCTGCCTTTAAACAGGTCCTCAGAACATTCACATGAGGGACAGTTCTCTAAATGAACTTCAGAACAATTTGTCTCTTCAACATTCTGAGAAGCTGTGTTTTTTCTTAAGCTGTTTTGTAAATTTGTTTTCCTTACAAAAATGTTAATTTTCTATCTCTTTTAGGACACATATTGTTCACACACCAAAGAGGCAATATCTTGTACTATCTATCATCCATCTTCATTAGTCTACTAAAACTATCTCCAGGGTTAATCCTCTTATTATCAGAAATCCAATGGTTATTTAAAGTCTTCATCCTCACTAACTGCCCTTGACTTCTTGTTACTTTCTTTTGCTTTAGCTTTAGTAACACCGCTCACATTTTTCTCCCACCTCTCTGATTATCTTTGCTCCAAATTATTTACTAGCTTCCCATCCTTCTCTTCTTTAAATGTGGCTTTGCTTTTAGGCTGTCTCTGACCTTCATTTATTCTCTTTCAATGCTCTTTCCCTTGGCAATATCATCAGTTTCCATGGATTCAATTATCACTTCCATGGAGATGGCTCTCACATAGATATCTGTAGTTGGGATCTTTGCTTAGAGTTTCAGTACCACATTTCTGACTGCTTTATGGATACTTTGACTAAGCTGTTTTGCCAGCATCTCAAATTTAGTATGTATGAAACTGAATTGCTCATCTATCTTCCAGAACCTCTAAAACTTCCTCTTTCTGTTTAAGATGTCACCATCCTTCTAGTTCCCAGGCTTGAAATCTCAGAGAGATCTTTGGATCTTCCCTATCCTTCATCATATCTAATCCAATGCCAAGTCTCACCACTCTCTTCTCAGTAATTCTTTCTTCAGTCATTTCATTTCTACTCCCACAATAACCCACCAAGTTCTCAAGTCTAATTCTAATAAACTCTTTAAAAATATTGTTTATTTTTAACTTTCTTTTTTAAAAATAAATTTTATTTTCAAATTCTCTCCTTTTCTTCCACCCCTCCCCCATTTACTAAGGCAATCAAAATATCAATTAAGCATATGGTGTGAAATGTGTGAAATAATGAAAAAACATGTTACCATATTAGCCATATCACAAAAAATAAAGAAAGCAATAAAATTGTATGTTAGTTTGCACTCATAATTCATTAATTCTATCTCTGAAGATGGATACTATTTTTTTTTCATCAGGAGTCTTTTAGAATTGTCTTGGATTATTGTATTGATCAGAGTAGCCAAGTCTTTCACAGTTTTCTATCATTACAACATTGCTGTTGCAGTGTACAATGATCTCCTGGTTCTACTCACTTCATTTTGCATCAGTTGATATACCTTTAGCCATGCTTTTTTTTTCTTTTCTGAAACCACTCCTCTTGTTACTTCTTTTAGCAAAATAGTACTCCATCACAATCATATGCTGCAACTTGTTCAGTAATTACCCAGTTGAAGAGCATTTCCTCAACTTCCAGTTCTTTGCCACCACAAAAAGAGCTGTTATAAATATTATATACATTATGTGTGTATATATGTATGTGTGTGTATGTGTATTCTTTTCCTTTTTCTTTGATCTCTTTGGGGTACAGACCTAGTAGTGGTATTGCTGGGTCAAATGGTATACACAGCTTTATAGGCCTTAGTTCCAAATTGTTCAGTAGATGGTTAGACTAGGTCAGCACTCCACCAATAGTTTAGTAGTGTACCTATTTTCTCTCATCCCTTCCAGTATTTGTCATTTCTGATGAGTGTGAGGTAGTATCTCAGAGTTGTTTTAACTTGCATTTTTCTGATCAATAGTGATTTAGATCATTTTTATATAACCATAAATAACTTTGATTTATTTTTCTGAAAACTATCCATTCATATCCTTTGACCATTTATGAATTGGACAGTGGCTCCTCTTTTTACAAATTTGACTCAGTTTCCAATATATTTGAGAGGTGAGGCCTTTATCAGGGAAACTTGCTGTAAAAGTTTTTTTATATTACTTGTCTATGGTGCCTTTTAATAAAATGTAGTTTCCCTGATTATCTCTTTTTTTGGTCTGGTTTTTTTTTTTTGCTTTATCTAAGATCATGCTTTCTTTTCCTATTTCTTTCACTTTAGATGAAGCATAGTAGATTCTCCTCCAGCCCTTTTTTAAACTCTGTGTATGTCTTTCTATTTCAAGTGCGTCTCTTGTAAACAACATCTTGCTGGATTCTGGTTTCTAATCCATTTTGATATTTGCCTCTGCTTTTTCCTTGTGTATTTTTTTTATGTGAGAAAATTTTCCTTATTCTTCCTCTTTCTTCCCCCTTTTCCCAGTGCATTCCTCTTTCTCACCCATTCATTGTTTTGAGAGATCATTCCAACATATTTGACTCATACTCATGGCCTCTGTCTATGCATATTTCTTCTAACTTCCCTGATAATGACCAAGCTATTAGGAATTACATGTATCATCTTCCTATATAGGAATGTAAATAGTTTATTGAATCTCTTATAATTACTCATTTATTTTTAGATTTTTATGAGTCTTTTGAGTCATGTTTGAGTATCAAATAGAAATGGTCTTTTCATCAGGAATGCTTGGAAGTCCTTTATTTCATTAAATATCCATTTCCCCACCCTGAAAGAATGTACTCAGTTTTGCTGGGTAGATTGTTCTTGTTTCTCATCTTCATTCTTTTGCCTTACAGAATACTATATTTCAAGTACTCTACTCCTTTTAATGTGATAGCTGCAAAATCTTGTGTGATCTTGACTGTGGCTCCACAGTATTTGAATAGTTTATTTCTTGCTGATTGAAATATTTTCTTTCTACCTGGAAGCTCTAGAATGTGACTATAATATTCCTGGAAATTTTCATTTTCAGATCTCTTTCAGGAGTTGATTGGTGAATTCTTTTAATTTCTAGTTTGTTCTCTAGATCTAAGATATCAGTGAAGTTTTTCTTGTTAATTTCTTAAAATATGATGTGTAGTCTCTCTCTGTCTCTGTTTCTGTCTCTCTGTCTCTCTCTTTTTATCATGGCTTTCAGGTAGTCCAGTGATTCTTAAAATATCTCTCCTCCATCTGTTTTCTAGATCACTTGTTTTTTTCAATGAGTTATCACATTTTCTTTTATTTTTTCGTTCTTTTGACTTTGTTTGATTGTTTCTTGATGTTTTGTGGAGTCATTATCTTCAACTTACTTAATTTTAATTTTTAAAGAAATTTTTTTCTTTGGTGAGCCTTTGTACTTTCTTTTCCATTTAGTCAATTCTGATTTTTTTGTTTATTTTTTAAAATAATATTTTCCCCCCAGTTACATGTAAAGATAGTTTTCAGCATTCATTTTAAATAAGATTTTGCATTCTAAATTTTTCTCTCTCCTTTTCTTTCCTTACCCCTTCTTCCCTTATCCCCTTCCCAAGATGACAAACAATCTGATATAGTTTGTATATGTACAATCATGTTAAACATATTTCCACATTTGTCATGTTGTGAAAGAAGAAATAGAGCAAGAGAGAAAAACCAGGGAAAAAAGTAAAAATAGTATGCTTTGATCTGCATTCATATTCCAGTTTTTTCTCTGCATGTGGATAACATTTTCCATCATGAGTCTTTTGGAATCATCTTAGATCATTGTACTGCTGAGAAGAGCTAAGTCTATGATAGTTCATCATCTCACAGTATTGCTGTTACCGTGTGCAGTGTTCTTCTGGTTCTGGTCACTTTGCTCAGCATCAGTTCATGTAAATCTTTCCAGGTTTTTCTGAAATTTGCCTGCTCATCATTTCTTTTAGCACAATAGTATTCTGTTACATTTATATACCACAACTTGTTCATTTATTTCCCACTTAATAGCATTCCCTCAATTTCCATTTCTTTGCCCCTATACCAGCAAACATTTTGATGCATCACATGGATTAATTTATCCCCCAAAGGCCTCATATTTAGTTGGTTAATAAGATCAGTGACTATTTTTTTTTCTCTATAATGGGATAATCACATTGTCTTTTCTGTTGTAGGGGAAGTGTCTGAGAATATAGTTGGAGATTTTAGTATATGTAGCTAATATAAGGGACAGGTAGATGGCATAGCAGACAGGGCTCTGGTGCTGGAGTCAGGACCTGAGTTCAAATATGGCCCCAGACACTGACCAAACTGAGTGATTCTGGCTGGGCAAATCATTTAACCCCATTTTCCTCAGCTGCCTCATCTGCAAAATGATCTGGAAAAGAAAGTGGCAAATCACTCTACTGTCTTTTCAAGAAAATCATAAATGGGGTCAGGATGAAACAGGCACAACTTCATACTTAAAGGAAATGTTAAAGAATTACAGCTAATTCAGATAGACTTAAAGTATCTATGGACTGAGCAAATGTTGATATTTATGAAGAAAGGAATCCCTCACCATTAAAAAAAAAAAGCACATAGGACAGAGAATTGTTGCAAGCCACTGAACTATCTAGGATGTAAGAAAATGAGAGGACATGATAGTGAGCTGTCAACCAAGTTTATCTCACTGTCTTTCCAAACAACCATGTATACAGATTAATGGAGACATTGGAGGCACATTCAAACAAGCTATTGAGTCATACCTGGGATGAACTGATTTATTGTCTCAAAGCAAAATCCTTAATGAGGGGTTAAGAATAGACTCATTCTGCCTTAACCCTTGACTAATGGTTTTGGCTAAATGAGGCACATTTCACATTAAAACCTACCAATGGTACCTCGTAGCTCAAAATCAGCAGTGGTGTTAGATGCTTTTATGTTATCTTCTAGTCCGTTCAGTCTGAGTGATCATTTTATTTAACTACATATGACTCAATTTTGAAAATGTAATTTTCTCCCCATGCCCAGTACCCTAATAGTATTTTATTTCCCAAGTCACACAGTCACACAGAAAATTTTTTGCATTCATTTTTACAAGATTTTGAGTTAGAAATTTTTCTACCTCTATCCCTCCCTTCCCTCTCTTCTCCCTAAATGGTAGGTAATTTGATATAGGTTATACATGTGTTATTATATAAAGCATATTTCCATATGCATCATGTTCTGAAAGAAGAAATGGATCAAAAGTGAAAAAAATGAAACAGAATAAAGCAAGTGAAAAAAATATGCTTTTATCTGCATCCAGAGTCTATCAGTTCTTTATCAAGATGTAGATAGCATTTTCCTTTGTGAGTCCTTTGTACTTGTCTCAAATCATAGCATTGCTGAGAAGAGCTGAGACATTCATAGTTGATCATCACACAGCATTGCTGATGCTGTGTACAAAGTTTTCCAGGTTCTCCTCATTTCACTTTACATCAGTTCATACAAATCTTTCCAGGTTTTCCTGAAATCTTCCTGTTCATCATTGACAACAAGAGTTCTGTTCCATTTGTATATCACAGATTGTTAGTCATTCTCCAGTTGATAAACATCCCTTCAATTTCCAATTCTTTGCCACCATGAAAAGAGCAGCTATAGATATTTTTGTATATGTAGTTTCTTTTCCATTTTTTATGATCTCTTTGGGATGCAGACCTTGTAGTAATATTACTGGACAAAAGGGTATGCATAGTTTGGTGGCTTTTTGGGTATAGTTCCAAATTGCTTTCCAGAATGGTTGGTTTAGTTCACAACTCCACCAACAGTAGAGTCCCAATTTTCTACATCATTTCCAACAGTTATAATTTTCCTTTTTTGTTATATTAGTCAATCTGATAGATGTGAGGTAATATTTCAGAGTTGTTTTAATTTGTATTTCTCTAATTAAAAGTGATCTGGAGTACTTCTTCATATGCCTATAGATATTTTTATTTCTTTGGTTGAAAACTCCCTGTTCATATTTTTTGACCATTTATCATTTGGGGAATGGCTTATATTCTTATAAATTTGACTCAGTTGCCTATATGTTTGAGAAATGAGGCCTTTATAAGAGATACTTGCCCCAAAGATTGTTTTCCAACTTTTCCTGCTTTTCTTCTTACCTTGGTTGCATTGGCTTTGTTTGAGAAAGTTTTTTTTTAATTTAATATAATCAAAATGATGTATTTTACATTTCACAATGCTCTCTACCTCTTGTTTCATCATGAATTCTTTCCTTCTCTATAGATCTGACAGGTAGACTATTTATTGCCCTTCAAATTTGCTTATGGTATATCTTTTTATTCCAAATTATGTACCAATTTTCATCTTATCTTGGTATATGGTGTGAGATGTTGGTATATACCTAATCGATGCTCTATTATTTTTCAGTTTTCCCAGTAGTTTTTGTGAAATAGTGAGTTCTTATCTCAAAGCCTGGGGTCTTTGGGTTTATCAAACACTAGGTTACTATGGTCATTTATTACTGTGTCTTATGTATCTAATCTATTCCATTGATCTACCACTCTATTTCTTAGCTAGTATCAGATAGTTTTGATGATTACTGCTTTATAACATAGTTTGAGATATGGCATTGCTAGACCACCTTCCTTTGTAATTTTTTTCATTAATTTCCTTGCTATTCTTAATGTTTTATTCTTCCAGATGAATTTTGTGTTTTTTTTTCTAACTCTATAAAACAATTTTTTGGTTGATTGTTATGGCACTAAATAAGTAAATTAACTTAAATTGTCAATTCTTCTTTTTAAGGAGATTTTTTTTCTTCAGCGAATTTTTGTGCCTCATTTACCATTAGGTTAATTTTGTTTGTTAAGGTGTTATTTTCTTCTTTTGTGCCTCTTTTCCCAAGCTATTAGGTTCTCTTTTAATAGTTTTTTGCATTACTCTCATTTCTTCCCCCCCGTATATTTTATTTTTATTTATTTATTTTTAAATTTATTTTTAATTTTCAACATTTATTTCCACACAATTTTGAGTTACAAATTTTTTCTCCATCTCTCTCCTACCCCCCCCACTCCAAGACAGTGAGCCTACTGAGTACCCCTTCTCCCAATCTGCTCTCTCCTATATCCTCTCCCATACCCCTTCTAACTTTCTAGTATGGAAAGATGGATTTCTATACCCCAGTGCCTGCGTATCTTATTTCCCAGCTGCATGCCAAAAAAAAAACATTAAAAAATTTGTTTTTAAAACTTTGATTTCCAAATTCTTTCCCTTCTTCTGTCCTTACCCACCCCCATTGGAAAGATAAACAATTCAATATAGATTATATGTGTGTAGTTATGCAAAACATTTCCATAGTAGTTATATTGTGGAAGACTAACCACATTTCCCTCCATCCTATCCTGACTCCCACCCATTCCATTCTCTACCTTGACCCTGTAATTTTTCAAATGTATATGCTTCTGACTACCCTCTCCCCCAACTTGCCTCCCTTCTATCATCCCCACTCTTATCCCTTCCTGTTCCACTTTCCTATAGGGCAAGATACCCAAATGAGTGTATATGTTATTACCTCCTTAAGCCAAATTTAATGAGAGTAAAGTTGACCCTTTCCCTTTCACTTTCTTGCTCTTCACTTTCATTGTAATACTTTTCTCTTGCCTCTTTTATGTGAGATAATTTACCCTATTTTATCTCTCCCATTCTCCTTCTTTCATTATATTCCTCTCTCACCTCTTAATTTTATTTTTTAGATATCATCCTTTCCTATTCAACTGATCCTCTGACCTCTATGTATACATGTGCACACATATGCACACACTCCTATATACATCAACATACACACATCCTCCTATACATACATATATGTATGTGTGTATGTGTATGTATGTATATATATATATATATGTATATATACATATATATTCCATTCAACTGTCCTCACACTGAGAAAAGTCCTATGAGTTACAATTATAGTTTTTCCATGTAGGAATGTAATTCAACTTTAATAAGTTCCTTATGATTTCTCTTTCCTGTTTACCTTCTCATACTTCTTTTGCTTCTTGTGTTTGAAAGTCACATTTTCTGTTCAGCTCTGGTTTTTTTCATCAAGAATACTTGAAAGTCCTCTATTTCATTGAATGACCATATTTTCCCCTGAAGTATTATACTCAATTTTGCTGAGCAGGTGATTCTTGGTTTTAATCCTAGCTCCTTTGCCCTCCAGAATATCATATTCTAAGCCCCTTGGTCCCTTAGTGTAGAAGCTGCTAGATCATCTGTTATCCTGATTGTGTTTCCACAATACTCAAATTGTTTCTTCCAGGAAGCTTGTAATATGTTCTCTCTGACCTGGGAACTCTGGAATTTGGCTATGATATTCTTAGGAGTTTTCTTTTGGGAATCTTTTTCAAGAGGTGATTAATGAATTTTTTCAATTTCAATTTTGCCCTCTGGTTCTAGAATATCAGGGCAATTTTCCTTGAGAATTTCTTGAAGAATGATTTCTAGGCTCTTTTTTTGATCATGGCTTTCAAGTAGTCCAATAATTTTAAAATGATCTCCCCTGGATCTATTTTCCAGGTCAGTGGGTTTTCCAATGAGATATTTCACATTGCCTTCTATTTTTTCATTTATTTGGATCTGTTTTACAATATCTTGATTTCTCATAAAGTCATTAGCTTCCATTTGCTCTAATCTAATTATGAAGGAATTATTCTCTTTAGTGAGTTTTTGAAATTCATTTTCCATCTGGGCAATTTGACTTTTTAAGACATTCTCCTCATTGACTTTTTGTGCCTCTTTTGCCATTTGATTTAGTCCATTTTTAAAAGTGTTCTTTTTTCAGTATTTTTTGGGGTCTCCTTTAGCAGGCTGTTGACTCTCTTTTCATGATTTTCTTGCAACATTCTAATTTTTCTTCCCAGTTTTTCCTCCACTTCTCTTACATGATTTTCAAAATCTTTGTTGAGTTCTTCCATGGCCTGTAACCAGCTCACATTTTTCTTGGAAGATTTTGATGCAGAAGTTTTGACTTTATTGACTTCTTCTGGTTCCATGTTTTGATCCTTTTTGTCCCCCCAAAAATTATTCTATGATCTGATTGTACTTCCTCTGCTTGCTCATCTTGCCAGCCAATTACTTGACTTTTGAGCTCTTTGCCATGGTAGAACTCTGCTTCCAGAATGGAGAGAGCTATGTCCCAAATTGCTGGGGTTTTCACAAATGTTGTCAGAGTTCTGAAGAGGGTGCCCTCTCTAGAGACATCCCAAGCTCTGGCACACTGCCATACACACCAAGACAGCAACCCAGATTCAAGCAGGTTAAAGCAAGAGTGATTACCCTCTGAATGGTTGCTTGGGGCAGCAGCTGCAGCTGCCGCACCTCCTCCACCTTTTGCCTGGGGTCGAGGGTTGGACTGCACTCTTCTGTCCCCAGGTTCCAACAGAAAGTCCCACTGACCTTTTACTTTGTCTTTGGTGTTTATGGGTTGAGAAGTCTGGAACCCACCACCCTGCTGGTGATTTACTCTCCTGAAGTCTGCCCTGGCCATTCTGTGCTGCTGATCAGGGCTATCCCAGGGCTGGAACTGCACAGCTCACACAGGACTGCACACGGCTCCTAGCTTGGTGTTGATACACCCTTCCTGTTAGCCTGCCAGGCTGCCTTCAGTGGGAGATTTGTTTCTCCTTGTCACTTTGTGGGTTCTGTAGCTCTATAATTTGTTTAGAGTCATATTTTACAGGTGTTGGAGCTGGAGCCCACCTGAATTCCTGTTTTTATTCTGCCATCTTGGCTCTGCCCCCCACTCTCGTTTCTTTTCCAAATTTTTCCTCTCCCAGTTTTATGTCTTTAAAAAATACAGACACACACACACACACACACACACACACACACACACACAAACCTCTTTGAAGAATTCTTGCTGGGCTTGGGTCCAGTTAGCATTTCTCTTTGAGGCTTTGCTTGTACTTGTTTTCACATCATTGTCTCCTTCTGAGTTTGTGTCTTGATCTTGTCTGATACTGTAGTAGCTTTTCATGATCAAGTTCTTTTTTATTCATTTGCTTATTTTCCAGCCTATATCTTGACTCTGAACTTTATGTTAAAGTTGTATTCTGCTTACCTGGTGGTGTGGAGATATTGTCCCAAGCTTCAGGCTGCTGGTTTCAGAACTAATTTTGTGGGTCTGCACATTTTTGGTGCTTTCAAGATAGTGTGATCTGGGGAAAAGTGTGGTCACTACTCTCCTGGTTTGTGTTCTGTTCTTTACCCAGGAAGGGCCCCTTGTTGCAACAACAACAACAATAGTTAGCATTCCTCTTTCCTTTGGAATTATGACCAGGTCCCCTGTTTTCTTGCAACCACAAGCACTAGTGCTCCTCTCTGCCCTGGAACTGACACCCAGAACTACTTATGGGTACTAGACTTGCTAATCAGTACCAGCTGAAGTTAGTGCCAACAAAGGATCCCCTATAATCTCTTTTTGACCAGTTGTCTGACTCTTCTACAGGATCTGGGCTGAGAGTTTCTAAAGCTGTTGCTGCCACTGTTGCCCTACCTTCAAGCCCACCAGCACCAAGCTGGTGCTCCTAATATGATTTGGGATGGCCCTCACACCATTGTTACAGATCTCTCTGGCCAATCTCCTAAGTTGTCTTAGACTGGAAAAAGTCTCTCTGACCTTTTGTTGGCTCTGCTGCTCTATTTTGATTTAAAGACTTATTTTGAAGGTGTTTTTTGGAGGGGAATATTGGGAAAGTACAGCTGAGTTGCTGCCTATACTCTACCATCTTGGCACTACCCTCTCTAATAGATTCTTAACTAATCTTTCTGCCTACAATCTCTTGTCTTAATCATATTTACAGCACTACTCAAGGATTCTTGCTAACGCATATGTTCAGTCACATTCCTATGCTACTAAAAAAACCCAAACAAGCAACACAAAACTTCAGTGGTTCTCCATTGCAAAGAAATAAAATATCTTTTCTTATCCTTGAGTGTGTTATAGTCTAGTTGATAGAGAGCATACCTTGGTGTCAATAAGACCTGAGTTCAAGTTCTGTTCCTGACACATACTAGCTATATGACTCCGGACATGTACATTGCCATAATCTATGCAATATTTACTATTATACATAGCAGAAAAGTTCCCACATGCCTTTGTAGAAGGGTTCTTCTCACTCAAGAATGCCCCATTCTAATGAAATAAAAAATCCAGTTCTTATCTCTATTCTTCTATTGAGCCTCACATTCTGGGCTCTGCATAATTGGCTCTAACCCTCCCTTTCCACCCTTTTCTCATCTATCCTTATGTAATCTAAAATTCCAATCAAATAAGACTTTCCCACAGTTCCTTACTATTTTCCTCCCTTTTCCTCTCTCTGTAACTGTGTCTCTTAAGTATGGGGTAGAATTTCTACCATTTCCATTTATTGGCATCCTTTTTGATATGGTAGAGTGTCTTGAATTTGGCATCACAATATCCTTTAAGTCAAGGTTCAGTTCTTCTACTATTGTCTGTGTGGCTTTGAGACAATCACTTTATTCTTCTTGGACTCAGTTTCCTTATCTGTAAAATAAGCTGATTAGACTAGATAACACTTTGACCTCTAAGTCTATGATAATATGATATTTTCTTCTATCTCCTTAAATCATTGCCTTTTTTCCTTCAGCTGAGGGTGATCTCTCCATCCTAAATTTCTGCCTCTCTTTGTCTGAACTTAATTTTTCACTTAGGACTATATTCTACCTCATATTATAGTTCTTTGGGTTATTGTATCTACTTGCCCTCTGCCACCCCCATTAAACTGTGGTCTTTTAGAGCAGGGTCTGTATCTTATTCCTTCTTGTATATCTTGTATATCAGTGGTCTCCCTCCTCTGCCATGACTAACCTCTAGCATCTTTTAAGTCCCAATCAAGTTCTACCTTTACAGGAAGGCTTCTTCAACCCTATTAATTCCACTGTTTTCTCTCCATTAGTTATTTCCTATTTATCCTGTATATAGATTGCTTTTTATGTATTTCTTTACATGTTGGCTCCCCTGTTAGATTATAAGCTCCTTGAGGGCAAGGACTTTCTTTTGCCTCTTTCTGCATCCCTAATGCTTAGTACAGATCCTGGAAGTAGGCCCTTAATAAATGTTGATAATTGGCTCATTGAATTCTAGCATGGTGTTTTATACTCAGTATTTCAGAAGATTTGTGGTTCTTTAGTTTGATACTTGTTCCATCAAAGACTAGCAACCTTAAAATAATTCCATGAATTTCTTGGCCCTCCCACCCCATCACTATCTTTTAGCCAAACCTCCTAATAAGATCTTGTACAGATTAAATGCTTAATATGTATTTATTGAATTGATTTGAATTGAATGTGATTGTAGTGGACCAGGCCATTCATTAAATATTCCTTAATTCCCAGTAGCCATTTACTATCCCCATTTTATCTCAGTTACAAGATTTCTTTCTTTCTTTCTTATCTTGTCCCAAGAAAACCTTCTTGGCTTATCTCTTTCCATAATTTTGGTCCTGAAGGCAGATAGATATGAATGGGAGTAAAACAGGGATAGATGTTCAACATTTGGATGTGAAACTGAGTTTGGATTTTCAGGGAAGGATGTGGGTTGGGTTTATGGCAAGGCAGAAATGTATTGTGTACTTGAACTGTAACACTTTCTGGTTTGTCAAGTTCAGATTATGAATTTGCCCAGTAAGGTGCCTGATATTTTATTTGGATATCTGCAAATCAGCAGTCTTTCCCTTCTCTAGTTCCCTCTATTCCCTTTCCGCCATGCTAAAGATTTCCTGGAAAATAAAAGCAAAACAATTCTCAAAAGCAATGATGAGATTCTGATTTGCTTTGCAACTATGGATACCCACAGTTCCTTTGTTCATGTTGATTTTGTAAATAGCTTCATTGTCAGATATCTCTCAGCCCTGATGGAGTTTAATCTGGATTGATTGACTTGGCTCATTGTTCCCACTTTTTAGAAAAAAAGGGAGGCAGAAAGGTTTGTTCCGTGGTGATGGTGGATATTTTGGTGACAAGAATGCTGTAGCTTTCTGGGCACTGGGAATAGACTCATCCTGTTCTCTGGAAAACATAGCCAGTGGCAGTGACTTTGAAAGCACCCAGGCTGTGGAATTAGGTACAGATGCTTAGTTGCCTGTGGGTAGACATTTATTTTCATTAAAATATGCAAACCACATTTTACGGACAAAACACATGCATGGCTGTTTTTTTGGAGGGGGGTGGCAAAAACATAGGTGACCTTTTTATGATAGTTATACAGAACAAATCATAATAGATTACATATTATTATGTAAAAGGTTAAAATTGTTTTTGCTTTTTAACTACTGCATAAATGCTTCTCAAAAGGGTACAGTTTGGTCCCCTTTACACTTACCCTTAACTGTCAGAATTTTAAAAATCATTTCCCTGTCCTCCTCTTTTTTATTTTTTTGTTTCAAAGGGAGATACTCTTTGCATTCTCTCACCTAGTTATTTCAGTGTCTTGTTCACCATTCCTTTAATTTTGTAAATTAAAAAAAAAAATTTAAGATCCTTTTAAAGAGAAGGATTGTGTAACTAGATTTTCTGGGGACACCATGTCTTTGCATATATCTTCTTTTAGCCTCAGTTGTTCTATGAAGTACCTTTCAGGTTCCTGTATATGTTACCATAAAACTGATTTACCTATGGCTGGTAAGAGATGAGAAATAGGGTACAGGGAGCAAGAATATCTGCAGTGAGCTCCTGAAGTAGGTAGGAAGGTAAAGGCAAAGGAGGTGTTTTCTGCATGGTTCTGGGCTGGGTGTGGGTAGGAGATTTGTTCTGGTGGCATTACAGAAGTGCCTTTATCTAATCTCCCTTTGTTGTCATTATAGGAAAGGACACACATTTGCATGTGGGTATACAATGACTTAATGCTACCTTTGATTAGGACTGGAGGGTCTTTCCATTAAATATTTGAATGGAAAGAAGGATTAGGGCTGGTCCTGGATAAAACTGGAAAGTTTGTCTTTGGATCTTCCTCCCTATCTTTCTGTATCCCTCTCTTGTTTCCTGGGACCCTCCTCTTAAAGGTACCTAGAATGTTCTCTGCTTTCCCAAGTCTCTCCCCATGATAGAACCTCAAGTAGATAGAACCTCCCTTTCTTACCTGGTCCCTCTTATCTCCTGGTGTTTGAGTTGTGAACTTCTTAATAAACATATTCCAAACCTTTAATTCTCTGGGCTATTTCGCTTGATAGCAAAGCCATCTTGTGCATTGTCTCCAACATAATAGTTGTGTAAAGGATTAGAAGTTGTATTTCTTCTATGTTTTACGTGATTGCAAATATATAACCGATATCGACTTGCTTACTGCTTTAGGGAAAAGAGAGGTCAAGGACGGAGGGAAAAAACCTTGGAACTAAAAGTTTTAATGAAAATGAATGTTAAAAATTGTCTTTATGTGCAACTGGGAAAATAAAATACTATATTAAAAAAGAAAAAAGGGGAAAATTGCATTTATTTTAGAACTTAAGTAAACAGTTGTCATCTAGGTGCCTGGTATTGTTTTCATTTATCTTCATTTTTGAATTACTTCCTATTTCCCTATTTTCCCTTTTTCACTTCAAAGAGAGAAAAATGTATCTTTCTCATAACTATTAACTTTCTTAACACCAGATCAAGAGATTTGCCATTTAGAAGGTGGAGTAGGATTCAAAAGAGTAGACTATAGCATAATTGACTTTCCCAAAGCACTGTTTAGATTTTATTTAAGGTTCTTGGTCTTCACAGTTGTTTTTTGTTTGTTTGCTTTTGCAAATATATATATATATATATATATATATATATATATATATATATATATACACACACACATACATATAGCACATTATCTACTCATTTGGAAGAAATATTGCTAGACATACAAAAGAAATTGTCCCAAGACTAGCAATTGTGTTAAAATTGTGTGTTCTTTTCCACACTTGTCCAATCCAGACGCCATTTGCTTACTTCTGTTTAGAACCATGCCAAGTAAACAACCTGGCTGACCTTTCATTCCCATGACTATCTTGAAAGTTTACTGAGAGAATCTCTGTGAGACTCAACTGAATGACAGCAATTGTTCTTGAAAAGTCAGAATTGGGAAATTTTCCTGGAGAGGCTTCTAATGAGGTGGCGTCTAGCAGCAGGTGATTCAGTTTCTTACCACTCATTTGAAATGAGTACAGAAATGTTTATTAGTGAAGTACTTTGAAATTCTGGGATGAGTCAAGCTATGGCCTCTCTGTTCCAAGGGTATTTAATGTCTTATACTGCTAAGTTCCACCCCCAAGAACTCTGAATGACTGTTGTCAGCTTAATATTCCTCTCCTTTATTTCATTGCCAAACTTCCTGGATCATGTAGTTTGAAATCCGCTGCCTTCACTTCCTTGCCACCCACTATTTCTTGCAATCTGGCTCCCAGGCCTATGGAAGCTGCTGTCTCGAAAGTCATCAGTGACTTCAGAGTCCGAATGACCTTTTTTTTAGACTATTCAGTAGCAAATGTCACTGTGGACCAACCCCTCCTTCTTGACTTTCTTCTTTTCTTTTTATTCTTTGTGCTACACTCTCCAGGTTCCTTGTCTGATTATTCCTTTTCCCTTTAGTTTAGAGGAGAAATGGATTATTCAAAGGACTATTTGTGCTTGACCTCTGAGCTCATATTGGTCTGATCAGCTACCGTCGCACACACTGTACTTTGACCCCAACATCATGATGTAATTTTGTTTCTCTTCTAGTGTTATGGACAATGATCCATAGGATCATAGATTTAGAGCTAGAAGGGACTTTAGAGGTCATCTAGTCTACTTCCCTCACTTTACAAATGAGGAAACCGAGACCCAATGAATCGTGACTTGTCTGAGGTCACACTGAACAAGTGGCAGGGCTAGTTGTCAAACCCCAGTCATCTGATTCCAAATCTAGCCCCTCCTCTCTACTCTACTATATCACTTTCCTCGTAGCTTTTCTTCTATCCTCCACCCCCCCTCCCCCGCTTATTCATGCACTTTAACGCTCCTGGGCTTGATTTCAGAAGTGGAGGGACCTCAGAACTTGTTGAGTCCAATACCTATCCAATACATGATGAGTCTAGTCTATAGCGTTCCTGACATGTGATCATCTAGCTTTCACTCGAAGGTGTCTGATGACAGGCAATTCAATTCTCTCTGAAGCAGCTCATTCCATTTCTTTACAGGTCTCATTATCAAGAAATTTTCATTTACATTAAGCTGACTTTTATAGCAAAATTGTGAAACTGGAAGATTCTTCTAAGTAGTTTTTGCAGTGGTAGAAGGCATAGTATGGAAGAAAATGGAGCCATTTTAATCAGGGTGTCCATTACCACCGGGTTGGCATCATACCCCTTAGATGGGAACAGGTCCCTTTGTCACTGAATGCAGGTAGTATCACTGGAAGCTGGGGCAAAGGGATATTGGAAGAGGTCCCAGTGTGCCTGTTAGATTTCCCAATGAGGTCCTTGGTGGACCCATGTCCCATGAAATAGGACCCCAGAACTGAATGATGGCATTTGTTCATCCTTTGCAGCTGTTTTGGGGAGCCTGGAATTGTCCACAGAAGAGATAAATCAGTTATATTATATATATATATATATATATATATTGGGTGCATTATTTTTTCTTTTGGGTGCATTTTACTTCACAGGAGGGAAGGCGCTTAACTTTCATACCAGGTATTGGGTTAAGAGAAGACAAGCAGAGGAAGAGTGGGAGAAGGACATAGGGCCATACTCACCTGAAAAGACAAGGGTACACCCAGATCTCAGGCAGGGATGGGATATACAGGGTCCAGGTGTTGAATGTGATGATCATCAAGCCTGTCACGATGGGAAAGGAGCCTTATCCAAGTTAAAGGTGCCCCCACCTTGGAACCCAGACCGTCCCAGGTCCCAACCCCTCTTCCACTTCTCAAGTTAGGAGACTTTTATAGCAAATAATATAAATAAAAAAGTAGTTAGATGGCACAGTGGATAAAGCAGATGCTCTCTGTTCTCTCTGGAGTCCCTCTGGATCTAGAGTCAGGAACATCTGAGTTCAGATCCTGCCTCAGATACTTAGTAGCTATATACTAACATACTCCCATACTTAGTAGCTATATGATGTTGGGCAAGTTATTTAATCTCTCAGCCTCAGTTTCCTCATGTGTGAAATGGAGATGATAGAAGCATGTACCTCACAGGATTGGTGTGAGGATCAAATGAGTTAATGTAAAGTGCCTTGCAGATCTTAAAGGGATATATGAGCCCTAGTGATCAAATGACCTTGACTGTCCATACAATATCCTGCAGTGAGCATTACCATTGGCCCCTCCCCTGAAGGAAGCATACCCAGTCACAACTCGCCCTACTGTAGTTTCTATGTTTGTGCTTGTTAGGATAGACAAGGGGTTTTATAGGGAAGGGATGAGTTCCTTTAAATCAATGGTTCTCAACCTTCCTAATGCTGTGACCCTTTAATACCGGGATGTGGGCATATCTGCATGTGGGTGAACCCTCCTGGAGACAGATAGAGAAGCGGTGTCTGGGTTCCTAAGAGCATCGGAAATATGTGTTTTCCAATGGTCTTAGGTGACCCCTGTGAGAGGGCCGTTAGACCCTCAAAGGGGTCGTGGCCCACAGATTGAGAACCACTGCTTTAGATGAATCTGATTGGTTTCCCACTCCTGATGTCACAGGGGAGAGAGGCATCAATCAGCAAATTTGCATGGGAGAATGAAAGTTTTTGGCAAGGGATATATCATATAAGAAGCAGGATGGGGGTGGTGGTGGTGGTGGGGGATGATGCAGTGAAGAGGCCGGGAGGGCAGATGGAATGAGTACAGACAGCTCATGGGAGAAAAAACAGTCTGGAAAAACCAGAGTGTTTTCCAGCTTGTCACAGCAGATGACTAATTTCTGGGCTATTGTGATGGAAGGAGAGTAGCCTTTATGGAGACTCTCTGCAGGGAGTACACAGGCTAGAATGAACAGAAACCTATGGGAGGTTGTCTTTCCTTCATATGTTTCATTTGTGCCTATGCATGGTTATGGGGCTTCAGGCTTAGGTTGGGCTGAAACTCCGTGGTCTGGTTAAGTGCATGGTGTATTGCAGGGTTGTGAAGGTAGCATGCCAGTAGCCAAACTCTGGCTTTTATCATAGTGCATCTACCAGTGGCTTATAGTATCCCAAAGTATAGGAGATAGTAAAATCAAATCTGCTTAAAAAAAAAAAAAGCCTGGCAAGATAGATATTTTTTGAGCTAATTGGTTGGAAGGTATTCTAAATATTTGCTGGCAGTAGGGGATGTCCTACTCTGGGCCTGGATTGAGGAAGACCTGAGTTCATATCCAGTCTGTGACACTTACTAGATATATGACCCTAGGCAAGTCACTTAACCCCTGTGTCTCAGTTTCGTCATCTGTAAAATGGGGATAATAATAACACCTACCTTGTGAGGATCTAATGAGATTATAATTGTAAAGTGTTTAGCACAGTACCTGGCACATAATAAATACTTTGTAAATGATAGCTAATATTATTATTTATTAATACCACTACTACTACTATTACCACCACCGCTACCACCACTACCACCACCACATCATGACCACTACCACCAATACTACTACAACTACTATAACCACCACCACCACCACCACTACTATTACTACTACAGCTACTACTACTACCACTACTACCACTACTACCACTACTACCACTACTACCACTACTACTAGTATTACTACTACTACCACTACTACCACTACTAGCACTACTAGCACTACTAGCACTACTACTACTACTACCACTACTACTACTACTACTGCCTGCTACAGGTCCTGCTTCTAGAAATATAAAAAAGTATATTATAATTTTCTTGAAGCCCATGCACTGCTCAAATTTTGCAAAGCCAGTCCATGACTCCCTGGAAAGAGAGGAAAGCACAAGAGATATAGACTGAGAAATTTGTTGTGTCCCAGTCTAGGCTCTCAAGGGTTTGTCTTTATGCATTAATGAAGGCCTAATGGAAGAGAATACAGATCAATTATAAACTATCAGTAGGGATGCTAGTGTGGTTATGGAGGGCTGCCTTACCTCTGATTATTCATTAAATTCACCATTGTCCTGGAAAGGAGCATTTATTTATTTTTTACTTTGGAGGTGAGATAAGATGATTATGGTCTTGCCTCCTGTAGAGGGTAAAAGTCTTTAGGACTGGCAGTGGCGGTGATGAACAAGTAAGTCTGAAGGTAAGGAGACTCATTCTAGGAAGACAGAATAGTAGGATGCTGTTCTGAGATCAAAAGTCAGGAATATATAAGGTGATGGTTAGGGGTGGGGCGTAAGAGGGGGATAGGCTGGAAAAGGAGGTCTTAGTCCAGGAGCAACCGTCCAAAATCAGGCAAGTTTGTGCAAGAACACTGTCAGGACAGCACAGTGAAGTGGCAAACCGGTTTCATTTTGACTGTTGATGATATGTCAGAAGCAAAGAATCAGCCTGAGGCAAGATCTTTTGTGGTAGAGGGATGATGATTAGGACCCCCCCCCATCACTCAGCTGAGGCAGGCAGGGTGGGCTTGGATATCATCACACATTCATACACCAAGTACTGCATAACTATAATCATTTTTTTAGAATTAGTGGCTTTAAAAAAAAGTACTGTTTTCCTTGTGTACGTATATTTATATTGTATGTGCGTTTAAAGTTTGAACATCAAATCTTGGCTGTAAGTCAGGTCCATTTTGGAGAGAAAGGAGCTTTGGAGCCTCTGAGACCAAACCTGGATGAAAATTCCAGACTCTAGGAGAATATAGATGTTTTTGTGTGGCACAGCCCAGGCCCCCAGAGGATAGTCCTAGCATTCCTGCACTGAGGCTGATGTTCAGCCTTGTGAATCTGAGTCAGAAGCCAGACCCTAGGGAGGTATTTCCTTTACCCTCTTCACATTTCCTGATGTGTTTTTGATGTTAGGGGTAAACAGGAGTCTAGCATGGTTTTAGTTACAAGAAGCACAGGTCAGAAGATTGCCTAGAGAAAGTGCTGGCAGCTAGTTTTGGAGCTATCACTCTCCTAGAAAATTTAAGAACTGACACGGAGCAGTGATGTCTTACAGGTAGCTGTAAACATCTTTAGTATTTACTATGACATATACTCTGCTTTAATTGCCTTGGTGAACTAGGCTTTGATCCTAGTCTAGCTTTCTTTTAATTTCCTTGGTCCATTCTGAACCATATCTCCTTTTCTGTTGTCCAAGTCTGGTAGGGGTCATTGATCTCTGGTATATAGTGGAATGGAGGCTGGCCTTAGAGTCATGGAGACCCGGGTTCGTGTGCTGTTTACGACCTACATTAGATATATAGTCATTAGCGAGTCACTTATCCTTTCAATGGCCATGGGTAAGTCATATAACTTAGGATCATAGATTTAGAGCTGGGAGGGAACTTAGAAGTCACTGAGTCCAATTCTGTCATTTTACAGATGAGATTCTTTGGTTCTCATGAAAACTGGTGCCCAGAGAGGTTAAGAGACTTGCTCAGGGACACACAGTTAGTAAATATCTGACACACACAGAGTTTTTTTCTTGCAAATAAAGTACACCATCCCTAGGTGAGCAAGAAGGAGGTGTGGGGTATGGCCAACACATCGAAGTGATCAAAGTAAGTTGTTACAGGTTGATTCTGTGGCACACTAGTGCTTCAGACTTCCCTCTGTATGTGGTGCTATCCTGACCATCTGTGTGTGGACCTCTGTTTGATTTCAACTTGCTTAATTCACAACTTTTTGCCTAGTTCTCTGATTTAGTTGTTATTGCAAAACGGGTTCACATTGCCTGGCTTTGTTTGGTAAATTTGAGCTTGTAATACATCCTTTTCTCCTTAGCCCATTCCTTATGAGTCTGGGTAGTGCCACTAATCTCTGGCATACATTGGCCTCCTAGTTTTTCCTTTCTTCTTGTAAGGTCAATAACCTCCTGAAGACCTCTTATGTGAAAGGGTCAAACTACCAGGCACATGTTTTCTGGGATGCTTAATAGATTTATTCCTTTTCTACTCATTTACAATGTATCTTGGGGTTCTATGGATTTGGGGCCTGTGATTTAATCTGAAAAGGCAATTCTCACTATGGAAACTTTCACTACTAATATAAATGACTCCTTTCTACAGCATTAGAAATTTGTCTAGAGCGCTGAAGGGCTATGTGACTTTCCTGTGGATACATAGCTAGTAACTATCAGAGGCAGGACCTGAACCCAGGTCTTCCTTAATTCAAGGTGGGGGTTCTTAACATAGGCTCCATGAATTTAAAAACATACATATTTTGATAACTCTATTTCAAAATAATTGGTTTCCTTTGTGATCCTATGTATTTTATTTTATATATTAACAAACATTATCCGGAGGAGTTTATAGGCTTTATCATACTGCCAAAGGAGTCTGCAACACACAAAAAAGTGTAAGAACATCTGCCTAAGGCCAGTTTTCTATCCAGTACAGCTGTCTCTTATTTAGAAAATATTATAGATTTTATTAAAACTGCCGACTTTATATAAACATGAACACATGCTATATTTAAACAAATTATTGTTGGAGTAAGCTTTTAATTAAGACATAAATGCTTAGGTACACTTTTTTACTCTTTTCACTAAGTGCTCTTCATATCCTTAGTCACTTCCCTTTCTTTTCTTTAAAGAGAATAATTCTTACCTCTATCTCTCATCTACTTGCTTTGGGGTTAAAAGCTTATACCAATATCTCTCACTTTTCCACTGTGCTTGTTTAAAGTCCCAATGGCTTCCTTGATAGCATGTTGCTCAAGATTGTTCTCATGAATCTCTTCCACTTTTAGGTAAAAGAAGAATTTCCATAGGGAAATGGAACACTAATGAAACTGATAACAAGGTTTTTGCATAGATTTAAACAGGTTTTCCTTACATCAACTCATTATTAATTAATATTAATTTCATTATACTCACCCAATTGTTAATTTGTGCTAAGAGAAATATTAGTAATATATTAAAAAAGGTCAGAAAATTAGCATAAATTATTAATACATATTGTGTTAATGTTTACTCTGTCCACCTATCTATACTTTTAAGTGATTGATTGCATTATTTTCCTCTTCTCCATCTTATGGATTTGTTTTCTGTCTGTCCACTCTTTCTGCCAACCCTCCCAGCAAGACCTCTTTGACCACCCTGCATATTATGTCTTCCAATAAAACAGTTAACTAGCGTGTAGCCTTAGAAAAGTCACAGCCACTAAGAGAAATCAGTTTCTTCCTTCATAAAATGTATAAAGGAACTGCCTTAGATAATTGTTGTACTTTTTTCTTCCCTTAAGTTATATTATAAACTTATTTATGTCAACTGCTAGTATTAGGGAATTAGCCTACCTCTCCTTACTGTATCTTTGTTCTCACTTTTTAACAATAATCTTCTAGAAACAGTTTCTATATTATTTAACCCAAAATAGTAACTAGTAGTGGAAATTTGAAGTCAATACATGGCCTGATTTCATTGACATCTCAGAGTTTAAATCCCTGTAGCTAACAGGGATAGCTTGTATGTCCTATCTCATTCTTTCAAGGCCAGGTAAGCTGTATCTTTCCTCAGGATTCCAGGGTACCCTGAAGGGTTTGAGATGGCTTTTTCTCTACTGCCATTAACCTAGATTCCTACTGGCTATGTTCCTCCTGTTTTAAGTGAGTCATGACTAGGAAGCTCAGTTCCATTTAAAACTTAGCTTTTACAAAAAAGACATTTACTTCAAAGACAAAGATAGAATAAACATATAAATATTTTCCCCAATACACTTTTGGGGAATACTCTCCTCTGCACCATTTTGTTCTGGGGTGGATGTGAGGTGTAAATACAAATTAGTTTAATTCCATATAGTACTGGTCCAATCAGGTTCACATCCCAAGGTGTAATTTCTGCTGGACAGTTTCCACTAGGTGGGGGATCTGAAGGTCATCCCCCAAATTGTTCCTTACTCCTTGGGATATTGATACTGTGTTGGTTGCAACACTGAGGCTGGGCTCTAACTCTCAGATTCCTATGGCTTGTTCACAAAATTTTTTGAAACTCCTAAGGTCAGAGACTTCACTTCCTTCATCAGATGCTGTGAGTGAAGAAGTCATCCATATGCTCCAGAAGTAATGAGGCAAAGAGAACACAGCTGATCCTGCAAGCCTTTTGGAATGCACCTGTGGCCAATCAACTTCTGACCAGTTGCCTGATCTTGTTCAGTAATAAGGACCATGTGCTGTCAACACAAAGCTCATTCCCATAGGTTATGTACTTCGTCCAACACCGGAGAGTGCTTCGGGGGCTGACTCAGCATTCTCTGGTTCTTAGACAGCTGTCCTCCACTGCCCTGATTTGGCCCCTTTTATGCATGGCAACACTCCTCTTGTTATTCTCAGGATTCAACATAAATTTGTCCAGTTAGACTTTTGACCTATGGTATCCTGACCCTTTCTTATCCTTCTTGTATTTCTACTGAAGTCATGTGGAAAGATATAAACTACATGCATTTTAACACAAAGTAGAAACTGCATGTACATCATTCATCATAACATTAAAAAAGAATAAAACCATACACATCAAAACAATGATCAAGGTCTAAATCCTTTCTAAACCAGGCAGCCCCAAACTCTACTTGCTCTGCAGGTAAGCCATGACACAGAAGCTTAACAAAATGGAGCTCTGCTACCCCATCGCTACAGGGAGTGGAGAAAAGGAAGGGAGCAGGAGTGCAGGGAAGAAATATTTATTATAACAACATTAATACTATCTAACATTTTTATATAGCACCTACGATGGTCCACGCACTGTGCTAAGTGCCTTTATAAAAACAAATATCCTCACAACAACCCTAGGAGGTGGGTGCTATTACTTTCTCCATTTTATAGTTGGGAATACTGAGGCAGATAGAAATTGTGACTTGCTCAAGTCACAAGTGTCTGAGGTTGAATTTGAACTCAGGACCTCCTGACTCCAGACCCAGAGCTCTATCCATTACACCATCTAGAGCAGTGGTTCTCAACCTTCCTAATGCTGGGACCCTTTAATACTCGTATGTGGGCGTATCTGCTGTGTCTCAGTTCCTAAGACCATTGGAAATATGTGTTTTCCTATGGTCTTAGGCAACTCCTGTGAACCCTGTAAAAGGGTCATTTAACTCCCAAAGGGGTTTGAGAACCATTGATTTAGAGTGTTGGTTCTGGAAGAGGGCCTAGGTTCAAAAGCATGATAGGCTATTTGCCATTTGACTTCACAAGCTTTCTGGTTGGGACTAATGGGAGAAGGAAGCATTTGTACATTTCTGCTATATAGAATTAGTAAGTGGTGAGGTGCAGCTTAAATGCATGTCTTCTAAACTCACAAACCAAGGCTCTTAGCACACTACACATAGTATTGCTCATTACTGTCTCACAATTGGATATCATGTATAGAAATCAGTTATAGAAAACTGGTATGGGAACAATGCAGTGACTCAAAAAATCTGGAGGTGGATAGAACACAGAATGAGAAACCAAGAGAATTTAGGGTTTGTCCCAATAATCTAATGGCAGAATAGTATAGTAGGAAAAGCATTAGGATCCTAGTCATGGCCCTGCCCCTTATCACCTGTGTTCCTTGTTTGCCTATCTGCAAAATGGAAATAATATACCAACTCAAACAGCCCCTGACTTGTGTATTCTTTAGAGTCAGTGAGGTGCACTGGATAGGACGCTGGACTTGGAGTCAGGAAGTCATAGATACTTACTAATTTTGTAACCCTAGGTAAGTCATTCAATATCTCTATGCCTCAGTTTTCTTAACTATAAAATTAAAGGGTTTTCATTCTGGAGAACAATTTGGAACTATACCCAAAGGGCTATAAAGTTGTGTGTACCCTTTGACCCAGTACTACTACATCGAGGGCTGTATCTCAGAGAGATTATAAAAAAGGGAAAAGGACCCACATGTATAAAAATATTTATAGCAGCTCTTTTTGTGGTGTCCAAGAATTGGAAATTAAGGGGATGCCCATCAATTGGGGAATAGCTAAACAAACTGTGGTGCATGAATGTAATGGAATACTATTGTTTCATAAGAAATGATGAGCAGGCAGATTTCAGAAAAACTTGGAAAGACTTGCATGAACTGATGTTGAGTGGACTGAGCAGGACCAGGAGAACATTGTACATGGTAAAAACAACATTATACAATCACTGACTTTGTTAGACTTAGTTCTTCTGAGCAATGCAACTATCTAAGACCATTCCAAGAGACTCATGATGGAAAATACTATCAACATCCAAAGAAAGAACTCTGGAGGCCAAATGCAGATCAAAGTATACTATTTTCTCTTTTTGTTGTTTTGTTGTTTTATAGTTTTTTCATCTTATGGTTTTCCCTTTTTGTTCTGATTCTTTCACAACATGACTAATGTGGAAATATGTTTAATATGATCATACATGTATGGCCTATATCAGAGTATATGCTGTTTTGGGAAGGGGAGAGTGGAGAGAAGGGGGAAATTAGATCTCAAAATCTTATAAAAGTAAATATTGAAAACTAAAAATAAATACGTAAATAAATAATTTTAAAATTTAAAAAATTTAAAGGATTCCTACATTCATAAAATCAATGGCCTTTAAGTTTCCTTCCAGTTTTAAATCTATGGTCCCATCATCCTATGACTTTCATTTCCCCTCATGTATGTCACAGAGTTGCTTTAATAGTAAATTGAGAAGATATGTATGAAGTACTTTGAAATTTATGAAGGTCTATTCAAACATAAGCTATTGTAGTCTCTGATATTGGGCCCTTTCAATGAATCTGTGGTTCTTTTTAATCTTCAGTTAGCATATTTTATTGTGTGTTATGACTATAGAAAAAATTGAATTCAGTTCTATTTAATAAATTCTGACCCCCTATTGTAGGTATGGCATTGATAAGGTATGGTGTTTGCTCTCAAAGAGCTTATATCTGTAAAGATGACATGACAAGTGCATGTCAAAATATAACTAGTCACGTAAGGTATAATAGGCTCTGACATAGATATGCCCCTGTGATACTGTTGGGGGCCAAGACCTTCAGAGGTCCTGGCACACTAGCACCCCAATTCTACAAGGGCACTGGGCAGATAGGCAAGGATAGTATAATCTTGTTGGGTGGATGCTCTCATTGGCCTCGTGAATATCTAAAG
>CM053598.1:126559234-126631347 GCA_028646575.1 Pseudocheirus occidentalis
TAGCTAGGCCTAGACTGTGCTGGCCGCAGCATGATACAACGGAACTAGAATTGCATTTGTAGGCAGTGAAGTTGGGTTCATTTCCTGGTTCTTTCACTTATCCACTACTAGGTAATCTTGGTTAAGTTACTCAACCTTTTCTGGGTCTCAGTTTCTTTTTCTTTTCTTTTTTAATATCAGTTAATTAATTTTTAGTTTTCAACGTGCAATTCCTCAAGCTTTTGAGTTTATCTGTATATTAGAATATTTAGATATTCTTTATCTGTAAAATGAGGGGGTTGGATTAAATTAGGCTTTCTAAATTCTCCCTCCTGGTCCCCTCCCTCCCAGCTCTAAATATATTTTCCTATGAATAGTAGTCCTAGCGTAAACCTCACCTCTTCCTATTCCTGAAGTCCTACTTTTCCTGGGCCAGTTGACTAGCTGCCTGACTACACATTGAGAGTCTCCTCCTAACCCTGAACTTCATCATTTGAGCATTGCCCTCCCCAATATCCCTCAATGGATAATATGTGGGTTCTTTTTAATTAGCAGGGGTAGAGGTGAGAACCTCCATTTTAAGCTTCCATCCTCAATCATTAGAATTTTTATCAAATTTCTCCTTCAGAACCATAGTAGGAGCTGTGATGCTTCTCATATTCAGGGATGAAAGGAGGAATAAGGAACAGCAAAAGAAACAGGAAAAAGGTGATCTGAGAGAGATGGGGAGAACCAGGCTTGTATAGTGAAAACCAAGCAAGGGTATACTTCCAACTAGGAAGAGCATGAACAAGTATCTAATGTGGCAGAAAGGTTCTCATTTATATGTTTTGGAGAATAATAAACCTGGCCTTCTTACTGAAATGAAGACATGTCTGGTGACTGGACTCACCAATATCATATATATTTCAGAATATGAACAAGCTGTTTAAGCAACATGAAGGAAATTTCAGTGGAAAGCTTCAGCCTGATTCAGAAATTCTGGTCTTCTTTGGGAGATGTTAGCAAGAAAGAGTTGTTTGGATAGTTAAACTTGTCGAGCCTTTGGGACTTTTGAATTTTTTCTAAAAAATCTATTTCTAGGATTCTTGACCTTCAAATCCTCACAGTCACAGATGTTTGGGCAAATCCTTCTCTTTTTTCCCTCTATTTCATTTAGACAGAGCCCAGAAACCCACATCACATGGGCTTGGTAGTACTGTTACTTAGCATGCATTGTAGAATCCAAACAGTTTCCTACATCTTAGATGAAAGGAAGGGTTCTTTCTCACAGTGCACCCCAAGATTAAAGTGGTTGAGGTCACAAGTGAGCAGACCATAGGCTCTTTGTATTTTGGTTGGATTGGTCACATTAGGCTATTCTGCCAATACTGGGTCATCAGAGAGGAAAGCTGCAGCTCCTGCCTCTGTTCTACTTGGAGGTCAGTCTTGTCTATCCTAGTTTGTTTTTTTTTAAACTGAGCCTCTTGTTTTTAAACTGCTCATCTTCTCTCTTTATAGCTGTTTGTTTTCAAGGGGATGGCAAGTGGTTGACTGAGCCTCACTGGCTATATCTCTTTGACTGACTCACTGGTTGCAGAAAGTGATGATTGAAAAAGGAATATAGAAACAACCTTAAATAGGAGGGAAGAAGTGGATCATGACAGGAGGAAAAAGATATAAGAAGGGAGAGAAAAATCTGAGATCCTGCCATATGCCTCTCCTAATTCCTCTTAAATCTAGTGCCTTCCCTCTGTCGATTATTTTCAACATATCCCTTGTATAGCTTGTTAGTATATAGTTGTTTGTATGTTGGCTTTCCCATTAGATTGTGAACTCCTTGATGTCAGGAACTGTCTTTTATCTCTTTGTTTGTTTGTTTTAATGTGGGTTTTTTTTGGTGTTTATGGTTTTTTATGTGTTTAATAAATGCTTATTGATTGAGAGGCTCTCAGCCCAGCAGAGTTATTGAGAAAACTCCTTGGTTTAAAAATATTACATTTATAGGTTTTTAAAGGTATATAAAGTGTGTTCTTTCAGCACCCTTATGAGATAGGGAGTACAAATATTACTATATTCATTTTATAGATGAGGAAACTGAGTCTCCAAAGGGAGCAAAATGACTTGCCTAGGATTATATGTTCAGTAAGTATTAGAGCTAGAATTTTAACCAGACCTTCTATTCCATGTTTAGAATTCTTTCTACTATCCTGAACTTCCTTTCTTTCTTCTTTTAAATTTTTAAAAAATAAATTTTTGTTATAATTTTATTATGTATTTAAAAGGAATAACAAGCTGTCCATAATAAATTTGCAGTTTCATATGCAATCTTCTTTTTTATTATACTATTTTATGGAAATACTTGTTTTATTTCATAAATTTAAAATAAAGTAAATTTTAGAAAAGAAATGTCATCTTCTATCACACTTTAATGCAGTGGTTCTCAATCTTTCTAATGCAGTGACCTTTTAATACTCATATGTGGGCATATCTGCATGTGGGTGGACCCACCTGGAGATGGATAGAGGAGCAGTGTCTCAGTTCCTAAGACCATTGGAAATATGTGTTTTCTGATGGTCTTAGGTGACCCCTATGAAAGGGTTGTTTGACCCCCAAAGGGGTCATGACCCACAGGTTGAGAACCACTGCTTTAATGGAATGGCCAATTCTTCCTCATTTTATTCTTTTCATCACAGTATCATTGAACTTTATAGTTGGAAGACATCTTGTCTAGGAAGATCATCTTGTCTAATTTATCCCTGAACTGATCCTAAAGTCTCCCTAACAAGTAATCTTCCAGACTTAGCTTTAAAATCTCTGGTCATTGGGGGGTGGGGAGGGTAGTTCATTACGTCCAGAGATAGCCCATTCCACCTCCAGTCAACACTACTGTTAGAAAACTTTTTTCCCAGTTTGAACTGAAATCTCAAAAATCTTAAATTTTTGTCCCACTTCTCCCTGCCCTTCCTCCCATCCAGGGCCAAGAAAAACAAGTTTAATCTCTCTTCCATATGGTACCCCTTATGATACTTAAGGAAAGATATCCTGTTCCTTCCTTCTCTCTGCCATATATAGTCTCTTCTACAGGTCACCCTCCACCTTGTCAATGCTCTTAAAATGCTATCTCCAAAACTGTATGTAATACTTAATATGTAATCTAACTAGGACTGAGTACAGCAGCCTTCTCATCACCCTCATTCTGAATATACCATTTCTATTACTCTAACATAAGATCAGGTTGGTAACTCATTTCATTTGTAGTACAAGTAAAATGAAACATATTCCCATGTCTTTTTTTTTAACACAAACTGTTTTTTAACCACAACTTCCCAATTCTCTCCTGATATAGTTGATTTTTTGAGCCCAAGTGTTGGCCTTTAAATTTATCTTAATTAAATATCGTTTTACTAACCATTTTTTTTTTTTACCTACTAAGGTCTTTTAGCATTATAGTTCTGTTACCCACTGTATTAGCTATGCTTCCCAAGTCAGCATCATCCATAGATTTGGTAATTGTGAAATTTATGTCTTCATTCAACACTGACAACAAATGTAAAACAGTACAAGGCCAAGAATAGAATTCTGGGATTGTCTACTTGAGCTATCTCTCCATATTTCTGTCTGTCCATTAATCACTTCTCTTTCGGTCTGGTCATTAAACCAGCTCTGAGTTTCTTTCACTCTACCATCATCTGGTCCACATCTCACCATCTGGTCCATAGGATTATTGGGAGAAATTTTGTTTATTTCTAATAATGTTGTTGCTAATAATGTAAGTTATACTATATCCATGGCATTCCCCTAATCAAAAAGGAAAATGCACTTAGTTTAACATAACTTGTTTGTGATGAATTCATGATCCATTTAATAGTCACTGTTTCTTTACATGATCACAAACCATCTCTTTAATAACATGTTCAATAATTTTGCCAAGTATCAAAGTTAAGTTCATTGATCTTCTCATCTTCCTCTGCCTTAAAGCTTTTTAGAAAAAAGCATTTACTATGATGGTAAAGACAGTTGGCACAAAACATTCCCTTCCTTTCCCCAAAAGCCTGGAGCACATTCTTCCACAAATGTGTATCTTATCCATGGGAAGAGATCACAGTGGTAGGAAAATTCATTTGTAGGATGCAAGAATGACAAAATTAATTCCTACCCTGTGGTCCTATAGGACCTGCAAAGCCTTTCTCCCTTGAAAGAGTCTTAAGAGTTTCCTTTAGGTAGAATGTGTCCTATGGGTGGCTGCTCAGTTAGGCTTCCAGGTTCTTGAATCAATAGCTGCTTCTTATATGGGGTTATGCTCCCTGAAATTTCTGAGGAAGTTGGGAAAACCTCTATGAACTTAAAAAAAATATTACATTTGCCTATTTGCCATAGTCCTGTGACAGTTTCCTATTCCAGTTTTTCTAAGATTACCAACATTTGTTTAGCTGTTTGATTTACAAATTCTTTCAGTACCTTGGGATTTACAGTAGTTAGTTCTGGCCTTTCAACTTAAACTCACTGAGGGCATCTAGGCACTCTCTTTTTCTTCTTGTCTTGGCTTTTGATTCCCTATTTGCCATTTTTGTTCAATAGTTTCATACTGAAGATACGTGCTCTTGATATAGAAGCAAAGTAAGAGCTGAGTAGTTCTCCACCATCATCTGTTATCATCATCCCATATAGTCAGTCTATCCGTCTACTCTTCCTTTCATCTTATTTTCAGCATAACTTGAAAGGGCCCCTTTGTTGCCTTAGTTCATTGTGGACTTTAACATTTCTGAAATTATTCTCATAGGAACATGCCAGTCTTTTGTATCTGTTCTGGTACCTGCCCTTGTTTCCACCTTCTGGACATGCCTTTGAAGAAAGACATTCCGGCTGTATTTTACATATGGTTCATGTGATTACATCTGCCATGGTCTCTAACTCCTGCTTTCTTACCATTTAGGACCCCTTGTTTGCATCATAGCACATCTTGCTTCTTCTCAAAAGCTGTGCTTCTGATGCTCTGGTGAGTAGAACTTTGGTGACCACCGGGAATAGACTCTTTGGCTATGCTTTCCCAGATACCTATCAGCTACCATCACAATACAAAGTATAACTTTAGGATGTGTCACACAACTCAATGAAATATCTATTGGCTAATTGAACTAGTATGTATACAGGTATTTCAGAGGCCTTTAAAGTTAGAGGATGGGTTCAAATCCTACTTGTAACCTTTGTGACCTTGGACACAAAATCTTCCTGGGCTTCAGTTTCTTTACCTGTAAAATCCAGATCTATAGTGATTATACTAAGATGCCACAATTCTCTTGGAGTTTAGGTTCCCCACCTGCATAGGACTTAAAGCAAATTTGTAGGGGGATTCACATTCACCTGAGCTCCCCTAGGTCCAGGTATCTACTATGGAGCTCTAAAGGTGACTGCCATACCCAAGGAAATCTAAGAACACTCTGATTCTTTTTCGTTTAGTGACACTGGCCCTTTGTTCATAGGCTTTTTGGTGCACTTAGGAGGTCGGTCTATCTTTATACCATGCATGATTACTGAATCAGCCAATGAGTCAGCTCTTAAAACCACAGTTGCTTCTTAGCCCCCAGAAGTGGCACTGACCAAGGTGTGTCAGAATAAAGTCACCTGTGTAACCCTTCCAACAACACCTTTGGCTTCCCCTGTCACTGGCTGCATGCAGTAGAAATATTTGTGGTTTTTAATGCAGTGATATTTCCTCTTTAGGGACCCCAGCCCCTAGTCAAGTTTCAGCAACTACTCACTAACTCTCAAGACGTAGTTCTTGTTTCTCCTTTGCTTAATGGAGAGATTGTTTGTATTTGCACAGGACTTTTAATGGGCTCTAGGTTGTTGGCTGCAAGTGGGATTGTTGGTTCAGAGCCAGAGGGATTTTTAAATGTTTGGTGAAGCTTGCCATTGCCAGAGAGAGGGACTCTCTTTCCCCCTCTCTTGTATGAGTTGCCCATGTCAACACACGGTATACATTGAATCCTGTTAAACCATCAGCCAAGACAGCGCAGGGTGGGGGTTGCCTGAGATGACACATTACTGCTGCTGCTGCTGCCGCTGCATGGGCTTTGTAACTGTTTCTGTGGATACTGTGGGCCAGAAGTTAGGGATTAGTTGTGGGGGAGGTTTGGGAAAGGGGAGTTTCGGGGGAGACCAGGTCTTCTTCCAGAAATAGAGGGGAAAGAAAGTTCTTGCTTTAGCTGCCACTGCTGATCTGAATCAGACTCTTCTAAATAGATGGAAGTAGCTCCCACAAATGTGTTCCCCTTGGCAGGACTACACCTAAGTTACCCTGCAAAGATTAATCTTTTCTATTTTTACGATGTTCTAAGGAGAGCCTTCACAGCCTTTCTTGGTAAATCGGTCCCCTAGTTCCTTACCCTCATAATGAAAAAGTTCTTTCCAGTATTTACCTCAAACCCCTCTTGCTTAATTTTAAAGTCCATTCCCTCTTGTTTTGCCCTGGTTGGAAGCAAAAAATTGCTAATAACCATTCTTTCTATAGGATAGCCCTTCATAATCTTAAGGAAGGTATCTGTTCTCTCCACTGAACTGTGGAAAGTTTTGCTTTTTTCAGAGTGGATGATTATATGTAGTTGGAGGCAAATCAAAAGAATAACTAGAAAAAAATAACTTATTTTTGGAGACACATAGTTGGAAAGCAGCTGCAAGGGTAGATGATAGAATGTTGGCCTTGGAAGGAGGGAGACTTGGGTTCAAATCTTGTCTCTAGGACAACCTAGTTGGCTAACCCTGGACGAGTAACTTAACCTATTAGTGATCCCAGGCAACTAATACGGTAAGAACACCAAGGACCAGAACCATTTCACCCAAAAAGATCAGTATTTATCTCACAGAGTTCCTGTAAGAGTCAGTGGGGAAAAAGCTGTATCTGTCTGTCTCCCTCCTTCTCTCCCCCCTTTCTCTCTCCCTCCTCCTCCATTCCTCCCTCCTTTCCTTTCTCTCTCTCTCTCTCTCTCTCTCTCTCTCTCTCTCTCTCTCTCTCTCTCTCTCTCTCTCTCTCTCTCTCTCTCTCTCTCTCTCTCTCTCTCTCTCTCTCTCTCTCTCTCTCTCTCTCTCTCTCTGTCTCTTCCTCTCTTTTTCTCTCACATCTATCTTAGTATTGCCGATAAAGGGTTTTTAAAAATACAATCTATTTCTGGGCCTCCAAAAACTTCAGTCTTTTCCCTTTTGAGAGAACAGTTTCCCATCCTACCCACTGTAATGAGGCTTTTTTCATGTACATACAAATTATACTTTGATCTCTTTGGGGAACTATTCCATTCTGCTAGTCACGTGCATAGGTATGTAATTAAATGACTTCACCTAAGCAGTTCCTATAATAAGATATAACCACTATTATTCAGATTCTTTTCTTTTGGACCAGACCTATGATTTCATCAGTATAACGGAGTCATCAGGTGCTTCCTTTACTAATAGAGATTGACATTCTGAAGCTTTAAAGTCAGGACAGCAGTTCAAAGTTTCCAAAGATATTTGCAGGGGGCATAAGCATTATGACTGTTTTTATAATAATACTAAGACATTTTAATATGCTAAATATAACTAGATATAGTCCACATCAACAAAAGCTCTTTGGGGGCATGCTCAATAATTTTTATGAGTGTAAAGGGGTCTTGAGACCAAAGTTTTTGAGAATCACTATCAGAGAGTTGTGCAGGGCCTTAAGAAGTTGTCATTTTTGAGGTGGCTAGGTGGCACAGTGAATAGAGCACCAGCCCCGGAATCAAATCCAGCCTCAGACACTTAACACTCACTAGCCATGTGACATTGGACAAGTCAACCCCAATTGGCCTTACAAAAAGCAAAAAAAAAAAAAAAAAAAAGAAGTTGTCACTTGTCCAGATCATATAACCATTACGAGTCAGAGGCAGGATTGGAAAATGAGAGAGGGGTTGAACCCAAGTTCCCAGGGCTATCACTTATGCTGTGTTACTTCTCTCATTTTCCAATAATAATAATCAGTAGTAGTAACAGTAACAGTAGTAGTCATAGTAGAGATGTGGTGGTGGTAGTGGTAGTAGTAATAGTAGCAGTACCAGCAACAGCAGCAGCAATAGTAGTAGAAGCACTAGTAGAGGCAGTGGTGGTGGTGGTAGTGGTAGTGGAGGTGGTAGTGGAGGTGGTAGTGGTGGTCGTGGTGATGGAAATAGTAGAAGTAGTAAAAGTGCTTTCCATATGTTGATCCATTTAATTCTCACTAGAATCCTGTAAGGTAGGTGCTATTATTATCCCCATTTCACTGAAGACAAAACTAAAACCCAGAGGGGCAAATGTCTTGCTGAGTGAGGGTCACCCAGCTAATAAGTATATGAGGCAAGTATTGAACTGAAGCCTTCCTGACTCCCAGTTTCTCACTGTATTCACAGTGCCTTTTTTTCTTTTCTCCCCCTCCCTTCTTCACTGGCTTCCTTGGACATAAAAACGATTTAGGAAGGCTTAGGCAGATTGTGACATATGAGGCGACTGTTGATAGCATAAATTTTCTGACCCCTTTTATGTCTTGATTTTTTTTTCCTTCTCCTTTTAAAATTTCTCTTCACCCCTGAAAAAAGCAGATGAAAGGTGGCTATTGTACAAAGGATGATATGCAGGAGAGAAGCGTGTTGTAGTGGATACAGGGCTTGCCTTGCAATCAGAATGGCCTGGTTTCCACTCTGGCCTCTGACATACACTGGCTCTGTGTTCACGGTCAAATTACTTAATTTTTTGGTGCCTCACTCACAGATTTTTATGACTTTAAGTTGTGAAAGAGACACCAGAATGCATTGGTAGAAAGATGTTCCTCAGTGGGAGCTGTCTATACCCTGATCAAAGCAATGATCTAGGCTCCTTACTCCCCCCAAAATTATATGCACAGCTCTGGGATGGGCAACTCATTGAGGTAATCCATCATAGCATATATCTTCTGTGCATGCTGGATAAATAATGAATTGGGCCTGGAAAGCAGGAAGAGGTGATGCAGCTGGATTGTATTTGGGGAATTGCATGCATATATATATATGTGTGTGTATATATATATATATATATATATGCACACACACACATGTATAGATGTATATAATATAATATAATATATATAATGATCCCACACTATTTGTTGTTGAGAAGGCCCATTAAAAAATAATATCAGCCCTACCCTGGTTCTGCTGCATGGCTTTGAATACTCCAACACTGATCACAAAAGAGCTAAAATTATAGGCGGCTCAGAGAGCAATGGAAACACGCATGGTAGGCAGACATGGTCTGCAGTGTGCTTAGAAGATGATGAAGTGGAATAAAATACATAATTGGTGACCAAATGTTGGGGAGAGGAGGTGGGATGGTCATGTAACAAGAACGAGAGCAGATGGGCAATGCTGAAGTCTAAAAAGAGGAGGAAGGCCTTCCAAATTGTTGGAGATTTTATAGGAAATCATGCATAAAACTCACACAGGATGGATGCACAAGGAAGGGTGGTGATCTGCATATTTGATGATAGGGATAGCCACACTGAGGAAAGAATTTAAATTACTGTCAATATTCACTAAAGAGGCAGAGGGGAATGGTAGATAGAAGGCTCTGTGGTTTAGATCCTGCCTCTGACACTAACTGGGGGACACTGAGCAATCTACTTGGGCTTTGTGCCTCATGTGATTCTCTGCTGTGGAGAGAGTGCTAGATCTGGAGTCAGGAAGACCTGGGTTCAAATCAAGAGTAATAAACTTAATTTCTGCCTGCCTCAGTTTTCCCAATTGTAATATGGGGATCATAATCGCACTTTACCTCACAGGGTTATTGTGAGGATCAACTCAGGTAGTATTTGAAAAGTGCTTAGAACAGTGCCTGGCAAATAGCAAGTGCTTGGTAAATTGTTGACTTGTTACCATCTACTACATATAGTCAGGCTGCCTTATGACTCGTAGGAGTTCATACGCCTGAGAAATCACAGTTCCTTGACTATGTCTTCGGCTCAGCAGTGATGTTCTTGGCACCCCATAGCATTGCTTATCTAAGGGATAGCTTTGTTGTTCAGGCTTGTTAGTTCTGTCTAACTCTTTGTGAGCCCATTTGAGATTTTCTTGGCAAAGATACTGATTGGCCTTTTCCTTCTTGAACTCATTTTACTAATGAAGAAACTGAGGCAAACAGGGTTAAGTGACCTGCCCAGGATCACATAGCTAGTAAGTGTCTGAGGCTAAATTTGAACTCAGGAAGATGAGTCTTCTTCACTCCAGGCCCAGTGCTCTATTTCACTTCGCCACCTAGCTGCCCCTCTGAGAGGTAGCCTTTGGTTTAAAAGGTCATAACAGAAATCACAATGAAGGGAAGGAAGGTGGAAGGTTGTCCCAGGATGAAATTAATGGCACTAGAAGTGCTTTCAGATGCTATATCCTCAAAGAGATGAGTATTATGATAAGTTAAGAGTTGTCAGTCAAATGTTCTACTTAATGTCTTAAAGGTAGTTATCAAATTCTTTTTTTCCCCCTGTTTTTGGAGGGGGAAGGCAGGGCAATTGAGGTTAAATGACTTGTCCAAGATCACATGATTAGTAAGTGTTAAGTGTCTGAGGTTGGATTTGAACTTAGGTCCTCCTGACTCCAGGGCTAGTGCTCTATTCACTAGGCCACCTAGCTACCCCTATAAAATTCTTAATTACCTCTAATTGTAAGTAGAGGAAAATTTAGCCAATTCCAGTATCCTTTAGATGTATTTTAGTGTTCTAATCTCAGGACTTTAACCCCGAGTGTGTGTGTGCATGCATGTATGTATGTGTGTATATGAAATAAAATCAATGTTTTAATAATGGCAGTTGGCTGAAACAGATGGTTCTTTGTCTTTGAGTTTTTCTTCCATCTCAGTCTCACTTAATTTATAGGGTGGGGGATTGTTTGTCAGTTTCTTGGATTCTTGATTTAAAATCTGGTTTTCCCTCTGGTGAAACATTCCTTTAATTGTTCTCACTCTAGGGGACAGCTGGTGGTTTTTGTTTGTTTGTTTGGTTTGGTGTTAGTATCTTGACAGAGGTCATCAGCTAGAATATTGCACTGTCATACACTATGATAAGAGGCAGCAATAGAAAAGGTGCCAGATTTGGAGTCAGAGGTTCAACTCCCAGCTCTATCATTTACTGCCTGTATGGTCTTGGACAAGTCTTTTGGCCAGTCTATTCCTCAGTTTCCTCATATGTAAAATGAAGGCATTGGACTAGATGGTCCCTTTTACCTCTAAATGGGTGATTCTGTCATCTGAAATGAGGAGTGATTTCTAGTGCTCTAAGAAGCATAGGAGCTTGACAAAAGGCAAGAGCTTTCTTTCATTTTCACCTCAATCAACAATTGCTTATTGGACTCCCGCTCTGCACAATGAGGGGTGCTGACAAGTTAAAGACAAATCTTGTTGATTTCTATTCATCATAGGGGCACATCAGCCTGCAGCTTCTCTGGGAATTGTGAGTATTTACCGACCTCCCAGTACTCTCCTCAACATGGTCTAAAACCTGCCAAAGTAGACCCCTTGCCATTCCCTGAAGAATTCAAACCACCTTCCTCTGCCCAGAATGTCCTTTTCAACTCTGCTGGAATTCATTCCACCCTTCAAAATCCATAGCTAATGCCTCTTCTTTTAGGACATTTCTTCCAGCACTCTTCCCAGCTCCCCTCCCAATCAAATATAATCTTTCTCTTTTTAGATTACATATAGTACTTTGTATCTCTCCCAAACACTGCCCAAATTCTATGTAGTGTAATGCTTTTTTTGTGTTTATGTCTTCATTCAGCAAACATTTATTTAATTCTGACTGTGTGTCAGATACAAGGTATCTAGGATCTGAGGAGACAAAAGCAAAACCAGGTCCCACTGCCAACAAGGAAGCTACATTCTACCAGCTATCATGCATTATTTCCCTTAGGAGATTTTATGCTTCCTGTGGGACAGACACTCCTGTCTTATTCCTCTTTGCATCTACACAGGATCTGTACACTGTGCAAGGTGCTCTTTAGTAAATGTTTCTTGAATTCACTGACCCAGATGCAAATGACCAACTCACCAGACTGACTTCTCCCCTGGAAGGGAGCTGTTCCCCAAATCAGCGTCTATATTCAGAAGCCAGTGCTATTTATTGCATGTATTACTCATTATTTTGACTGTCTGTCCTGGATGGATTGGGTTGCAGATAGGCAATTGCGTTTAATAGGCTGATGCCAAATGGACAAGCCACTGAAAAAAACAGGCCTTAAACACAGAGACATCTGCTTCTGTTTCCCAAGTAACTCTGTAGCAACGTACAAAGCGCTTGGTGCTAAGGCACATGCTTCGTATTATTTGCTCGTTATACCCGAATACTATTTTCATGTGGCTGGTGATGAAAGAGGAAGGTCAGCTTCAGAAGGGGGAGTGTTTCCGATTATGCCGACCACATCCAAATATTTACATAATTCCATCATTTTGCCTTGGCCTAGCTTTACGTATTGTAGTGATGCCTTTGAGCCTTCTTTGCAAAATTGCATTCCATAAAGGTCTTCCTTGCTTGGGCCAGGCTGTTTGGTGACTCTTCTGATAGGGTGGAGGGAGCTGGGAGTTCAAACATAAACTGTGGCTTTCTCTACTTCAGTGCTTGAAGCATATAAAAAGTGGCAAATGACTTAAGAGCTAGGCTAGAAAAAAAAAAAGAAATTTGATAGATTTCCCCCTTCATACCTTGTTCTGATATCTTCACCTTTCCCTCCTCTGTCATTTTTTAAAGGTATTTTTGCACATGGTGTCCCCAGCTCAGTGTATGACTGCCTCATTAGGCAAAATGGAGACAGCTATTTCAATGCAAACCTGTAGTTTTGTATGCTTTTACAAACAGTGAAATGGGCTCAAGTCCACTGGCTCAGGGTAGAGATGAAAAGGGGGCTGGGTTAGAAGTCTTGGAATTTGAGGGTTTGAAGAGTGAAAGTCTCATAGCTAAATGCAATACTTGGGAGTTCAGAGAGCAGCCACTTGTCTGCCACCTTAGGCTCCGATCTCATTTACAATCACGTTAGAAAAAAAACACATTTGTATCCAGGCAAAAATCATTTATGCTAATTGCTAAAGCAGCTGTTCCCTGATCTGGTTCAGTTCTATATCTCTGAGAGCACACACTGCATGAGGGGAACTGGGATGGTTATGATGGGATCCAAAAGAATTCACACAGCTGGGATTCTTACAATAGCCTAAGCAACATCTGCCATTACCATCAATAATAATAATTCACATTTACATGTGTGGTTTATTTAAGCTTTGTGCAACATTTTCCTCACAAGAATCCTGTGAGATAGATAGCATAAATATTATTATCCCTCCCCCACTTCTTTTTTCAGAAGAAGCACAGAGATAAAATGATGTCTCTAGGGTTACATGGTCAGCCTATCACTTAATACCTGTGTGATCTTGGACAAGGCATTTGACCAATCTGTGCCTCAGTTTCCTCATATGTAAAATGAAGAGATTGGATTAGATAGCCCCTTCTACCTCTAAATCATCCTAAACAAGAAATGGTTTCTAGTGCTCTGAGAAGCATATGAGTTTTACAGCAAGTGAGAGCTTTCTTTCATTTTCACCCTAACCAGCTATTGGGTATGGGACTCATTTTACAGATATCCGGGTCTCATATTCCATATGAGGAAACTGAGACCCAGAGAGATCACATGACTTGTCCATAGTCACAGGAAGTAAGCTTCCAAGGTAGCATTTGAATGCAGATCTGACTTTTGACTCCAAATTCAGTGCTTCGTCTGGTCTTTCCACTTTACATTGTGCCCTACTGAGCTCTAAACTCCCTAGGAAATAGTAAGAGAAAGCAAAACTCCTAAAGGAGAATGTTGGTAGTTTGTTCTTGTCCATCTCTCTCTCTGTTTATACTTGTTTCTCCTTCTCATCTGTTCCTCATGCCTCATCAGTTTTCTATGTTATTTATTCAAACAGTTTCATTTTCATGAAGAATATTAAATGTATGAGATTCATCTTTCACTATTTCATGGGTTCTGTCCATTTTTGCTCTCCCCTCGAGGCAGGGTGGTAGAAAGTAGACTATATTTGGAGTCAGGGAGGATTATCTGAGTTCAAATCCTAGCTCTGAAGCCAGAGGGTTAGACTAGATGGTATATAAGGTCCCTTCCAGTTCCAAATCCTGTGCCAAGTTTTGAAAGTTTATTCCAGCCTTTAATCTTAAAAAATTTAACTTTCTCTTTTTTCCCCCTTTACTGGTATTGACATTGTGTGTGTGGAATTGGACAGTACCCAAGTAGTACCATCACATATTTTTATTCAGTAAATACCATAGATTTAGTTCATCTTCTAATTTTATTTCCAGATCCCCTGCTAAGTTGAATTGTTCATGAATTGCATTATCTCAAAAGTTTTTAGAAGAGTTGATTTTGGAGTTCAGGTGTTACTAGGTAATGTAGTCATAGAATGTTAGAGCAGGGAGAAACTGAGCAATCATTTCCAGCCTCTTCTTTTTTTTTTGTACAGATGAGGAAAAGTATGGTACACATCACTCCAGTGTTTTCATTTGCTCTCAGTTTCCTGAAGTTTTGCTCTCTGGGCTGAAACTCCAAGGTACATTTATTGGAGAGTTTGCTTCTGGGTTGACTCTGTTATATGACTCAGAGTAAATCTACTTTTTCCAATTTTCCCCCAAAACCAGACTTAAGAAATTCAAACTTTAAATGTGATTAGAATTCAATGAAGAACAGATGTCGTGTTTAACTTGGTAAAGTAAATAAATAAAAAAAATAAGAACCAGTGAAATATCACCTGGATTTGCATTTCTGTTGAATTTAAATACTTTGAAAATGCTTCATTTTATTCTTAGTATGGATTTACTGGTGATGATATGGAATTATGAAATAATTTAATACCAAAGAGTAGGACTCCTCCCTTCTCACTCTAGGGGACTTATTTCCATTCTTCCCCCATCCCAGTCTTGACATGTTTCTTTCTCTTATAATTAACTCTTGGGAAGTAAAACATGTTCATAATCTCTTTACTTGTTAGTTTCCGACCTTTCACACCCACAAAACCTCATTTCTGTCCTCAAGAACATTGACTCTGCTCTCCAGGGACCTGAATTCAAACCCTGTGACCGATAAATACTAGCTGCCTGACCTCAGGCAGGTCACCTAAAATGAGGAAGTTGAATTAGATGGTTTCAAGTCCTTTGTAGGTCTTGATTTGCTATAGGATTGTGTAGTTCAATAATTTCAATTTCCTTTTCTGCTTTTCAGATAATTAGTCTCAAGTGTTTCTATGCTGGACTGGAAACCCCTGCCCCCAATTCTATAACCACATCAGCAGTATTCTCTCTAACTCTAAATACCTTTAGCACACTGTCTTTCCATCAAGTTTTCCCCACCTACCACTAACCTTGAATCACATCACTATCTCTAAGGCCCCCTTCCATTTGAAATTCTATACTTCCATGATCTGGAATTGTTCTTGAGTGTAAAAAATGTTTGTTAAAAAATCTTATAAGCATACAGTTCCAATTGTTCAAATTAACCTCTCTTCTTTCCATTTTCCTTTTGTTTCTTCTATTTTTTTAATTCTGAACTTAATCACAGAAGAATGTGCATTTCCACACATGCCTCTTTGTGTGTGCATGTGTGTGTGTGTGTCTGTGTGTTGTGTCTGTGTGTGTGTGTATGTGTGAACAGAAAAAGAGGATTGGACTTGAAACTGCCAGTCTCTATTATGTATAGCTTACTATTCTTTTAAAATATGTAATAAATTCAGCTTTTAAAGCTATCCTGTTTGTCTGTACTTCTTTCAGGCCTTCCTTCTGTTCTCTTCTTAAAGAAAATGCTTTAATGACTCTTTCCTTTCCTTTTTTTTTCCAAAAGAAACCACGCATAACAGATTTTTAGAGTTAATCTGCATATTAACATTTGCTCTTTCCCTGTATTAAGTCTAGATAATCAACAAAACAAATCAAGCACAGATTTGTATAGTTTGCTGATTTCTGAATTGTAAATGCTTGCATTGAAAATTTAATTATTCGTTCTTATGAGGAGGCATGCTGGTAGATCTGACTTCAGCATATCTTCGTCCTTACCCTGCCCTCTACTCTTCCCATTGGAAAAAGAAAAACAAAATTAAACAAAACCCTTGTAACTTCTATCCCGTTTTCCTTCTATTCATCTCCTTCTAGTTTATTTCCCACAATGAATAAATTCCACTAACTTCCCCTTTCTTTGTAATCCTCTAACTCTCCTTCCCACCACTCTCCTTTTTCCCCCTTCCTTTAGTTGACCTTGAATCTTTGCTGAAAAAGATTTAGCTTATATGGTATGAGTACCTCTCACTTATCCCTTGTTCTCCTCAGCTATTCCTTTCTACTTTTCAGCTGTGAATTCAAGACTAGTCCTTAAACAGCCCCACTTTATCTTTGCATTGTTACCTGTTATTACTTCTCAAGAACCCTATTGCCCCCACACTCAATCAGTCCACAGAACGTGCATGATGATTGATTGAGTCAAGCAGGAAGATGAATATAAGTGCTTTGTGATTGTAAAGTACCATGTTACTGCAGGTTATCATAATTAGGTGAGTCACTGACCTCATTCAAGAAATATTTATTGCAGTGTGCAAGTCACTGTATTAATGAAGAGGTATTGGTAGGTCTCTTAATGAAACAGCTGCCTATTTGGGCAGGATTCAGTCTCAGAATTGTGCATAGCGCACATGTACAGTGAAGACTGTCTATCTCACTCCCCAGAAAACCCCTTAATTGTCAAAGAAGAATGAGGTGAGAAAACTAGTTGATGCCAGGTCATTTTAGGAGATTGGCATAGTAAATCCTTTTTTCCCCCTCTTTCTTGTTTTTCTTTTGCTATTGAATCATGAGGCTCTGTTGTCATAGAGAAGAGGATGAAGTTTAACACAAATCCAGAATTATGAAGAAAATTTTTATTGAATGAATTTTGTTCAGTTTTTTTCAGTAATGTCCAACTCTTTGTGACCCCATTCGGAGTTTTCTTGGCAAAGATTCTGGAGTGATTTGCCATTTTTTTTTCCTTCAAGCTCATTTGATAGTTAAGGAGGTAAACAGGGTTAAGTGACTTGCCCAGGATCACACAACTAGTAAGTGTCTGAGGTCACATGTCTTTCTGACTCATGGCCTGGTACTCTATCTACTGTGTCACTTAGGATTTGGTCTTAAGTCTTATGACCTCCAAGTCTAGCACTCAAGCAGATCTTGTTTTCACATTGGAAGAGTGTGTCGGTAAATGGAAGGAGAATGGTTTGTGTCTTCCTGGATTGGGAGAAAGAACATAAGGAAACAATATAGGAGACCTCATATTGAACCAGTTAGCACAAATATTGCAACCGGAACAAAGAAAAACCCCAATGATAGTAAATACATACTGGGGTGGGGTTATGGGTAGAGGATTGTCATCAAAGAAAGCTCAGTGCATGCCTACGGAACCTTATAGGGAGTTTCATGGACATAAGAATCAGTGTACATACCAGAAGAAGTAAAGGCCCAGGGAATCCTTCAACTGCCAGCGTAAGTGCATCCAGGCCTAGAGACATTAAGAAAAAAGCGTTTTAGGAGAGGGGAAGAGGAAACACACGCCGTAGAGACTGACAAAGTTAAGTAAAGTAGCATCAGGGTGTGCGTGGTTATTTTTTTTTTCCAACTGCACTCTATATAAAGAGAATTTTTGTAGGCAGGGGATCCCACAGAAGTTTAGAAAATGTTGAAAAAGTGAAACCTTTCCCCTCGAAAGTATTTGTTTCAAGGGGAAGAAGAAAAAGAAAAAAAAACAATTGTAGCCCAGACCAAAAAAAAAAAAATTGCATTGTTTAAACCACTACTTATGGTTCTGGTGGTACATGGCCCTTAGAAAAGCATTGTGGGTAGAGAATGTGGCACAGAGATTCAGGTTTCCATCCAGTTCTCCAGGAGGTTTGCGATCTCATAAATGTGAGTATTCCCTTCAATGGTTCAGATCGCCATCTTCTCCACACGTGGTCAATCTGTGTAACATTCGTCTACGTGTGTGTCTGTAAACCCACACACCCTGTGAATCCACACACCAGGGAGCTTGGAAGCTTCCTCATGATCTTTTGGCATTACATGGATACCAATAGAGACTGATGGGAGATAATAAGAGCTTACATTTATATAAGGCTTTAAGAGTTATAAAGCATTTTGCATGTATTACCAGATTTAATCCTCACAAACAGCCCTGTGAAGTAGGCAGTACATGGATTATCTCAATTTTTACAAAGTTAGAAATACAAGTACCCCAGGACTGTGGAAATTAGAATAGAATTGAGATCATCTAGTCCGCTGGTGTCAAGTCCAGGTACAAATGGAGATCACTAAACTGTGTGTAAGAATCCTTCTGGGTCATGTATTGACAATATTCAAGTGTAGGATTGTTTATATTTTATCGGATTTTTATTTATTTATTTAAATATTCCTCAATTACATTTAAACTGGTTTGGGTCTTCCTCAGGATTGTTTTGGGTACTTGTGGATGGTATATGTGAGACCTCTGATCTAGTGTACCCCTTCATTTTACATGAAAAAACGGAGGCCCAGGGAGGCCAAGTGATTTGCTTTTAAGTGTTTGAGCTGAGACATACTTTTTTTTCCCTGGGGGGGGAGGGTCAGACAATTGGGGTTAAGTGACTTGCCCAAGGTCACACAACTAGTGAGTGTCAAGTATCTGAGGCTGTGAGATATACTTTTGCAAAGACGTTGTAACAATAACAATAATAACTAACCTTAATGTAGCGCTTGAAGGTTTGCAAAGCATTTTACATATAATGTCTCTTTCTTACTTTACAACAGCCCTATGAGGTAGGTGCTGTTCATATCCTCATCTTATTAATGAGAGTATTAAAAGAGGTTAAGGAATGGCTCAGGGTAATATGGAGGTAATAAGCATCTGAAATGGTATTTGAACTTCCTGGAGTCCTCCTGACTCCAAATAAGACACCCTATCCAATCACCTGGGTTTACCAGAAATTTAGATGGCAGAAATTCTGTGGGTAGAGGCTTTTATTTTAAAAAGCATGTATCTAGAAGTGTGTGTGTGTGTGTGTGTGTGTGTGTGTGTGTGTGTGCATGTGTGCACGCATATTTATTTATCTTTCCATTTTGGGCTTGGAACTCTAGCTTCTAGTATGTTGATTCAGAAATTGGGACTATATCTGGAAGCTAGCTAATGTTTTATTACAAAAATGGCAGAGTAATGTAATAGAATTCCCCGGAACTATAATAATTGAAGAACTCCTAAAGGAATAAGCTTGATGTGGTCACATTACAAGAAATACACAGAAAACAATCTAATCTACCAGTGCTGAAAAATCTGAGAGTATTGATTGCCAGGGGGGCCTCAAAACAAGAGAAGCTATATTGGCAGCTTAAAACTGTCTATTTCTTATCCAAAGGCTTGAGAAAAATCCTAATGATTGGTAACAAAGTCTTTGTTTAAGATAACTGAATGAAAGAGACTTTGAGGTTAGGTTCAGTTTATTCTTTTAGGGTCCAACCACTGAAATTTACATCTCAAGCCTTTGAAATGTTACAAACATTCAGGATTGGACAATGACAGACTAGTGGAAATTTGAATGCCCTGTGGTGATTGAATGCAAAGTTAAATCAAGCTGTCCATCTGTAACTCCTGAGGAACAGAGACCCAAAGTCCATTCTGTGGGTATCTGCACATACTCCACTTTCACAGACAGCTGGAGAGTACTAAGCCCATCTTCAAGGGATTCTACTTTTTATTCATCTAGACATACAACTTATTCAAAGCCTGGCTTATATTTAAATTTCATCATTTGGAGAGAGTTTCAGTATGTCAGCTGAGAGGAATAATAACATACTCAGACCATGTCTGGGTTTTCTGAAAGTTTTTCCAAAGTAAAGAGGATAAGGGATGAGACCGGAGGCTTAACGATTCAATTTTGTTACATAACAGAGTAATACTGGAATTTTTGGCCATTAATGACTACTTTCACCACCGGCCTTCATGTGAGGTCCTCTAAAATTTTACAGTTTTCAGGGATGCAGTCTAAGCATCGGTCATAGGAAAGAACACTAGAACTACCTCTTAAAATAAAAAGAAAAGAGAAAAAAATCTGGAAGTGTTCCAGCACTGGGATACCAATCCAGAGTGGGAGTAAGCCAAAAGATCTATAGAAAAGGTTTTTTGTGAAAATAGAGCAATATTGAATAAACTGTGAGCTAGCTGCCTTTCTGTAAAACCTGATTCGACTTAAAAACCAGACCCACTAAGTGTATATAATGCTAACGATCTTTAGAAAGAATTAGCAAAATACTATGCTACCATAGACTTCTCAGACCAGCCACAGGTCACTGAACTGGACAAATTCCTAGGCTCACACTTAGAAGGTATGGCATAACAAGTAGCTTGAAAGAGGTTTTATAAAATAATTTTAGTAAATGGTGAAATTCCCAAATCACGGACAAAGACACGCATTATAGTCTTGCCCAAATCTGATGATACTGCACACCTATTCCAACTCCCCAACAACATCAAAACAAAACCAAATAAAACCCATGAGTTTTACAGATCTAATCAATCCTAAATAAGGCAAAGGCTTGTTGAATTCATACCTAATTCTATTCAATAAACCTTTCTTGAGTGCCGTCTAAAAATGAGGAAGCTAATTAGAGAATATCTATATCCTGACCCAGATAGATTTATCGTGAACAGGCATTTGGCAAACAACACAGGGGAAACTGAAAACTATATGCACTACTGTGCAATGTACACATCACCCATGCTATCACTGACATTCAAAACTGCAAAAGCATTTGATTCGGGGGCGGCTAGGTGATGCAGTAAATATAGCACCAGCCCTGGAGTCAGGAGGACCTGAGTTCAAGTCTGGCTTCAGACACTTAACACAAAAAACTAGCTGTGTGACCTTGGGCAAGTAACTTAACCCCAACTGCCCTCCGGGAAAAAAAGCAAAAAAAAAAAAAGCTTTTGATTGTCTGGAAAGATTTCTTTGGAAAACATTGCAAATGTATATAATTTGAGGAAAACTACTTGTGGGGAGTTAATATTGTATAGAAGCAACTTGAAATACATACAGAAGTAAGTAATACTAGTTTCTTAAGAGAGGTAATGTGATATAGGGAAGAGAATGCTGAACTTGGAGCCATACAAGCCAGGGTTCAAATCCTGCCTCTGACTCTTATTAACTGTATGACCACAAATAAGTTACTTAACCATTCTGAGTCTCAGGTTCCTTATCTGTAAAATGGGATAATGTCATAGAAGAAGCAGTAGAGCAGCAGAAAATGGGAAGACATAATTGGACAGGATCAAATCCATTACTCACATTCATGCTTGTAGTGTATCTCAAGATGTTATTGTGAGAATCAAATGAGTGAATAATGTTTATAAAGTGTCTGGCAAATTTTAAAGCCCCATATATAAATGACTACTTGACCTTTGCAGTCAAGCAAAGAAAAAGATGGTCACTCCCCTCCCTGCCTGCCCCATACTTTTCCTTTTTGCTTTATTAGAAGATCCATTAGCAATTGCCAGGAAAAATCATCCTAATTTTAAAGCTTAAACATTGGTGATGTTTTACACACCATGAGCCCATTGTTAGAAAACGTTACATTATGTTTTTCAGGCTCATTAAAAGAATAACATTTCTAACAGATCCTCCATCTAGCGAGTATTGGACTTTAGGTTTTCTTCCCATTCCAATATAATTACAGCAGTGTAGCTTCAATAAAAAAAGTTTTATTTTTATGGTGCCTTACAATTTGCAAAGCACTTTCCTCCCACCAATCCAATGGGGTTGGTTTCATTACTTCCTCATTTTGAAAGTGAGGAAAGTAGGCTCAGAGAGACCACATGACTGATATTGGCCAGCCACATAGAGTTGGGACATGATTCAGGTCTGTTGGCACCAAGACCAGTGCCTTTCCTGAGATGCCAAAATTGTGTCTCTATTTAACAATGTAAGTAGGTAGGCAGGTAGGTAGCAAGCTTTTATTAAGTGCTTATTACGTGCTAGACACTGTACCAAGTACTAAGGATACAAATGAAAGTCAAAGGAAAGACCCTTACTGCCTTCAAGGAGTTTGCCAGAAAAGACAACACATGAAAAGGAGCTGGAAAGGAGTGGGGAGATAATAGATATCCTTATGAGGTACCCTTGTTGACAAAGTCTTGGAGGGAAAAGATCAGCTGGTAGAGGAATAAAGCTTGGATAGCTTGGGCTAAATGGAGACCCCTAAAAGGACTCATCAGTGGGTGAAGGGAGCCAATGCTCCTCACCCTAGGGTGATATTGCAAGGTGAGAAAGCCCTAAGTGCTTAAGGGAGTTTCAGATTAGGATATCTGAGTCACATTGGTAACATTCTTGGAGTGAGAAGCACAGCCATAAAGGCAATAAAGAAGCAAAGCCAAATCTGACCTGTCCCCAGAGTGGAGATCCTGAAGGGAACTCACTAATGAGAGAATGATTGGCATGGCAGAAAAATATTGTAGTGTGAGCTGGCCTCAGGGATTGAGTGTTCATTTTAAAAGGTAATGGGCTTACCAAGATTACTGAGAACAAATAGTGGGCCAGTTAGATGGCTCAATGGAGAGAACACCAGCTCTGGTGTCAGGAGGATCAGAGTTCAAATCTGTCCTCAGACACTTTGTGACTCTGGGCAAGGTACTTAAAATGAGATCAAGGACAATTAGTGCTTTTGTTTTGTAGCAATTATTTTTAGATTATTTTTTAGAAGCAATTATTTTGTAGAAATTTAAAAAACTTTAGGTCAAAGAAGACTGGTAAAGACTGAGATAATTAAGATATCCCTAAATATTTCTCTTTCAAACTGTGTTCTTAGAGCTTGATGCTAGCTGGTCAGAAAAAAAATAGGCATAAGGCAAGTTCTGCTATGGGAAGACACTCAAAGTAGGGTTGAGAACACCACATCTCAGGCTCTGACATAGTGCCTATTACTGATGAGTTATCTTAAAAAGAATCTAGTTCCTTTCTACCTTTCCAGTCTTAAACTTTGTTTCCTTCTAAGTTCTCTGTAATCCAGGGACTCTGTTTTTCTTGATGCTTCCAGAAAAAGACACTTGTGGTCTTGAATCTGCATTTTCACTGGCAGTTTTCCTTCCCTGGGATTCTCTCCCTCCTCACTTCTACCTCCTGACTTCTTTCAAGTACTAGCTAAAATCACACCTTCTGCAAGGAGCCTCTTCCAGCACCACCCTCCCCCATGCTAGTACCTTGCCTTTGAGATTGCTTCTAATTTATCCTTGTGTATATCCACCTATCCACCTATCCATTTTTCTCTGTCTCTGTCTCTGTCTCTGTCTTTCTATCTTTCTTTCTATCTAGTGTGAACATAGTCATTTACATGTTGTCCTCTCCATTCAAATGTGAGCTCTTTGAGGTCATGGACTGCTTTTCTTTTGCATTCACAGGGCTTAGCACAATGGCTGACTTATAGTAAGCACTTAAATGCTTGTTGATCTGTCTTAAAAATACTTAAAAGAAGAGGTTGTGTCTATATGTATAGTCATGGAAATTAAGCGTGTTGGGGACTTCTCCACAGAAGAAGCAGTACAGCAGCAGATGATGAGAAGGCATCTTTGGATAGCATGAAACCATGCTTCACATTCATGCTAAATATGTGGGACAGATGGAGAAACACTTTAACATCAAAAGGTCAATGGTTTTGACGTTCTTAGAACAGAAGCACTTTGAACTAGGCAGGAAGTCACATGCTCAAGAATTTGGAGGATTAGAGTTGTAGAATTGTAGACTAATTTACTTTATTAATTTAATCAACAAATTAGAAATGATACAGTGCCCATTAGAAAGGAATGGTAGAGATCTGAATACTCTGGTTTGAAGAATTAACATTGGAAACCTTCACTGTAACATTGGACCATCTATGCCACTGAGGATTCTTTGGAATTCGAAGAAATTGAACATTGATGTAGCAAAAGCTCCCAATTATGAATGCTAAGCTATGGGGATGTCCATATGGAATGACAAATGGATAGTGTTCCACAATAATAAATTACCACAAAAAAAATAAACAAGGAAAGCGATTGGTCATGCACTAAATGAACACATTGAAAGCATTTTGTTATACATCTGTCCCCCTGGCTAAATATCTAATTCATCACAACGTATAATGAAAAGCATGTTGGTCTGAAGAAAGAGGAGACCTGAGTTCTAGTCTTGGTTCTGGCACTGGCTAGTAGAATATAAAGGAGCTTACTTTCTAAAAGGAAAACATCATGCATAAGGAAAAAGTTCTTGGGCTGATGAGTGGTGCCATGGGAAAGAAGGTACCATGGGTTTACACACCCTGTCCAGTAGTAGTAGTAAACCCTGTTTCATTATATCTGTAGCACTTAGCAAATAGTATTCAAATACACTGAAGATATATAATTTAATCAATTTTGGAAATTCCTGGTGTGGGGGCACCACCTTTTCTAATAGAGAACTGAACTCTGACTAGTAGATAAAATTTTAAGAATTATATTTCCAAGACTATAGAAAGAACATTGGTTTTGGAGTCAGAGAACCTGAGTTCCAAACATAGCCCTGAATACCTCTTTTATCGTAGCAAGTCACTTACCTGTCCTGCGCCTTAGTTTCCTTATCTGTAAAATGAGAGAGTTGAACTAGATGGTGTCTAAAATCCTAACTCTGAATTTCTGCTCCTATCACCTTAATAAAATGAGAAGCTGTTCTATTAACACACTGAAACCTGCATGCCAGATCTTTATCTTTGACATGATAGGCTGGGTACAATTCTGGGAATATCTCTCTAATAACAATTTCTTTAACCTATACTCATATCAGCATTTTTCTCAAAGTTTTTAAAGTGCCTTCATCTTCCCTTAAAGCATTAGGCTAAAAAAGACATTAAGCATAGAAGAGGTTTATTTAGAGCACTAAAAACCACAAAATGACATACATTATAGTAAACATTATGTAAATGTTGTTATTATTATTATTATTTTACCTGTGATCTTGACAATAATTATAGTCCCTCTTGCTAAGCTCCATTTCTCTCCCTCAGGCTCATCTCACAGTGTCAACAAATTCATCGTACCAATTAATTCAACCACATATACAAAGAGGGAACATTGGGAAGGGAAGGTGGAAAGGAAGTACCGAATTAGTTTTTCTTTTTAAATGACTATGGAGGCAAATTTTTTTCTTCTCTATTTCTTTAGGATAAGAAAATTTAGTTCAAGAGGTGGAGGAGCAGTGGAAAGAGTTCTGGTTTCTGAGTCAGGAAGAGCTGAAGTAGATCCCTGACCCCAGGGCAAATGATTTATTTATCTTTTCAGTCTCAGTTTCCACATCTATGAAATAAGGATATAATAGCACTTAAAATTTCAGGGTTATGTTGAGGCTCAAATGAAATAATATATCTAAAATATTTCACAAATTTTTAAGTGTTATGTAAATGTGTGCTCCTATAAGCACCACCACTACTACTACCACCACTACTACTACTACCACAACTAGTACTATGACTACTATTACTACTACCACTATTACTACTGAATGGGGTATGTCATACTTTGGCTGACATACTGTGTCTAGTAGTAGTAGTAGTAGTAGTAGTAGTAGTAGTAGTAGTAGTAGTAGTAGTAGTAGTAGTAGTAGTAGGGCTTATTTCATTATATCTGTAGCACCTAATACATAGTATTAAAATACATCAAAGATCTGTGGTTTCATCAATTTTAGGATTCCTTGGTATGAGGACACCCCCCCCCCCCACCTCTGCTAGCACAGAACTAGACTCACTAGGAGATAAAATTTTAAGCAGTTCATTTCCAACACTATGGAAAGAACACTGGCTTTTCATGATACTACTATATCTCAATAACTTTTTTCTATGTGTGACATTTTGCTTTTAGAAAGTAAGCTCCCTGAAGGCACAGTCTATCTTTGCTTTTGTATTTGCATACCTAGTATTTACCACAGTGCTTGGCTATAAGGGTATACTGAACAAATGCTTTTTTAATTTATTCATTGATTTATTCATTCTTAAAAGGGTTGACTAGGGTAGATATGGGAGAGAGACTGGACTTGTTCTTCTTGACCCCAGAGAATGGAATTAAGAGCAGTAAGAAGTCTGATGTATAGAGAACCACCCTGTCAATGAGAGCTATCCCCATCTGGACTGGAAGAGTTCCCCATTTACTGGGGCTCTTCCATCATAGGCTCAATGACCATGTAGCACTTATCTTGTAGAAGTGATTCTTTTTCTTTTTTCAGGTAGAGCTTGGACTAGATGGCATTTGAGGTTCCTTCTTATATTAAGATTATGGGACTAGTTATATGACTAAGTCCTGGAAGTCCCCTAGAGTTTTGCTAGGCTTTCTGATCCATCCCGCCTCATAGTCACTTTCTTTGTCTTTATTTACCTAACATGATATACAAATCTTGCATATTGGCCACAATTCCCTCGAAGGAATGCCATCAAGAGGAGGTAGCTTTTTAGAACCTCACCATATGTCTTTAGGTGGAAACTCAGTGTCTCTCAGAGAAAATCTTAGACCGAGTTCCAAGAGACCTCAGTTCAAGACTTGGCTTCATCCCTCATTTGTTTTGTGATCTTGAGTTGTCATTCCTTCTCGTCTTTATTTATTTATTATTATTATTTTGATGTGCAAAATAGGGATTGAAATACTCATGCTCTCTTATGCTGGGAGGACAAATCCAGTTAAATAGTTCAATTCAAGGACAACCAAAGAATGACTAGGAACAGGCTTTCAACTCCTGAGTAAAATAATGCTCTGTAAACTCACAAAAGTGGGTTAATTAAGTCTTTTTGAAAGTTGGGTTGTTAACAAAAAATTAAAATTTCAATCCCTGGTCCTATGCAAAATTTGAACCTACTTCCAGTGATGTATTCATAACAAGTCACCTTTATATATACACACACACACACACACGGGTGTGTGTGTGTGTGTGTGTGTGTGTGTATTATCCCCATAACAACCTTGTAGGATAGGTGATATTATTGCAGATGAAAACACCACTGAGGCCACAAAAGTTTAAGTGGTTGGCCCAAGGTCACACATCAGGAACTTGTGACTAAGTTAGTATTTGAACCCAGGTCTTAACAACTCTAAGGCTCACAAAGTACTTCTCCCACAACAACCCTAAGAGGAAAGCAATGGTAATGTTAGGGTCTCTTTTTACAGAGAAAGAAAGTGAGTTTGGGGAGGAAAAATTGACAACCTATAGGTACAGAGTTAGAATTTAAATATTTTGACTCTACATATTGTCTTTAGTTCATTATATTGTTACCTCATACATGAATATGTATACACACACACACACACACACATATGGGCCAGTCTGCACAATTCAATTCTGTTTTCCCATGGCTTTGAAATATAGAACTTTAATACCCTCACTCTACTTTTCATAGAACTGAGAGTTCTAAAAATGTCATCCTGCAGAGATATTTTCAAACCTTTGTGTTGTATTGATCAGTTTTGCTGATGTTTTTCTATTCTTTAAAAATATTATTTGTTATATGGGGAGGCTGTCCAGGAAGGGAAGGGAAAGGAACACTGGGGAAAATTTTGGCAATGTAATTTTTTTAAAAAAACCAATAAAAATACAGGATTTTAAGAAAGCAAAAAGACATTGGGTTTCTCTTCTAATGATTATCTATACTTATTCAAAGTTATTCACTGTTCTTTTTAGGTTCCTCAGAGGATAGAAGAGTCCACTAATGCTTCAGAAGATAGTAATGAGGGCATCCCAGGAGTGTGGGGTGCTTGGGGTCCTTGGTCAGCTTGTTCAAGGACGTGCAGTGGTGGTGTGATGGAGCAGACACGACCTTGTCTTCCTAGCACTTACCGCATGAGAGGCTATCACAGGCCTGGTGCTCCATTCCCAACTTCGGAAAGGGCTCTCTCCTACCACTGGGCGCACCTCCGTGAAGATTCAGGAAATCCATACTCTAGCCATGTCATCTCTGCCATTCGCAACTCTGTGCCCCTCCATAGAACCCAGGATCAGAGAGCAGGACTGCAGTCCACTTACACTTTTGGAGACCGGAATGATAGCCATCTAAACCAAGGGATCTTGAGGGGCAGCCGGCATTCTCACTCTCGAGGGAGAGAGCCAAAATCAGAAAGAAGGTACTGTATCTTACATATCCTGTCCCTAAACTAATTCTCTCTTGCTAATATATTAATAATTAATATCTTGATAATACAATTCTAATAAGTAAAAATAACTAATATTTCTTTGTGTAAAAGATTTTTTTTGTTCCAGACCTGTTTTCACTGATGTAGAGAGATAATTGAGAAAATTCCCTGTATCCATGCAAATCATCAAATATCCTGCAATTTATAGTTTGAGAGGGTTTTGTGAGGCACTTAGAGGTGAAGGGAATTGTCCAGGGTCATACAACTATTATGTTTCATTAGCCGGAGGGCTTCAAATCTGATTTGACTCTAAGACTTGATCACTAGCCACTACCCCATGCCTCGTCTCAATCATCCAACATTAGACAAGAATTTTTAAGGACTTACTATGAGCCAGGCACTGTGCTTAGAGTTGGGGCTGCTGAAGAAACAAATGGAACAATTTCTGCCTCTAAGACTTGATCACTAGCCACTACCCCATGCCTCCTCTCAATCATCCAACATTAGACAGGCATTTTTAAGGACTTACTATGAGCCAGGCCCTGTGCTTAGAGTTGGGGCTGCCGAAGAAACAAATGGAACAATTTCTGCCTTCAAGAAACTTATGTTTTATTGGGGGAAACAGTATGTATAGGGAGGATTTCCTAACAGCAAGGGGATCAGGAAAAGTCTCTTATAGAAGATGGCACATTAGCTAAGCTTTGAAGGAAGCTATAGCTTTTTAGAGGCCAATGAGTAAGGATGAATATCTGGGAGTCATCTATATAGACATAATTGAATCCATGGGAACTGATGAGCTCACTAAGAAAGAGAGTGTAGAGAGAGATTACACATGATTAGTGGTTAGTACTGTATCTCCTCAGGGAAGAGTGTGCCAAATTCTTATTATTCCCAAATGGCTTGAGCAGACTTCAGGGATATCTTGGATCCTTTACTTGTTCTACTGGCTATGAGCCTCAGTATATAGCGTTTTGAACCCCAGGGTAGGGGTAATGAAGGTTGATCTGTTGCTTGGATTTCTAAACTGTGCCTTAATACTTCTCTTTTCATCTTTTGATTTATTCTCATGGCCATTGAAAATGTTACCGCCAACCCCACCCTAGTCTTTTGTTCTAAATAATCTTCAAAGTGGAATTCTTCTCTTGTTAGGGCTTGAGAAAAAGTTTCTTGGGGCAGCAGGTCTGTTTTTTCCCTGCCTGTTTAAATCCCAAGAGTAGGTTATACTTTGGGTCACTAGGTGAATGTCTGGTATTAGCCATCCCTCCCCAACAAATACTTGTTAAACATCTTTCATATCCATATGGCACTCTAGTACAGTGGGTAGGGAGCTGGCCTTGGAGGGAAGTCCTGCCACTGAAGCATATTGCCAGTGTGATTTTGGGCCAGTCATTTAACTTTATAGTACTTTAGGCCACTTTTAAGCCTATAAATTGTAGAGAAGCTGCTAATATACATTGGTTGAGACAGTTCTTCACCAAAAGCTCCTTACCCCAAGAGATAATAGATCTGGTAAAAAAAAAAATGCCCAAGGCATTATATTACAAAGCCAAATATGAAACAGTTATTGCCAGTAAAGTACTTTTTTACTGAGGGGACACTATATAGAGGATTCTTTTTCTTTTTTCTTTTCAATTAGGAATTTTTCCCCCAGTTAAATGTAAAAACAGTTTTTAATATTTGTTTTTAAAACTTTGAGTTCTAAATTCTCTCCCTTCCTCCTTTCTACCCCCTTCCCCTCCACCCAGAAGGCAAGCAATTCAATATAGGTTATACATTCGTAGTCATGCAAAATATTAAGGATCCTTTTAAAAGTAAGGGTTGGACCTAGGTAGACAATGAGGTCCCTTCTAAATCTGCAATTCTGTGAAGATTATGTGAAGAGTTCTTATCTATCTATGTATCTATGTATCTATCATCTGTCTATCTGCCTACCTATCTATCTATCTATCTATCTATCTATCTATCTATCTATCTATCTATCTATCTATTTTTAGTTTACAACATTCAGTTCCACAATCCCTTGAGTTTCAAATTTTATTTCCCTCACTCTCCTCCCCCCCTTCCCCTCATGGCTACATGCAATCAAATATAGGATCTACAAAAACCTGCTATGTAAAGAGAGTTCTGCTGCTATTTGTTCCTGATAATTGTCAGTAGCATTGGGAAATTCCTATGGATTTAATATATAGGTTAGAGCTTTCTTCTAGATTAAAGTGGGGGAATTTGCACACATTTATTAGTACCTAATGATAATTTAAGAGCAGCTAGGTGGTACAGTGGATATAGTATTAGACCTGGAGTCAGGAAGACCTAAATTGCATTGGAGGGAGGATTATACCACAGTCTATCTAGTCTATAAATTTGGCTCTCAAAGTGATCTTCTTGAAAATAAAAGTAGTAATCTTTGCTATTTAGTAAACTCTCCTAGCCTTTTCCCCTCCTTCCTCCCCCCTCTTCCCATTACCTCCAGGATCAAATAGTAAATCCTTTATTTGACTTTTAAAGCTCTTTAGAATCCGGATTCTTCCTAATTTTCCTGTTTTGTTGTACTTTACTCCCCTCTACATACTCTATCTATAATTTAACGATATAGACCTTCTTGTTCCTTGTATAGGACTTCTGTCTTCCATTTCTTTGGTTTTTCACTGGTATCCTCCGTGCCTGGAATGTTCTTGTTTCTTGCTTCTGCCTCCTGCCTTCCTTGGCTTCTTTTAGGTCTCAGCAAAAATCCCACCTTCTGTAAGAATCCTTTCTTGGTAACCTTTAGTGGTAGCACCTTTACTCTGAGATTAAGTTTAATATTATATGTGTGTGTGTGTGTCTGTGTATAAAATTTGTACATGTTTGTTTGCATGTTGCCCTGTGCCCCATTAGAATGTGAGTTCTTTAAGGGTAGGGACTGTTCCTCCACCCCTTTCTTTGGCATCCCTAGCACTCAGCACAGTGACCAGCACATAGTAGTTATTCAAAAAAAAGCTTACTGACTAAATACATGATATTTGACTTCCGTATCTTCCTATGGTCAGTCCCAGAGACTGTGGTGTGAGATGAGACCAAGGTGAGGATGAAGATCAGAATAAAGTCACTTTATACAGAAGAACTATATAGGGGAGAGACTCTGGACCCCATCCCACTCCCCACAAACCTTTCTTTTTCCAGTTTTCTCCTTTCTCCTTATTTTCTTGCCAGTGGAGATTTTTTTCCCCCCTTGATTCAGTAATGGGAGATGCAGTTACTATTTACTTTGAAATTACAAGTTTTTAATCATCCTTTTCCACTTTGACAGCACCAGCTGAAACAATCCAAATATTAGTGTGGGGGCTTATACAAATTTCCTTGATTTTCTAGGCTGATGAAGATAGCGTTTGCTTGTATTTATCACTCACTAGGAGCATGCAGAGCATATGTGACCCTAAAGAGAATACTCTTTGGACAGTTGCCTATTTCACTCCCAGGTTTAAGTTAGAAGCTTGGGATAAAGGCTGTTAGATGATCTAACTAAAATGCCTTATATTTTAGGAGAATTGGAACTGTTTACTTATATAATAAAGGAAATTCATTAAACCAATATTTCTTGGGTACCTGTTAGGAGGTAGGTGCTATGGTTGGTACAAAAATCATAAGATATAGCATGTTTTCAAGAAGATTAAAATTGATAAGGAGAGATTATATGTACACAGATTAATACAATACAAGGCAGCATGAGATAAGTGTCTTAAGAGAAATATAAAGTGCTTGTTCAGAGTCCAGAGGAAAGAACAGTCACCTTTAGCTAGGTGATCAGATGAGGAGGAGATAGAATTTGAGCTAGGATTTGATAGGTAGGATTTGGACAGACTGAGGTGATGGGGGATCACAAAACTGAAAAGTATGATACAAATTCTTAAGATCATTAGCCCTTAAAATTCTTGCAGATTTGTTGTGCTTAGCTCCTTCAAACTGGGAAACCTTCTAGGTTACATATATGTATATCATATGTTCATATATTCATATATACACACATATACACTATACATAGCACAAAAAAGAATGCAAGATACAGTTTTTGCTTTCAAGGAGCTGTCAGTTCTCTTATGGAAAACTGAAAAGACACAAGACAAAGATTACTCATCTATGTTACAAACAATAACTATGATCAGAAGGAAGGAATTTATTAATTTTTAGTTAAGTACCTTGTGCAAAGAGCATTTAAATATTCTCATTTGATCTTTACAACAACCCTGGGAGGTAGATGTTATTATCATCCTCATCTTACAGCTGAGGAAACTGAGGCAGACAGTAGATTTGTGAAGGTTCTCACAGCTACTGTGTCTAAGGTGAGACTTAAATCAGGGTTTCCTAACTCCAGATCTTGCGCTCTATCCACTATACTACCTACTTGTCTTAATACTTACAATATAATTGGAAAATCAAGACAGTACATCATGTATGTTACAGAGGTCAGGGAGTTTTCCTAAAAGAAGCCAAACTTGAGTAGGACAGTAAAGAATTAATAAAATTTGAATAGGTGAAGTAGAAATAGAATGAACATTCAAGGCATGAAGAGCAGTTAGGAGTCTACTTGAGGAAGTTTAGTAGCCTCATGGATAGAGCGGTGGTTGGACTTTGAGTCAGGAAGACATGAATTCAGATCATTTCTTGGACACTTATTAGCTACATGAACCTGACTTGACCTCTCAGCCTCAGTTTCTTCATCTTTGAAATGGAAATAACAATAGCACCCACCTCTTAGGGCTGCAATGAGACTCAAATGAGATAATATATGTAAAGGACATTAGAACTTTAAAGTGCTATATAAATTGCTGGCTGTCATCATCGTCATCATCGTCATCATCATCATCATCATCATCATCATCATCATCATCATCATCATCATCATCATCATCATCATCATCATCATCATTCCTTGTAAGTATCCAGAAAAGTCAGCAGGAAAGATTGAGAATGGAGACCTACTGGGGTGTGGCAAGCAATTTGGGAAGGTGTCAGTTATATGTAATAGGGAGAAATCTAGACAAGTTTTAAAGTGACTTTAAAAAGTGACTTCCATTTATACTAACCATGTGGAATGTTATATTCACAATGTGCTTATAATTCTGCTTTTAAGAACACACCCAATACCAAGAACTCTCTGGCTTTTTAAAGCAACATTTGCAGTGGCACCATGGTGAGACCAGAAGTCTAAGCTCTAATCCCAGGCTACTTTAGATCCATGTTCCAAAGTTACCTTCCTGAAGCTTACAGACTTTGAGCAACTTGATATGTGTTAATTAAGCAGTAAGTCATGACATCCAATTTTAACATTTTATGTAATTATTTTAGCAGGCACCTTCAACTATCCCACTGTTCAAACTATTAAAAAATGAATACCTATTTTATCTCTATTACTGAGCTAGACTTTATTCGTAATATCTAATATTTAGGCTCTGCCCCCAAGAAAATGACAGTCTCTTTGAGGGGGCCAGGCCTAGAACCTGTAACTATAAGGTAATAGGATGGCTCACACCAGAATTACTTCTGAATGAGGTAGAATGCAGTGGAAGAAGCATTGAATTTGGAGACAGGACCTGGATTTGTATCCTGGGTCTGACATTTGCCCCTGTTTGACCTTGGGTATATCACTTAGCCTGTTTAGGCTTTAGTTTCTTTATTTGTCAAACAAAGACATTAGAAATGACAACCTCAAAGGCCCTTTCCAGATTGCCTATGTGATGCCATGAGTGTTGTCTCCCTTAAAGCAGTCATCACTTTGGCAGGTTTATACTTCCATTCTGCTAGCATTTTTCAAATCATTTTTAAAGCTCTTTCTTTGGCATCTATGGCACATTGTTTTGAATGTACATAAACACAAAAGAATACCATGAGTCCTTGTGTTTTGAGGGTGGAGTTGATTTTATTTTTGGAAAGAGCCAAATGTCATCTGGAGTCAAGTTGAAGCTAAGTCTGGAGAATAAAAAAATAGTTATATTTAGAGGTGAAAGGAAGTTAGAGGAGCTTAAGCCTCATGACCTTGATCTTGATAAAGTAGGTTGTCTGCTGAGAGAAAAGAAAAGATGTTGTATATTTCACTGTCTATTAATAGTCTTAATACAATTATATACATTTCAAAATAGATTTTATTGATATCAATCAATCAGTAAACATTTATTAAGGACCTATTATGTGTCAGGTTCTGTGCTAAGTGTTAGGGAAACAAAAAGAGGCAAAAGACAGACCCTGCCCTCAAGTAGCTTACAATCTATTAGGGGATATTGTTTGTTTTTATATTTATGTACATTTCCCCTGTTTTCCTCTCTCTCCAGCCTCCCAGAGATCTTATAGTATTACAATATAAAATATTATTGTATTATAATATGATTTATTGTTATAGTATAATAAAATAACATATTGTCATACTATAAAAATAAATATTATGATGATATAATATGCTATATGATGATATATATCATTGTATTGTATGATTTATTATAGTATGATATTGTAATATTCATTATTATATTATTGTAATATATATTATAATACCTCTTTATAAAATTTTTTAAGAAAAAAATTAAGCAAAAATCAATAAACACATTAAAAATATGACATTATATTGAATGCCCAGTCCTGTGGATCACTGCCTCTGTAAAGAAGCAAGGAAAGGTGTCTTCTCAAAACTCATCTTTGGGGCCAAGTTTGTTCTTTATAATTTAGCAATTTTCAGTTTCGACATTTCGTGATTGTTGGTTCTTCCATTTATATTGTTGTAGCTATTGTAAACTTACTTTTCTTTTTGTATAAACAGTAATAATGGAGCTAGATTCCATGTTATCTCAGTACTCATTTACCCAAATTTAGAGTTAGTCCATGGAACCTATATTGCCTAAAGAGACCTCATTAGTCATCTGGTAACAACTACCAAATTATAGCTATGATGTTGAGTGAGAACTAACTGACCTTTAAGTCAAGTGAAGTCAATATACACTTAATAAACACTTATATGCCAAACAAGAACATGACTTGTAAGTTTAACCACAGTTCATTTAAGCAATGTCAGCCAGCATGTTCCAAGTACTATATTCCAGGCATAGGACAGTGATAGAAGAATTGGAGTTATATATGACATAGCCCTCTTAAGCTCAAGGTCATAGAGTATACCATCAAAAATCAGCATGCATCTCTTCTATCCCATTAATATGACCAATTCTTTGGTAGAGATTAAATAAACACAATGGTTTGTATCAGCCACATTATAGCATTCAAGTATTTTCATCTATTCACTGTTGCCTTAAATGATTTGGAATCCAAGGTCTCTGTCTTACATCACACCAGACAAGCATTGATGAATTCCAGAGGGTGATAGCCAGGCTTCCCCCTGTCTTCTCTGAAATTCTAAATATTCAGGGTAATTTGATAATGGCACTGGGCTGGTCCATTTTTTTTCTATTTCCAAGGAGAATAGAATAGAATCTGGATGTTGCAACAATGAGGAACTGTCCAGGGCACAAGAACACCCAAGTAACAGTATGTATGTTAATCCACAGGTTCTGATTCTCTCTCCTTCTGCTTTGGAAGATAACACCATTTCTAAGGATACAGAGGAAATAAAAACAAAACACAGCTTTCCCTCTCCTTACCTCCATCCTCATCTCAGCAGCCCTTACCACTTTATTCTTAAGGAAATATGGTACTAATCAGGGGCATTGACTATTAAGGAAGACAATTCATGTAATGAGTTTCCTTCCTCTTCTCCCCCTTAGCTACTTGGGAAGACTTAATATGAACACTGTTGCTTGGTAATAGCATCTTGTTGTCACCACTATGTAACTTAAGAGGAGCAGAGCAGAAGGCCACAAGACATAGGTTCCCATTCAAATTTTCAAACGTGATTTTGGAGCCTTAATATTTTTACTCTCTCCACTCCAGTAGCAGTCTAAAATGGATTCCAAGGCTTTCATCATCATCCCAGGCATTGTGTATGTGTGTGTGTGTGTGTGTGTGTGTGTGTGTGTGTGTGTGTGCCCAGAATTTTTCTCTTCTGTGGCCAGGTTGACGATTTCTTAAAATCCACTCTCACAAATTACATCTTCCCTTATTTCAGTCTGTCTCTGCATTTCTGACTTTATGTGTCCAATTTCTCTTTGTTTATTTACTTGTTCATTTATCTATCTATTTATTTGTTGTTTCTTTATTTTTTAGTAAAAGTTTTCCTCATTTCTTTGCTTGTGGAAAGAGCACCCAGATTTGGAGTTAAAAGATCTGGTTTCCAGTTACTGCTTTGGACTCTTTTGCAGCAAGCCTTAGTATTGGCACAGGAGAAAATGGTTGGGCTATAGCCATGTGACCTTGGGCAAATCATTTAAATCCTCTGAGCTTAAGTTTGTTTAAGTTTATTGAGTGATTCAGACAAGAAAATGAATATGAGTGTATTGGAAAGTATGAAGTGCATGTGAATGAAAGGTATCTTTTGGTTATTAATATTATTAATGCAATTTTAAATGACATTACTTATTTTAAAATGATATTTGGGTTTCAGAGCCTGTTTTCATGCTGTGGCCTCCTAGGTGAAAGTTTCATCTAGAGAATCAGTGGTTTTGAAACATCTCAAACAGCACCTACTATATGCACAGGACAAATAATTCCATTTATTCTCTCCCTGGGAAAACAACATTGGATGCATGCAGGGGTCATTTGTTTTTTCAACTCCTCCTTTCCTGCCCATTTTCCTGCTGGCTTTTTACATTTCATCATTAATAATTCTGAAGCAATCTGTTTTTTCTTTCCCTGAGGCCTCCAGAGTAGAGAAGGCCTGTTTATGTCTCTGAAAGTGGAAACTTGCCATTAATTAAATGCCACAAAAACTACACACGTATTTCCTGATCCCCTGTTGACCCCTGGAGAGTCAGGTTACAGAATGGTGGTGGCCACATGGCATGGATCCTGGTGCACTGGTGCTATCAGTTGCTCTCCTTGGAAACCCTTAAACAAATCCCCTGGATGAACCTTTTCATAGAATAATATTTAGTTCTGTGTTGTAGCACACAGGGCAGGCAGCTTTTGTTTGCAAATACATGTTATTAGTTTTCTTCTCTCTTCTCTATTCTCCCCCTGTCTTTTCCTCTCTTCTTCCCTTCTTTTTTCCTCTCCTCTCTTTTCCCCTTTTCTTCTCTCTTCTTCCCCTCTTTTCTGTCCTCCTCTCCCCTCCTTTTTTCTTTCCTCTTTCCCTTTTTTCTCCTCTTATTTTTTCTTTCTTCCTCTCCTCTTCCCCTCTTGTCTTCTCCCCTCTCTTCTCCTCCTCTTTTCCTTTTTCTTTCTTCCTCTCCTCTCTTCCTTTCTTTTTTCTTTCCTCCTCTCTTCTCTCTTTCTCCTCTCCTCTCCCTTTCTCTCCTCTCCTCATCCTTTTTCTTCTCTTCTCATTACCTCTTCTCCTTTTTCTTACTTCGTTTTTCTTCTCTCTCTCTTTTCTTCTCTTCTCTCCTCTCCCCCTCTTCTTTCTCTGTCCTCTCTTCTCCCCTCTTCCTCCTTTCCCCTTATTTTTCCTCCTCTCCTTCTTCCTCTTAACCCTCTCTTTTCTTCTCTCTTTTCATCTTTTCTCTCTTCTCTCTCCTTTCTTTTTCTCCTTTTCTTTTCCTGTCCTCTTTTTCTCCTTTGCTCTTTCTTTCCTTCCAAAAACTTTATTTCTTCCCCTTCTGAAACTATAACTCCATTTAATTACCAATAATGTGACTTTTTATATATGCTACTTGCTGATAATAACCAGGTAAATGTCATTTTAATGTACTTTGGTTTCTAAATAGGAAACCTTAGATTGCCCTTTTTAGCAAGAGGATTTCATAGCATAATAGTATCTGCTGGTGTGTGCGATTCTGTCTGTAGGATAGAAGAATTGGAGATAGATCAAGGTTTGAGTTACTCTGATCTTAGGCAAGGATCCAAGTACTCTTGCTCATTTCTTTTTCCTTTTTTTGGTGGCATTTTATTAAGCATCAGAAGTACTTAGTTATCTGAATAGAGATCCCAGTTACCATAAGAATGTTGTACAGAATACCCTCCAGACCATTCATAACTCCATGTCATATCTAAAAGCAGGATACAATGTGCTGTGGGAAAGGATCAGAGTACATTTTTAAAAATGGGTGGAGGGGATTTCTCATTTCACTTCTGATCTCCTTTTGTGGATTCCCTTTCAAGATTGCACAGCTCCATTCAGTCAAGACATGGGGTATAGTCTACCCTCCTCTGTCACTGGTAGAGTTGGCATGCCAGCACTCAGAGCATGAAGGTTTCCATGGCAAAAACCAGGCCTCTGGCTCTTTGCCTTTCACTCATACTTATTTCTCCTCTTTTGGTACTTTTCTCACATCTTTCCTTACTGCCATCCAGTGCCTTCTGATGGTTCACATGCACAAGTCAACCTTAAGGCCATGTGAGGGAACCTTGAGGGACAAACTCTAGATAGTGCTAATTTAGAAGAAAAACTCATATTGTAGTTTGCTTGGCACAAGCTCAAGGCAAGAAAAGAATCCCTTCCAGGCGTTCTTTGTCACCACTTCCATTTTAGTCCAAAGGCTATTCTTGTAGGTTTTAGCTCTTGGGATTATGTTTCTGCTGGCACTAGTTGACCCTGTTTTCCACTTTCCAAGTCAAGCTATTGCTCCTTCATTTTTGTTTTTATAGAGGTTACAGATAAAGATCCACATTTCTATGGTTTTAGCATTGGCAAAGCTCTTTCTTCCTCTGAGGTAGGTGGTTGGGGTTGGGACCTATGATCTCTGTTTTGTGTAGGGGAATTGTGTGGTGGAAACTCCCTTCATTGATGCAATTGGACAACTCATGTAGAATTTAGAGTTTAGATAGGTGCCTGGAGGCACTGAGAGGTTAAATGACTTTCTTTTTGTTAATTTAATTTTTTTCACTTAACAAAAATATGTTTCCTTCCTCTAACCTTGCCACTGGAGGTGGGAACAGGAAAAGAAAGTCCTTGAAACAAATTTTCATATCATGCCAAAAAAATTCCCACATTAGCCATGTCCAAAGAATATATATCTCATTCTGCACTCTGAGCCCATCACCTCTCTATTAGAAGGTGGGCAGCATGCTTCATCTTTGGTCCTCTGGAATCATGGGTGTCCACTTCATTGATCAGAGTTCTGAAGTTTAAATGACTTTCCCATGGTCTTTGCTAGTATATGTCAAAGTTGGGCTTGAAATCAGGACTCGAAAGCTGCTCCTCTGTCTGTACTGCCTTTCTGTCTCTTGAGGTAAGTAATATGAGTATCAACATTCATATTTTATAGGGAAAAAAAACAAAATGAGAGGATATTCCTCTCGCACACTTATATGTTAGATGTTGGATTCTGAGCACAGCTGTCCTGAGTTTGACTCTCCTGAGTAGTCCAAGTTTCCTACTTAGTTGGCATAGTGGACAGAGCACCAGGCATGACTTACCAACTTTGTTCAAGACCTGTATGAAATCTGACCTCAGACATTTATTAACTTACTTCCTGTGGTGACCCTGGGCAAGTCACTTAACCTATGTCTCAAGTCCTTCACCTGCAAAATGGAATCAATAGTAGTACCTACCTCCCTGTTTTGTTTTGTTGAGGATCAAATGAGACATTTGCAAAGCTCTTAGAAAAGTGCTCAGCACACAGTAGGCACTTAATAAATGCTGTTGCTTCCCTGTCTTTTAGACACTTCTAAACACCACATGTTTTTATCATGTTCTGTGAAATCAAGAGCAAATTGATTAAATACCTCTTCTTGATTTTTCCTATCCTTTACATTCATATGATTTAGCAGTAGAAGGGTCCTTACAGGTCATTTCCAGCCTTATGTTTACCTGATAAGGAAAATGAAACCAAGAAGAGCATGTGATTATTTCCAAGGTCACATAGCTTTTAAGTAACTGGGACGTGATAAATGCTTATTGGTTGTTGAAAGAAACTGAGTTGGTATTTGAACACCTGTTTATCTGTTAGACAAATTATACCATGATTGCCTGCTCATATGCCCAGAAAAGAGTAGGTACTTCATAGGCTAACTCCCAAAATTTAAACCTACATCTGGGAATTTGTTTTATGGTTCCTCTAATACAAGGGTTCTTAACATTTTGTGTGTGTGTGTGACAGACCCCTCCCTTGGACAGTGAAATCTACGGACCTTTTCTCAGAATACAATTTTTAAATGTATAGAATAAGACATATATTACAAGAGAATTACAAGGGATTACAAGGGAAATCAAAGGTTCACAGACCCCTCTGCCCTCTTTTTCTAGAAAAATATCCTGCTATTTCTGAGTGTCTGCTTTCGATGAAGTGAAACTTCATCTGTTACATCCTTTTTCTTAATTCCTCTTGAAGGATGCAGGATGGCTTTGGGGTCTGCAAACAGAAAACAACTTGCAGTTCTGACCTGAACTCAGCAGAACCTTCCCGGGCTAGGTCTGACTCTTTTACTCAAAGGATGTCTGCTGAGCCAGCAGTTTGATTGTCCCTGTTGATTTAAAAGCTTCCTTCCGGGATAGTCATTAACAGTGGCCTTCCCAAACAACTGTTCTTTCAAGAGGATAACTAGCCCCATCCTCCTCCCCGCTACCCCCTTTTCATGCATAATCTTATTTATAAATGAAGTCACTAAAAGGGTTGGGGTTTTTTATATAAACTTCACTACAAGCCATAGATACTTAAAGATGTTAACCCATTGTTGTTTCATGAAGACCTTGCTTTTTATGGAAGGGGAATTAGCAAGAGACTCTAACTATTGAAACCCTGGAGATTGCTGCACAGGCCATCTTAATTGTGGTTCTCACCATTTGCACCCATGGAATGGTGTCGTATTTTAGAAGGATACTTCTTACCTATGCTAAACAAACATGAAATTTTAAAGTCAGAAGGAACCTCATTAACCATCTTATCCTTCTCATACTTGAAAAAAAAAGACTCTGCTCCATAACACACTTGACGAGAGTCCCACTTCTTGATGCCTGCCTGCCAGCAAGGGCCAGCACGCTACCTCCAAAAGCAGCCTTTGTGGGCACCTCCAGTTGTCACCAAGTGTTTGCTGACATTAGGCCTGCCTTTCCCTCTTTGCAGCTTTTACTCATTAGTCCAACATCATGACTGGCACACAGTAGGTGCTTAATAAAATGCTTGGTTGACTTGATTTGTTCCTGGTTTCTGACTTCTTTGGTCAAATAATTCAAGTCTAATCCCTTTTCCACGTGACAGTCCTTTAAAAACTTGAAGACGCCATTGAGTCTTCTCTTCTCCAAGCAAGCAATAAGCAATCATTTGTTTCTTGTGCCAGGCACCATGCTAGGCACTGATGATTCCAAGACGAAACTGAGACTTTGCCTTCAAGTAACTTGCTTTTGTCCTAGGAAGAGAATATACACAGCTAAATGCCCTAGTTCTTACAACTGAGCCTCACGTGACCTGGGCTCAAGGCCCTTCACCATCCAGGTTGTTCTCTTCTTGAAGCTCTCTGGCTTACTAATGTTTTCCTAAACCAAGATGCCTAGATTGAACATGATTCAGCATCAGAGTGTTTGGTCATCCCTAAATATTTCTTTCATGGTGGTATTTGCAAATTGCTACCTTTTAGTCAAATTAATATAAAATATGGAGTATTACCACATGTGAGAAACTGATTTTGCTGAGTGGCTGAGGGAGAAAGAGGCAACTAGGTGGTCAAGCAGATAGAGTGCCAGTCCCAAAGTCAGGGAGGCTCATCTTCCTGAGTTTGAATCCAGCCTCAGACACTTACTAGCTGTGTGACCTTGAGCATGTCACTTAAATCTTTTTGCCTCAGTTTCCTCATCTGAAAATGGACTGAAAAGAAAATGGCAAACCATTCTAGTATCTTTGCCAAGAAAACCCCAGATGGGGTCATGAGCCCTTGGATACAACTAAAATGACTGAACAACAATGAGGGAGAAAAGAACAGTGTACTTAGGGGGTCAGTAGACAAATAAAAAGTAACTATAGTATTTACAAAGATATTGGTGCCATCCCTGCAGAGTTAACTTGGAATAGCATTCATATTAAGACCCTGATAGAGACATAAAGCATCACAGGGGCCAGAGTTTGTAGAAACCTTAAGTGTCATCAAGTCTAATTCCCTTTTGCCTTACCACAGCATATCTTTTCTTATGCTTACTTGAGGACGTTCTCTACATTATCAGATTATAATGTGCTTGAGGCTTGAGGTGGTTTTATTATCTTTGTATACCCAGTTCCTAACAAAATGCTTTGCAAATTAGAACAATATTTCTTGTTTTATGTTTTAAGTTTTTTGGGGAGGGAAAAACAAAATTAAGTCTCCAAAACTTTTTGGTTTTGGAAAAATAAAGGGAAGGGGAAGACATTCAATTCCCTACCACAAAAGCTATCTTTTTTTTTTGCATGTGCTCACTATCTCTCTCTCTTTGTCTCTCTCTCTATCTCTGTCTCTCTCCCTCCTTCCCTCCTTCCTTCTCCCTCTCCTTCTCTTTACCTTTCTCTCTCTGCCTTCCTCCTTCTTTCCTTCTCTCCCTCTCTCCTGTTTATCATTCATTCTTCTTCTGTCTTCCATCCCTTTCCTCCTTTAGTCTTTTTCTTTCACTGGTTTTTACATCTATATCCTGCCATTTTGAGAAGTCATTTTTGTATTTCCTCTATGACAAGTAGCTCCTGAACACACCTGGAAAATATCTATTATTCATATAAGTTTAACCTCCTGCACGTCAGGCTATAATGAGTCACCGACTTTTGCCTACACCGATACCAGGCAAGGCTAGGTGAGTACAAGCTGGATTCCAGGCCCTGAGTTTGGATACAAAGTGGAATCCCAGAACCCATTTAAAATAATGTGGACACTGTCTAGTAATTCCCTAGTGAGGCTAGAAAGATTCCACAGGAACTAAGGTTTTGTCTTTGACATTTAGATAGTAGTGATTCACATTTATGCCTGCCTCTCCCAGCTACCACTGACCTCTGTGCTGCCAACCTAAAGAATGTTCCTTCCCCCTAGGAAGTTGCCTCACTCTTCATAATATAGGAACATTTATTCTTGTTTGCTTAGTGACTCGATTTGGGACCAAATCAGTTATCCGGCAAGCCAACAAATGTCATTTTGAGTACTGGATGTATGTTTGCATATTTGGGGTAGATCAATGACAAAAGCCAGTCAGGATTCATCTCATGCAGCTAGACAAGATCCCACGTAATGAAATCCTGGAAGACAGCCAACATGTTTTTTTTTAATGTTATGTGTTGTAGGACACCTTGTATTTTTCAAAATCCTTTCATGCACATTCATTATGCTGAGATTAAGTGCCATCTCCAAGGTCATGGGGTAAGGGAACTGCATCCCTGGGGCTGAAACTGAGTTCTCCTGATTTGTGGTCTCTTGTTATCACTAAGTCAGGCTGGTGGAAGATGGCATCATGTTGGAGGGAGGCAGCATGATGTAGTAGGAAAAATCCCAGGTTTCAGACACTAGTGACTCACAAATACATGAGAGAGACTTTGAGGGACATAAGTTTAGAAACACTGACTATATCGATATTTTCAACTACAGTTATATGAGCCTGTATGCAGAAACCCCACCATATCTTGCATCAGAAGGCCTGGGTTTGACTTTCATTGTGGCCGCTTGCTACAGGGGAGGCAATATGACAGAGTAGGAAGAAGAGGGCTGGATTTGGAGGGAGAGAACCCTCTTGGGTTTGTATGCTGGTCCTGCCATTGGTTATCAGCAAGACTGTGTCATTTTAGTTATCTGTAAAATGGATTTGGATTGACTGGTCTCAAAGGTACTTTCCAGTCCTAAAATCCTCTGATCCTAGACACTTTATTGTTTACAGTATTTTTAATGGTCTGGGACTAAGAGGATGGGTGATTTCCAGATACTAAACACATATAATTTAAACATATACAATGACGGTCATTATAAACACGCTCAAGGAAACAATTTGTTACCCCAAAGGCCTACATTAGGTCATTGACTCTAAACACCTAAAACAAACAGACAAATGGTTATTGTATATATACTGGTCAGGCACATTTCTGTAAAGAGTCAGAGATATAAATAACAATCAGTAAATCAACAATCTGGGGTAGCTAAGTGGCTCAGTGCATAGTGTACCAGGCCTGGAGTCAGGAGGACCAGAGTTCAGATTTTGCTGCAGACTCTCACTACCTGTATGACCCTGGGCAAGTCACTTAATCCCGATCCCAGAAATTAAAAAACAAACAAACAAGCATTTACTAGGCTCTTATATGGTAGATACTATATTAGCCTTTGAGGATACAAAGACAAAAATCAAATAGAACTTGTGATAAAGGAGCTTATTGATTAATAAGGGAAAACAATGTGTACACATAAAAGTAAACAATAGTAGATCACACTTATTTGGTACCTTAGGTTTGCAAATCACATTATATATGTGGGAGGTAAGTGTTTATTATCCCCATTTCCCAGAGTAGAATACTGAGGCTGAGAAGCAGGAACTTGCCTAGGATAATACAGTGTCAGAGGCAGGTTTCAAACTAAAATTGGACTAAAAGCCCAATATTCTATCCACTATGCTACTTAGCTTCCGTACAAAGTATATTCAAGGTAAATACAAAAGAAATTTGTATTTATATATGTATATATACATGTGTGTATGAAATTAGGGGGAATTACAGACTCTGCAAACATATGAGATAGATGAAGGGTGGAGAACCTGTGGCCTCAAGGCCCTTTAGGTCCTTGGGTGTGGTTTTTTTGACTGAGTCCAAGTTTTACAGAACAAGTCCTTTTATTAAGGGGATTTGTTCTGGGAAGTTTGAACCCAGTCAAAGGGCTTCACTTGAAGACCTAGAGGGCCATATGTGGCTTGAGGCCACAGGTTCTCCCCTGCCGTCTTCCATCCCCTGTAGACTTTGAAGTTAACAAGTTTGAAAACATTGGCTGAGAGACTTCATTGACATTTTCATCTTAGTATGTAGAAACCTTAGCATATTCTAGGCTCATCTGCACTGGCCAGACAGCCTCTATCCAGGTGGAAAAACTCTTTTAGGTCCATTCAAATCACTAGTGTTTTTAGCTAGAAGAATATTCTTGCCCAAGTAGAAATTAGTTCTGGGTACTTTATCCCAAAGTTTGCTTTTTCTCACAGTTGCCTTTGAATTCATTTACCATTTTGTTCATTCTGCTTATCTTATATCATCAGAATTTGTTAATTCTGCTTATCTTATATCAATTTCATTAGAAGCAACTAATATTTACATTACTATTAGCTCCTCTCCTTTCAGTTACTTTAAATTTTTATAAAATTTAGTGATTTTCATTTTTAACTTTTTTTTAAAAAAAAAGTCTTTATTTTCTCTTCTTCCTCCATTGAAAGAACAGGAAAAACAAAATTCTTGTTCTCAGCAGGCATGATCAAACAAAACCAATTTCCGTAGTGGCCACATTAAAAAAATGTGCTTTTTACTCTGAAATTATTCCCAGGCCTCAGGGTCACAGGTTCCCCATTCCTGAGTTAGGGACTGTCACCTCTCTGCCAGGAGGTGAATAGCATTCTTCATCATCCATCCTCTGGAATCATGGTTGGTATTGGTCAGAGTTGTTAATTCTTCCAAATGTGTTATCTTGATATAATTATTCTTCTGGGTCTGTTCATATCATTTTGCATCTATCAGTTATACAAGTTTTTCCAGATTTCTCTGAAACTACCTCCTTTATAATTTCTTATGCTACATTAGAATTTCATTATATCCATATACCATAATTTGTTCTTTTATTCCCTAATTGGCAGAAACTCCCTCAGTCTCTGTTTCTTTTCTACCAAACAAAAAAGAGTATTTATGAATATTTTTTTGACATTTGTCGTTTTCTCCTTTCTTTGATCTCTTTGAGGCGTAGTGCTATAGTTACTATGGACACATATGGTTTAGTAACTTTGGATGGCGTAGTTATGAATTGTTTTCTAGAATGGCTGGAACAATTCATAGCTCCATCAACAGTACATTAATAGATCTGTTTTCCTTCAGTCCAACAGAAAATGTGTCATTTTCCTTGGAAAAATATCAAAATATCTTCAAAAATGTCTTTTTCAAGATTGGACCTACTTTAAAGAATCAATCAAAAAATGAATTGAAGCAGTACCTTCAACAAAGTTGCAGAGTATAAAATAAATACACCTGTTTCATCAACTTTCTTTTATATCACTATCAGAACCCAGTAGCAAGAGTTATTCAGAGAAATTCCATTCAAAATAACTTTGGAATATATTCAGAGTATATCTCTTGTGATATATTCAGGAAATATAGTAATCTATATATAAAATATTCTTTGCAGAAATAAATATAGATTTAAATAATTGGAAAAGAATTAATTGTTCATAATTAGTTCAGTAGGATAAGGACCTATATATGCAAAAATATATGAAGTCACACTATCAGAAACACTGATCTCTGAATGAAGGACAGACAAGTTAATAGCTTTGAAAATGATCGAGCCAATAATTATTTATATATCCTACAAATTCTCAATTCCTTTTTTGATGATAGCTGCCATCTTTTGTAATTGGAAAAGCTGTTTGATTTTCCTTTAATAATCATTGACTATCTCTCTTCTTCATATATGGCTTCTATCCTGGTCTTTTATTTTCAGAATTATTCTCAGTCTGTTTCACTGCCCAGAACAAAGACTCTAAAAAGAGATATCTTCCATCTGTTTTGATGATAGATTTTTTTTTTTTTTGTAAAAGAATCGTGCAAAGAACCGTAGTAGTTCTTTCCTTCAGCTTTGTGTGATCTCATGCATTTTTACCTGGCCTTCCCCAAGAAACAAAAAGGCTTATTACATCCAAGTTTTTTACTTTTTTAATTAAGGTTTTCATTACATCTGTTGAAGTGGCATAGGGCATACTTCCATCATTAGTCGAGTTGGGAGAGTTGCCAAGATTAATTAATTGAAATGTGCTTTAAGGCAAAATAAATAGAGCAGTGTGTTTTCATTCAAAACGATACATATCACCTCAGAATGAAGGCACAATTAGTATTAAAGATGTTAATAATTAACTGTGGTCCTTTAAACTTTCTTTTCAGCCCTATGCATGGTGAGAAAGACTTTCTTCCAGAGGAAGGAAGTCTATTTTTCAAATAAAGCCAATCTATTACTTATTACTTAATGCACTGATTTAAACGAGACTATAGCATAAAACTCTTGGGCAAGTTTACAATAGTACATATGTGGAATGAATGATTCTAGCATCACAGAAATTTTTAGGGCTAGAAGGGACCTTAGAGATTTTCTTAATCCAACCTCCTCATTTTACTATCCCTGTAGACCGAATGACTTGCCAGGTGGCGATGGTTGCTTGAACACCATGGATTCCATACAGGAAAATAAAGATGGTGAGAACAAAAGGAGTTCTCCAGTTGAAGAGCATTTGAGAAAGGCTGGAGGGTAGCATCTGGGCAAGAACAGCTTGATTTAAAATTCAAATTTATCCTTTGGGTCTTTAATGGCAATTATTCTGATTTGTCTCTTACTGTCCAGCTTGATCCCCTAGTCTGTTACCTGCTACCATAGATTTACAGCCTGAAACTTGGACCTTTCTTCCCACAAGCTCCCTCTCAGAACACGGTGTTTTACCTTTCACAGAACCTCCCACCTCTGGTTCTCTATGGCTTGTTAGTTTATTGGCCTGCTTCTTTCCATTCTTGAGGTTATCCTATGCTGCTACTCTTTCCCTCCTGTTTCCTCCACTACCCAATCAGATTAACTCCTGTGGACCCTCATCGCTTGCAGGCTAGTCCTGCTAGCCTAGGGGTTGGGTTGGGTGAAAGAGTACCTGATCCCTAAATTCCTCATCTAGCACACTTTCCCTTCATCCCAATACTGGCATACAAACTGAGTTTTATCTTGCCAGAACTGCCTCTCAATAATTGGCAATTCTTAGTTCAAGTCTTCAAGAACGAGGTAATGACTTTTCCCTTTGTTTCAGGAGAAAGAGTACTGGACAAGGGGCCTGATTTCCAATGGGCAAATTGCTTAACCTCTTAGAGCTTCAGTCTCCTTGTTTGAAGAGTTGGGGTGTTAACATTTGGATTACTATGTCTTAGGGTCGCTGTGAGCAAAGGACTTTGCAAAAACTTAGAGCGCTTTTTAAACAGGAGTTGTTAATGTTATTAGGCTCATAGATCTAGAGTTGGAAAGGACATTATAGGTCATCTAGCCAATAACCTAATTTTATACATGAGGAATCTGAGGCCTAGAAAGGACCACTCCCAGGGGTGGGTGGGAGTGAATGAGTATCCTTCATACAGATGGGAAAATTTGACAAATGGGTAGGTTTATTAGGGAACATAATGAGTTCTGTTTTGAATATGTTAAGTTTGAGGTACCTACAGGATGCTCAGGTAGGCAGGTGGTATGCTTAGGGTTTACTGGCAGTCTTGAGGATGATATGAAGCATTTTATATCTTTTCCTTTACAGCTATTAGAAAACTATCATTTTATTGTTGTTATTATTGTTGAGTCTTATCAATCATGTCCAATACTTTGTGACCCCATTTGGGATTTTCTTATCAAAGATACTGGAATGGTTTGCCATTTCCTTCTCCAGCTCATTTTACAGATGAGGAAACTGAGGCAAACAGGGTTAAATATCTTGCCCAGGGTCAAACAGTAAGTGTCCGAGGCTGGATTTGAACTCAGGAAGATGAGTCTTCCTGAATCCAGGCCCAGCACTCTACCCAGTATGCTACCTAGCTGCCCCTAAGTGTCTCTAGCTTCTTTCAAAATTCAGCTCAAGTGCCAAATCCTACAGAAGCCTTTCTTGATCACCCCCTAATTGTTGGAGGCTCCTCTGCCCAAATTACTTCATATTCATTTTAAAAGTATTTTTCTATTTACTTTTATTCCTACTACCCCCAATCCTGTAAGGGATACCTTCCCCCAGTTGTGGGAACCAATCCACCAATCAGAAACCTCTTATCATGATTGCCTTTTAACAAGATGTTAAATCAAACACATATCACCAGAAGTAACCTAAGGTTGAAGGCTAATCCCCATGTATGCTCCATGGGAAAGCTTCTGTAGGCTGAAATCCAGCACCTTGGAGACCTCCCCTGATTACGGGCCACTTATATGTATATGTATTGTTTCCCCCTTAAAGAATGTAAGCTCTTTGAGGGTGCTCATTGCTTTGTTTTCTTAGTGTCTAGCACAATGTTTGGCACATATTGGATAGTTACTAAATGTTTGCTGAATGAATAAATGAATTGAGTGTCACTGGACTGACATAATTTGACATTTAAGTTCTTATGTAGTCTGTAGTATTTTTTTTTTATTATTGGTCAGTTGCCAGTTATCTCTATTGTAATTTGCTTGCCTTCCAGGAATACTTCTTCCTTACTCCTCAGTTATATTTCCATGTACTCTAGACCACAGGCAACATCATTTATCTGACTTCCTACTACACAGCCTGTCTGAAAGTGGTTTCTCCTAGAGTCACCCTCTCATTGTGTAGCCTTAGCCAATTATAGCAGATTATTTGAATTTCTTAGAATTTTTCCAGCAATGCAGCCCTTAATTAGCACACAGAGCCAAGATTAAAAATTTATTTTTAAAGCTTCTGCAGGAGTCGGAGGTGGGGTTCTTTCCTAAAATTTTGAGAATCTTGCAGAATGTGCCACATCTTATTAAGTTCTATGACCATGGGGAACCTCTTAAAGGACAATAATTCATTTCATGTGTTGGTTTCCATATTCAATTCAGCATGGTTACCTTTTAAGGAGTAACATTTTGCTAACTTCATGATGGCCACTGGTGGAAAGGTGGATATTCTGGGTCAAGAGGCAAGATAGTGGAAGAAACCAATTAAGGCCATGAATAACTTCAGTAAAGTAGTATGATACAAAACAAGTCCACTGAAATCATTAACATATTTATACAATAATTGTGAAAACTAAGAAGAAATAATAATAAAAAGAAATTCCATTCACAATAGCTACAAAATACTTGGATGCCAATCTATTAAGAGACATGCAAGATTTCTATAATTATAAGAAAATTCTCTTTACATCTATAATGAAAGCTTTTGCTTAGGGTTAGGCCATTTCAGTATAATTTAAAGGATGATTCTATCTAACTTAACTTACATATTTAGCTCCATATTGATCAAATAGCCAAGGGGATATTGCAGAAAATTTTTAAAAATTATTTGGAAAACAAAAATTTTAGAATCTCAAGGGAAATAATTTTTTAAAAATTGGAATTGATGGGGTCATAACATTACCAAATTTCAAACTGTATTATAAAGGATCAGTTATCAAAAATATTTATTACTATTTTAAAAATAGCAGGATCAGTGGAACAAACTAATATGCAAGAAACAGAAGCAATGGAAAAGAGTATTCCAGTGTCTGATCAAGCCAAGAACATAAATTACCAGGGAGAGGACTCCCTGTTTGACAAGAATTACTGGGAAAAAATGAAGCTCAGTTTGGCAAAGTTAAGTTTAGACCAACATCTTGCACCAAATACCACAATAGCTTCCAAATAAACATGTGATCTGGAAATTAAAAATCATATAATAAAAATTAGGGAACAGAAAGGGCTAGCTTTCCCAACTATGGTTATAGAGAGAATTCTTACCCAAACAAGTGAGAAAGATAACCATAAAAGACACTTTCAGTTATGTGAAATTGAAAAGCTTTTGCACAAGCTTTCACAAAATTAGTGAAGATGGAAGAAAAGCTAAGCTTGTATCACACATCATTGAGAAAAGACATATTAATCTAAAATATACAGGAAATTATGTAAATATGAGCAATTTCCTCAATAAATAAGTGATCAAAATATATTAACTAATGGATTTTTGAAAGAATTGCAAACTATAAAAACCATGTGAAAGAAGAATTCAAATTCAAACAATTCTGAGGATTTGCCTTATATTCTGAAAAAGATGACCAAAAAACCATGGTTAGTGTTGGAGAGGGTAAGGCACACTTATTTCCTTTTAATAGAGTTGTAAATTGGTCCAGTCATTCTGGATATCAATTTGTAGTTATGTCACAAAAGTGACAAGTGACCAAGGTGTCCATATCCTTTGGCTCAGTGATCCTACTGTTGGGCACATACTCAAGGAAGTCAAGGACAGAAATAAACAAACAAATGAATGAATGAATGAATAAACAAATAAATATACACACATATAAATATATGTATATATAATATATAAAATATATAGAGAGATGTACATATACATGTATGTATCTATACCTATATTTAATAAGTATACATTAAATATATTTTTATAATATATGCTCATATATGTATATATAGGTGTGTATGTAGATATTTACATACCTACATATGTATGTGTATATATAAATATATGCGCGTGAAAGTATTCATAGAAGCACTTTTTTAATGGCAAAGATGGGAAATTAAAGTTATGTTCATTGGTTGGTGAATGAGTAAAAAATTATAACATCTGAATGTAATAGAATATTATTATACATCAAGAAATTATAGATATGAGAAATTCAGAGAAATGGGAAGATTTGTGTGAATTGATACAAAGTGAAATAAGAAGAAACAAAAAACAATCAGTTCATATATATATATATATATATATATATATACACATTATTTATAAACAGTAGCAATGTAAATGTAAATTTCACTTTGAACAACTTTGAAAAGCTAAAAATCTAATAATAATCCCAAAGAAGAAAGAATGTGAAATTTCTCCCTTTTCCCTACAGAGAGGCATGACAAGTTTCCAATAACAGAAAATTGATTACATTGTCGACTTCAGTTCTTGTGTAGAGTGTCTTTCTTTGCTTAATGTTCTTTTTTGTTGTTGTTGTTACCAGGGCAGGTTCAATTTAGAGGGAAGAAAAGGAAGTTATTTCCAAAAATAATTGATATTAAAAAAAAGACATTAGTAAAATTTTTTTTAAAAGAGGAAGCAGCAAAATATAATGGAGAGCCCTTTGGATCTGGAGTCCAGAGACCTGTATTCTGTCTTCTGTCATTTACTAGCTTTGTGACTGTAGGCAAATCATTTTCCTTCTCTTGGTTTTAATTTCTTCACTGACAAAATGGGGATGATAATACTTGCCCAGTCCTTTCCAAACTATAAAATACTACAAAAATTTTTGCTGTTATTGGGTTAAATAGGAGGTGATTCAGTCATTTTGGAGAGATAATAATGAATGCAAAATCTAACTGATATTAGAGACTTGGATTCCCTTTAACATTTTGTTTGTTTTTTTACAGACCCTTGTTATCTTTTCCTCCCATACCACTCCCCCTCACAATGAGCAATAATACCAAAAAAAGAAAACCTTCATAACAAATATTATTGTTCAAAACAAATTCTCACATTGGCACTGCAACTTGTATCCCTATGGGTATTTGCTTATGAGAACAGTAGTTTCAGTAGGTTTCTTTTCACAGGGTCATCTAGAATATAATGAAGTACTTAGGGTGAATGGATACAAAAATGTATTATATATATATATGTATATATATGTGTATATACATATATATATCATATGCAATACACAGTGAGCTTACTCGGTTCTCAGACATTTCTATTCAGTTTAATTACACATTTAATTATTTTTATACTCTATTACCCAGAATTCCAATAGCATCTTCTTGTATGTGCTTGATTGCTGTATGCTAAGCACTGTGCTACGTGCTGGGGCTTGTTTGTTGTCTTTCACTCTCAAAGTGGACCAAAATGACATTACTCTGCTAGAGTCAAGTTTCAATGTGTCTGACAGTGGCTGATCAGACCAATATGAGCATGGAATGCTCTGCCACAGGTTGAGCATAAAGAGTCCGTGTGAACATCTGGGGTGGATACTCCAAGTTTGCTCATCCTGTGTTTTCTTTGTGTTGTTTCAGTTCTGCTTTGCTCATAGCACCTTCTCTAACATGGACACACCATGCTGAGTGGTTCTGTGCCAGTGTCTCCTTTGTCACACAATCAATTCCACAGTTCTTAAGAGAGACTTTGATAGAGTCCTTGTATTACTTCTGACCACCATGTGAACATTTGCTCTGTGTGAGTTCTCCATAAAACAGCATTTTTGGCAAGTGTTTATTTTGCATTTGAGTAATGTGGTCAGCCCATTGGAGTTGTGTTCCCTGAAGCAGAGTTTGAATGTGTGGCAGTTTAGTTCAAGAAAGGACCTCAGTGTCTGGTGTCTTATCTTACCAGATGATCTTCAGAATCTTCCTAAGACAATTCAAATGGAAGTGATTCAGTTTCCTGGCATGGCACTGGTATACTGTCCAGGTTTCATAGGCATACAATCATGAGACCAGCACAACAGCTCTATAGACCTTCGGTTTGATAGTCAGTCTAATACCTCTTCTCTCCCACACTTTCCTTTGGAGTCTCCCAAACACTGAGCTAGCTTTGGCAATAAATGTGTCAACCTCATTATCAATGTGTAGATCCCTAGAAAGTACACTACCAAAGTAAGTGAACTTATCCACAGTGTTCAAAACTTCTCCATTTGCTCTAACTGATGGTTCCACATATGTATGGTGTGGTGGTGGCTGATGGAGCACCTGTGTTTTCTTAGTGTTGATTGTTAGGACAAAATTAACACAAGCAGCAGAGAACTGATCCATACGTTGTTGCATCTCAGCTTGAGAAGCTGTATTGAGTGTACTATCATCTGCAGATAGAAGACTGTGCACCAACATTCCCTCCGCTTGTATCCTTTTCAAGGTGAAGAATTTACCATGAGAACAAAACCATGAGAAAGAAAAAAAATAAAAAAGGAGAAAATGGTACGCTTCAATCTGCATTGACTCCATAGTTCTTGCTCTGGTTGTGAATAGCATTTTCCATCCTGAGTCATTTGGAATTGTCTTAGTTCATTGTGTTGCTCAGAAGAGCTAAATTGAACAAAGTTGGACATTGTACAATGTTGCTGTTATTGTGTACAGCATTCTCCTGGTGCTGCTCACTTTACTCAGCATCAGTTCACACAAATCTTTCTAGGTTTTTCTGAAATCTTCTTGTTCACCATTTCTTATAGAACAATAATATTCCATTACATTCATATATCACAAGTTGTTGAGCCATTTCTCAATTAATGGGCATTCACTCAGTTTCTAATTCTTTGCCACCACAAAAAGAGCTGATATAAATATTTTTATACATGTGGATCCTTTTTCCTTTTTTATGATCCCTTTGGGATACAGACCTAGTAGTGGTATTGCTAAATCAAAGGATATGCATAGCTTTATAGTCCTTTGGGCATAGTTTCAAATTGTTCTCTAGTAATTCCACATTTATTAAGTGCTTACTGTATATATAAAATATTCTGTTAAGTATTCAGTGAATTAGTAAAGTATAAATTAGAACAAGTTCCTGCTCTGGAGAAGCTTATGTTTCAGTAGGGGGACAAGTATAATACACAGATAACTGTAGTATGCAGTAATATATGAAAAATGCACAAGAGGGGTTAAAATAAATTGCCAAATGAGATTAAGGGAGGAAGTCATTATCAACAAGGTGGGTCAAGGAAGGCTTCAAGGGGGAGATGGGCATTAGAGTTTACAGGATGGGTAATAATTCAGCAGGCAAAAAATATGCTGCTAGCACAGCAGGGAACACATGCAACATTATAAGGGGCAGAAAATGGCTCAGGTTAACTGTAGCAAAGAATGTCTGTATGTAAGTAACATGTGGTAAGGTTTAGAAGGTAGGGTAATACCTTATAGATGCTACTGAAATTCTGGGCAATGGAGTTCAAAATTCAATTACTAAGTGATAGGAGGACCCTGAAGATATTTATCAGAGGAATTATATGACAAGGTGGTACATATGCATTCAGTTAAATTACAATTCAAAAAGGGTATTTTTGATCTTGAACAGTGAGAGATATGCTAGATACTAAGGGCACAAAAGTAAAAGAAATGTAGTACTTTCCCTCAAAAAGCTTCAATTCTACTGGGAGAACACAACATTTATGTAGATTAGTTGAAAAGATAATTTCAGGAGTAATAGAGCACCAACAACGAGGGAGAAAAGGGAACACTTCACACAGGAAGTATCACTTGAGTCTTGAAGGAAGCTAAAGATTCTAAGAAGTGGAGGGGAGAAGGGAGAAATGAATAGGAATGATTATTTTGGGCTTAGTGTGAAAGATGGATTATAGGGATGAGAGAATGGATATGTAAAGGCTTATTAGAAAGCCATTGATGTTTCCAAGATGGGAGACCTATACTAGGGTGGTGGCAGTGGAAATAGAGAGAGGATGAATATGAAATATTTTGTTATGATAGAAGTGACATGATTTGGAAATGAGGAGTGAGATCAGTACAGAAAGGGTCAAATATAACACAAGGTTCCAAGCAATGTCTTTTGGATAAATGGTAGTGCCATGGGCACAAGTAGCCAGCTTTTACAAGTATTGTGTATGAGGCACGGGACATTCAGATGGAGATGATTTGTAGGCAGTTGGAGATGTGGGTCTGGCATTTAAGAGAGGTCAGAGCAGAAAACAAATATTTGAGTATCAAGTGAAGCAGTTAGAGTAGGTGAGATTGCAAAATGATAGGGTATAGAAGGCCAAGGGCAAACTCTCCAAAGCACCTACCTTAAAAGGTGACAGACAGGGAAAGGAGTCAACATTCACCTCAAGGTTACAAACATGAGACATTATTAGGTGAATTGTGATACCACTGATAGAAAAACCAGGAACAGAAGCCAATTTAGGAAGAAAGATAAATAAGTTGAATGAATTAAAATACTCCAACAACAAAATACTTCCCCTTTCTCCCTCCCACCAATATAATTATACTGATTTTCTTATTTTTTCCCGTATGTCTTCTCCCATGGTCATAGATCCCCGAAGGGTCATAGATTCCCTTCACCAGAAGTACATATCTGATAGAAGCTGAAGATGTAGAACCATAAAAGAAAGGGAGAGGAGAGACTGAAGAATATTTTTAAAACAATGCTAGACCACAGTTTGTAATTTTTGTGGACTTTTGGAAAGAATACTAGATTTGTAGTTCCAATATTTGGGTTCAAGTCTCAACATTGTGGTTTCACTGCCTTGAGTAAGTCCTGTCGCCTCTCTGGATCAGCTTCCTTATCTATAAAATGAAATGATGGTAGACTCATGTAATTTTAGAAGTAGGGAAATACTAGAGACCAGTTCGTTGATGACCAGGGCAAGAGCTTAGGTCTTCAGACTCCCACCCACTAGTTCTTATTGCCAAAATAATTCCTTTCCAGTTCTTTATTTTAGAATTGTAAGGAAAGCAGCATAAAGAGATCAAGAATAAAGTAGTTTCAGGGAGTAAAGTGATAGGCATTACTTCAGGAAATTGAGAGGAAACAGTAGTCAGAACTAACTACTCATGCTCATAACTCTTGTCCAAGGCTAGAGGTTATCTTGGGTTTATAGTGTATCACTGTCATTTGTGTGAATAGTCCCAAGTTTTATTTTTTTAGAGATATCAAAGAACTTGGACAGAAAATTACATATGGCCCTTGCTGTACACTTAATTTTCCCTAGAACTTTTTCATCCATCATCTATAGTCCCTTTCTTCAAGACTGAGCTCAAGCACTGTCTTCTACATGAATCCCTAACTGCTAGTTCCCTCTCCTACAACTACAATGCATTTTAACTGGCCAGAAATTGGACCTGTAATTTCATATAGGAGATGTCCAGATCAGAATTCCTACCAGTGAAGACTGGCATCTTCTCTTCTATTTAGAATCTTAGGAAGTGGTTGTTGTCCTTTTGTTCTTTTTTTAACTTTTGTTTATTTTTAGTTTACATCATTTATTTCCATGAGATTTTCAGTTACAAATTTTCTCGCCGTCTTTCCCCTATCCACCACCCCAAAACAGTGATCCCACTATATAGGCCCTCCCCCAATCTGCTCTCTCCTGTGTCCTCCCCCATTGCCCCTCTGACTTTCTGGTAGGGCAAGAAGGATCTCCCTACCCCAGTGCCTGTATATCGTATTTCCCAGTTGCATGTAAATAATAATAATGATAATAAAATATATACATATATATTTTTTAACATTTGATTTTAGAACTTTAAATTCTAGATTCATTCCCTTCCACCCTTGTCACCCACCCCCACTGGAAAGACAAGCAATTCAATATAGGCTGTACATGTGTAGTTATGCAGAACATCTCCACAATGGACATATTGTGAAAGACTGACTATATTTCCTTCCTTCCTATTACCCCCCCCAACTTGTTCTATTCTCTACTTTGTCCCTGTCCCTCTACAGAAGTGTGTGCTTTTACAACCCTCCCCCCCAATCTGTCCTCCCCTCCATCATTCCCCCTCTCATCCCCTTCCCTGCTACTCTCCTGTAGGGCAAGATACCCAATTTAAAGTGTATGTCATTCCTTACCTATGCCAAATTTAATGAGAGTAAGGTTGACCAAGAAAAGTTTCATAAGTTACAAATATCATTTTTTCATGTTGGCATGTAAATAGTTCAACTTTGATAAGTTCCTTATGATTTCTTTTCCATCTTTACCTTCTCATGCTTCTTGTATTTGAATATCAAATTTTCTATTCAGTTCTAGTTTTTTCAGCAAGAATGGTTGAAAGTCCTCTACCTCATTGAATAACCATATTTTCCCCTGAAACACTATATTCAATTTTGCTGGGTAGGTGGTTCTTGGTTTTAATCCTAGATCCCTTGATCTCCAGAGTATCATATTCCAGGCCCTTCCATTCATTAATGTAGAAGCTTGTCCTTTTGATCTTGAAGAAGACCAAAATGACATCACTATGCTGGAATCAAGGTACAGTGTGGCTGATCAGACCAGTGTGAGCTTGGAACACTCTACCACAGTTCAGGCACAAATAGTCCATATCTATTAACCCCAATCATAGGGGTTAAGTAACTTAACCAGGATCATTAGTATATGTCAGTGGGAGAAATTAAATCTAGGTCTTCCTGGTTCCAAGAGTGCCAGGATACCAGGCTGCTGTTTGTATTTATTCTCTTTATATTTATTCCATGTGTATGTATTTCCACGTATATGTGTTTGTTCTTGCCTATAATAGAATGTAAATTCCTTGAGGGCAGAGTCTGTTTCCTTTTTTAATTTTTAATTTGTTTGTATTCCTAATGCCTAGCACAGTGGCTGGCATTGTAGCTTCTTAATAAATGTAGTTTATAGTAGTTTCTTAATAAATGCTTGTTGATTGATTGATGATAAAAGAAATAGCAGGAGAAGCAGCTACTTACATTTATGTAATGATTTGAGATTTGGAGTTTTCTTTTTACCCATATTATCTCATCAAATCCTTAAAACAATTCTGTAAAATGAATGCTATTGATAACTACAATTTACAGACAAATAAACTAAGACTCGGAAAAGTTAAGCAACTTGTTTAGGATCTAATACATATCTAAGGCACGATTTGAACCCAAGTCCTATGATCTAGGAACTTACTTAGCATCTAGTAAATGTAAAGAGTAATCCAATGCTTTAGGGTCATAGATTTAGGTCTGGAAGGAATTCTAAGGGAGTTCAACCCATTCATTTTACTAATGAGGACACTGAGACTCACCAAGGAAACTTCCCCTTTTGTCCACTTCCTGCACCCTTGGAGCAGTGCTGATCAGCTTTCTGAAAATTTCTACAGAAATATCAGCTACTGTTTTTTTTTTGTTTGTTTGTTTGTTTTTAGGAGTAGGAATAGAAGTCCCATTGCTCCTGGAAAATATGGCTATGGGAAAGCCCCATACATATTACCATTGCAAACAGACACTGGACAACCCCCTCAGAGGCTTCGGAGACAGAGGCAGTCAGCTCAGCATCAAAGATACCACGGGGAAGAGGACTCTGGTCCCCATTACAGCCGTCCAGCAGCCCCTACTGTACAGCGCAGGCATCTCTACCAAGGCAACCATGGATCTCAGCCCAGACTCCAGCCTGTAGAGTCCTCAATTTACCAGCCATCTTTAGCACGTGTCCAGGGTTTTCCTGCAACTCCAAGTCTATTCCATGGAATGGAAGTGAGTAGCAGCCCTGGTGGAGGGGCCCACCATTCATCTCTCCGTCCACCCCACAGTTTTTCTCAGCCTCATCGATCTACAGAGATCATGTGCATTGGAGCTTACCGACAATACAAGCTCTGCAACACTAATGTAAGTATGCTCTCCTTTATTCAGGTTTTGTTTTCCATCTCTTCTTGCCCTGCCTGAGCCTTCCACTGATACCAACTGGTCTTAGCCCTGTTTGTGATACTGAGGTTTGCAAAGGTTACTCCTGTCTTGATCTGCTAATAGCATTGCTACCTTGAGACTTGAGATGTCAGAATTCCTAATTTGTAGTAGTGGTGGCGGTGGTGCTGGTGGTGGTAGGGTATAATTGTTATTCCAAATTTAATAACCATTTCAACTAAAAAATTCTCTCACAAATATTGCATTCATAAACCACAACTTCCAAACTATGTAGTTTTCTAAAGGCAGATAAAACTCTTTACCTTGCCTATAAAAATTATCAACATTTTATTTGCTTTGTGACTTACTGATCTTTTCCAGTCTTTATACTTATATCTAGTTGTAGTCAATGGTTCTGTCTGGATTTACTTTGCAACACTTTGTGTGCATCTTTATGCATTTCTTTGTATTCTTCATACTTGTCATTTTTAATGGAGCAAGTAATATTCCATTATTTCCTGACCCCCAATATATTTAGCCATTCCTCAACCATGGGCATATAGAAAATCTCTAGTTTTTCTGCCATATCAAATACAAGTTATTTTTATACAGATAGATCTCTCCATCCCTGTTTTATTAACTTCCATTTGATCTAGCCCTAATAGTGGGATTACTGGGTCAAAATACTGCATTTAATAAGCATTTTTAAAGTGCTCCATATGTGCCAGGCACTATCTTAGGGACTGGAGACATAAAGATGAAAACAAAGTATTTCCTGCCCTCAAGAAGCATGGGGGTGAGGGAGTAGGAAGTCTGGGCTGCTTTTTATATTTTCTTATATGTTGCTGGATAACTGTCCAAAGAGTCCATCAATTCCCAGCTCTATACCAACAGACAGATGAAATACTTATTTCCCCATCTGGATTCCTCTTTCAGCATTGAAATGATCCTGAGAGGTTGGGCTTAACTCTAAGCTGTGTGACACTAGTATCTTCTCCCAAGGGGTAGAGAATGTCAAGACAGGATTAGCACAAGGCTGCTCTGCATAAAGGATGCTACAGTCATGGAGTATTGTTGCTGGTCAAACCTTCCCTGGTTTCCTCATTCCCTGGTTATGGCGATGGTTTTGCATTTGGGGCATACAGCTCATTCACTGAACATATGTACTCTTCAAATCAAGAAGGTTCCTCTTTTCCTTTAAAAAGCAAAGAAAGCATCCTGACCCCAAATCTAATTGGTAAATTAACATGAATCATGCAAGAGAAAAAGAATCCAGTAGGTGTTATTATTGGCATTTATATGGCCCTTCAATCTACTTTCTTAAAGGAAAATTTGTTAAGACCAGTTATTTCACTTTTGCCAAATGATCTGTTGTTTTAATTTATAGACATGTGTGTTTCTTATGGGTAATAGCTCGGTTCACAATGTGTCAACTGTTTGGGGCCTGGCCTGCAGAAAGCCTGAAAGGAGTTTTTGCTCGGTTGTCTGGTGGTTAGAACACTAGATTTGGAATCAGGAAGACCTGAATTTAAATTCTGCCACAGGCACTAACTGTTGTGTGCCTCCATAAAAATGGAGAGAACTTATGTACCTCATAAGGATTTTTGTAAGGAGCAAAAGTGCTGATACAAAAGTGTCTTGAAAACCTTAAAGCACTAATGTTAGATATTATTGTTGTTGATATTGCAGCACTTTTGTAAAGTATTAAGCTTGCTCTTTCCTCACTTTACTTGTTCCAGGGTCTAGTTCATATCTCACATATTCTTTCTTTATTCTGATTTAGGCCATTGCGTCTCATGTCAGACTCAAGTCCTGAAGATCTCCTCAGAGTAGATGTTATCGAATGAGAGACCTTCCCTGTTGCTGCTTGGTTAAATATCCTGGGTCACCTGGATTTTTTCAGCAGCTATGAGGGTGATATGGGTTCTAGTGAGAGAGTCTTCCAATTTCAGAGTTAGGAAGTATCTTGGAGATCTAGTCCAAAGAAAACTTGAAGCAGTAATCCCCTCTAGGATATCTGTACTACCCATGCTCTTTTGGAGCTTAGAGGTTACACAAACTCTGTAACATGGACTAAGCAGAACTCATCTTTTCCCCCAAAACCCTCTCCTTGTTCATACTCGCCTCTTCTTTTTTTTTCAGCCAAAGAAAAACAAAGTTTATTAAAAGTTCAAGTTCACCATATTGAGTAGACTCTTAAGTAGCTTAGATATCTGTGATGCTTGCATTGTGCAAGCAGGCCAGAGTAAGTCTGTGCTAGGCCATTTCACGGAGCTCTCACAGAGCGAGTCTCTGCTAGGGCATTCTGTGGCACTCACAAAGATGGAGGGAAGATGGGGTCTTATATACAGAGGAATCTAGGTGTGGTTCAGAGGAGGAGCCTGGGGAGGGTCTTCAGGAGGAGCCAATGAGGTCTGACTCCAGTAATGAGTTTGGGGAGGGACTTCAGGTGGAGTTAATGAGGTCAAACTCCAGTAATGAGTTTGGGGAGGGGGACTGATATTTTGATAGGCTCCAGGGTAGGAAGCAGATGGACAATGGAGGGCCAGGCTAGTAACAGGTTTGGGCCCAGCCACAAATGAAATACTTATGGCCTCTGCAAATGCCTCCTGAAGATTCAATCAGACTTCAAGAGGTTTCCCAGAGTATGTACCTCAAAGATTCAAGGAGGGCTCAAAAAGGGGGGGCCCAGAGCCTACACCTCATCATTCACCCCTCAAACAAATGGGACCCAAATTCCTTTGGGGTAAAGGGCAAAGGTCTCAGCTTCTGTAAGTGCTTCCTGCTGGCAAGGGGTGTAGAGCTGTCCTTGCCTCTCTGGGTCCCATTCAAGGGGGTCAGCCTTCATATCCAAGGGGTCAGACTCTGGAACACGCCTGATGCCAGGTCCAGTGGGCTGGAGAACTTGGGGCTTAAACCCTGGAGAAGACAAATCTGGCAAAGAGGTTAAGCAAACAAAGACCAAAACAGGCACAAAAAAAGTATAGCAAAAGAACAATTTCCCTAGTAGGAATTAAAGATGGCTGTGGCAAGGCCAAAAGGCTGTCAGATGATATCCCTTTCCTTTCCAAATTGCTCCATGGACATTTAGCACATGGAAAGCAACAGCAGCTTTTCAAAAACAGGCAACAACTCCCAAAGCCTGTTCTCTTCTTCCATCATCATGGAGACTATTGGGTAAAGCTGCAAAGTCTCAAAAGCTTTCACCTGCTCTGGGTCCCACTCTAGACAGAATGAGTCAGGGCCTTGAGTATCCACTAATGGCTGCAGTCCCTCCCAGGCCTTGTGTTTATATACTTGCCTCTTCTTTAAAAGGCACACCTTCATCTCCCCAGTCTCCCAGGTTCATAATGTCAGCACTATGTCCTCATTCTCATTCCATGTAGCAAATCAGTTTTCAAATCTTGCTGTTTCTGTCTTCACAAAATCTCTCTGATCTGACCCTTCTGTACTCAGACAGCTGCCACCATTCAGGCCTTCACTCCTTCTCACTTTGATTATTGCAACAGTCTTTTAATGGGGCTTCCTGATTTAAATCTCTATCCGGTTCAGCTGATTCTACATCTTGCCTCCAAAGTAATTCTCCTTAAGTGTAAATCTGACCATGTTATTGCCCTGCTCAACCAACTTCAGTGACTCTCCATTGCTTCCTCCCTTTACTTTTTAAATCCCATCACCATCTGACTGTAACCTGTCTTTCCAGCTTCACTGGAAATGACTGCCCCTCTCACACTCTGCTGTGTAGCCAAGTTGGCCTTCTCTTTATTCCTTCTATATGACATTTCCATCTCCCCTCTCAAGTGATGTTGTATTAGCCATTTCCTGTGCTGGGAGTGAGCTCCCTCCTTGCCTCTTTCTGCCTCACAGACTCCTTCTCTTCCTTCAAAACACGGTTCAAGCTCTACCTTCTACATCAGGGCTTTTTCACCTTTTCTGAGTCATAGACCCCTTTGACAGTTGGAAGCTCATGGATTCCTTCTCAAAAGGATGTTTCAAAATGTATAAAATGAAAAGAGAAAGTGAATCAATTACATTGAAATTCACTTATCAAAATAAATATATTAAAAAATCCCCAGACCCTACAACTCTTGTTCAACCTGAAGACTACTGATCCCTTAACGGGTAGGACTAGTTATCTCTCCTAAATTATTTTGCACCTACTTCTTTTGTATTTATTCACCTTATATTTATTCTATATAACTCAAAGAATTTTAGTATAATGCTTAGCTTAAGAGCTTAAACCTAAAATTGCACTAAGATTTTTGAGATATCCTAGAGAAGCTGGGATTGTTTCATTCCCATATCCTTAGTGCCTAACACAATGCCAGCCACATAATGTATTTAACATGTACTTAATATGTTCATTGATTAATTTGATCCTTTTATCATTTTTAATTTCCCTTGATGTCTAAAGACTACAAAATCAATATGTGAAATGGTTTGTAGCAAATGGGGTAAAAATGATGGTTGTTGGCTTTTTTATGTTACAAAAAGGAATCTATCCTTGGATCTCTTTGGTAACTTTATTCTTGCCAGAGTGACAGGATCATAGATTTTGCTTTGGAAAGGATCTCAGAGCCATACCAATCAACTGGCCATCAACCATAAATAGGTATTTATTAAGAAACTACTATGAGAGAGACACAGAGAGAGAGACACAGAAAGAGAGAGAGAGAGAGAGAGAGAGACAGAGACAGAGAGAGAGACAGAGAGACGGAGAGAAAGAGAGAGAGAGACAGAGAAAGAGAGAGAGGGGGGTGGGAAGAGAGAAATATGACTATATATCAGCAGGACTTTTGTTAGGTTATGGGTATAAAAATACAAAGAATGAAAAAAAATCTGTCCTCTAAAGAACATCCTCTAAAATAACTTATATTTTATAATAATCTCTGATGTAAAACTTGTTACATTCTAGATCAAGGAACTTCATACCAGAGAGGTTATGTCACTTAACCAAGGCCACAAAGGTAGTAAATGACAAAGGCAGGGTTCCAACAAAGAAACTGACTCCAGAACCTGCACTTTTTCTACTTTATCTTGTCTATGCCTAAATTCTATCGTGATATGTACAAGGGAGATGATTCAGACTGGGCAAGTCCCTAATCAATCCTCCCTTCTCCCTCTTCCCCAAAATAGAAATTTATCAGGTTTGTGATTGTAGAAGTAAACTTTCAGTCAGTTAGTCAACTAGAATTTATTAAGCACTTATTGGGTGTGGGGCACTATGCACTTATCAACAGACAAACCTCAATGACAGTCTTTGCTCTCAGTCCACAGGAAGAGCAAACATCCAAATAACTATGTATAAACAAATTATATGGAGGATAAATTTGGGGGGGTAATTTTAGAGGGGACACTAAAATTAAAAAGGACTAGGAAAGGTTTCTTGTAGAAAACGGGACTATAGTTGAGACATTAAGGAAGGTAGGAAAGTCAGGAGACAGAGATGAGGAAGGAGAGCATACAAGGCATGGAGGACAGCCAGAGAAAATGCTTGCAGTCAGGAGATGCAGTGTTGTATTCAAAGAACCATCAGGAAGCCATCCATTGTCACTAGATTGTAATTTGTGGGAGTGAAGTATAAGAAGCCTGGGAAGGTAGGAAGGGGTTAGGTTAGGAAGGACTTTAAAAGTCAAACAGGATTTTACATAAGATGCTGAAGATAATGTGGAACATTAAACTGGGGAACATTAAACAATAAACTGGAGTTTATTGAATAGGGAGGTGATATAGTCATTCTTTTGTTGAGTGGAGAATGGATTGGAGTGGAGAGAGTCCAGGTGTGAGATGATGAGGTGAGGTTAATGTCTGAGCCAAGATGGAGCAATAGAGGGAAGATTTTAGGAAAGCAGATTCAAAAGGACTTGATAACTGGTTATGGGGAAGTGAGAGACTGAGGAGTCAATCTGTGAGCCTGGGTGATTGGGATGATGGTGTAATAGGGACAGTAATAGGGAAATTAGGAAGAGGGGAAGGGTTTAGGGAGAAAGACAATGAATCCAGTTTGGGACATGTTGAGTTTAAGATGACTAAAGGATATCCATCCATCTTGAGATGTCTAATAGGCAGTTAGAGACTTAAGATCAATAGTCCAAAGAGATGTTAGGGCTAGAATAGTAGATCTGAGTGTTATTTGCATAGAGATAATAATTGAAACTGTAGGAGCTAATGACATCACCAAATGAAATAAGTATAAAAGAAAAATAGAAAAGGGCCCAGGACAGACCCTTGGGACACCCCCACAGTTAATAGATGTGACTTGGATGAAGATCTAGCAAAACAGAGAGAGAATGACTAGTCATCCAGGTAGGAGGGGAACAAGGAGAGAGAAGAGAATATCAAGGAGAAGAGGATGATTGATACTCTCAAAAGCTACAGAGAGGTCAAAAGGGATCAGGACTGAGAAAAGGACACTAGATTTGGCAATCATCAGATGACTGGTAACTTTGGAGAGAGCAGTTTTGGTTGAATGATGAGATTGGAAGCCAGATTGCCAAGAGGTAAGAAGAGAGTGAGAAGAAATTAACATCTGTATTGATCTGATGGCAGTTCCCATTGGCATAGGGACTAGACTTGTGATTTTGTTGGCATAGGGTACTCCCTGATTAGAAAACATCTCTCTACCAATGCAGGTCAGCACTGTCTTTGCAAACTAAAATCTTAGAGTTGCCTGCTCTGGAAATTAGAGGCACCTATCCTGGATCTATGTGCATATTCCAAGTTCAGTCCTGGTGAGAGGCTGACCCCTAAAGAGACGTGCCAGCCAGTTTTATTAGAAATCTCTGGCTCTTGGTCAAGAGCCCCAGGGAAAATAACTTGAAGTTTTGATTTATCTCATGCTTACTGCTTCTTTGAAGCAGGGGAATACTCTTGGTGCTATATATATTTATTTCTTCTACACAAAAGAAATGTTAAAAAAAATACAGACTCACAAGTGAACATTAACAAAACTTGAAATAAAGCAGTAATTTGCAACTACTTTTATACTCTCATGGGAGAGAATGACAGTATACTTACCACATAAAAATATTAAACCTTTTTTAGGAAGACTGAGCTAACATTTCACCTTTGACTTGACTCAGCACTCTTTCTCCTAAGGTCTATGTCTTCTAACAAACTAGACTAGAGTTTGGGCTCTTGAATGGTCAACTTTTCCAATACAGAAATTCCACCTGCTGCTACTGAGTTCTTGAAAAGCTCCAAAGCAGCTGACCTCTCACTGCCATCAGGTTACCTATGAGGCCAGAAAAATCCTTCTCAGGATCAACATTTAGTCACTTATACTTAGGAAAAAAAACAGAAATCAGAAGCAGCAAGGCCATTGAGCTACAGTCTCAAGCTCACATATGTTGGCTGCCATGTGCAGCAAGTTTGCATTTTCTGCCAGGGTCTGGAATGGCACCTGTCCTGAGAGGACTTCCCCCTTCCTCACCGTTATAGGTAAAGTATACAAGAATCTTAACTTTGATGGATGGAAAGAAAGAGAGTACCAGAAAGTAGGATAACTCCCATTGACTTTCAAGGGAATGGGTAGCTTCCCTATCCCAATGTCTAATCCTCTCTGAAGCAGCCACCTCCTTCCTGTTGCCACAAGGACCAAGGGACCTCTAGGGCCTTCTGTGCTATCCATCTCAAAGCTTCAGTTTCTTCATTACTGAGTCAGCAGCACATATTCACCCAAAGGGATCAATACAGATGTGTCACTGGAGGGACTCCTATTCCAGGCATGTTCTGTGGGGCTTACTATAACTAGATGAGGAAGAGGTGGGAAGTAATAGGACCCCCTGAATATATAAATTATATATAAATCAGACAACAAACATTTATCAGATATTTACTATGGGTGAGAGTATGGGCTATACTAAGTATTGGAGATGTAATGAAAAAACCCAAAATAGTTCTTGTCCTCAAGGAACTTACATTTTAATGGTAGAGACATCCTATCAATAAATCAGAACATGAAAAATGAATACAAAGTGGAAGCTAGTAGCCTCAGGAGTCACAGGTATTCTACAGTATCAGATGTTGCAGAGGGGACAAGAAGAATGAGGATTGAGAAAATTTGATAATTCAAAAATCTTTGGTAGCTTTGGAGAGAGCATTTTCTATTGAATGGTAAAATAAGAAACTAGATTGGAGAAGATTGAAAACAGAGTGAGAGAACAGGAAGTGTTGATAGATTTTTCAAGGACTTGAAGTTAGCTAGCAAATTTTTAAAGATCCCAGTCAATATGGCTTCTTTTTTTAAAAAAAAACTTTTTTATTTGTAATTTATGATATAAAACAAACATTTTCATAGTATAGAATAATAAAAAAGATGATTGCACATGAAACTGTAAATCTATTATGTACAACTTGCTATTCCTTTTAAATATGTAATAAAGATATCATGTAAATTTCTTTTTTCCCCTTTTTTTCTCCCCCCACCTTAGTGATGGCTATCATTAGACACAAATATGTGTGTATACACAGGCACATATATACACCTATGTAAAATTATTCTATACATATTTTTATTTATCAGTTCTTTCTCTGGATGCAGATAGCATTGTTATATGTCCTTTGTAGTTAATTTGGATATTACAATAGTCAAAATGACTTATTCACTCAAAATTGTTCTTAAAACAATATTATTATTATTACAATATGCAACATTCTCATGGTTCTGCTCATTTCACTCTTCATTATTTTGTGCCAGTCTATCCATGCTTTTCTAAGATCGTTGATTTCATAATTTCTTTTAGCACAGTAGTATTCCATCACAACCACATATAACTTGTTGAAACCTTCTAGACTGAAGAAGGCAAGGCTTGGGGTAGAGAGGAAGATCATGAAGCCAAAACTGGACTCATTGATAAGAAATGGAGGATGTCCTAGAAGTGTGTATGTAATAACTACCAGAATCTGTTTTTGAGTGATAAACTTTGATTTGATGAACCTCAGAGATGAGAGGCTGCTGAATGATGTCATTAAAGGTAGTGTTTGGAAGTGAGAGTTGGAAACAAATCAACAAAGTCAAGTTACCAAGCATTTATTAAACACCTGTTATGCACCAGACATTGTACTATATGTTAGAAACAAGTGGCATTCTGAATCCTCCACCAGAGTGGAGGCAATACTCACTAGAGTGAGTATGTAACTAGTAATGGAAAGAGTGTCCAGGGATGCAAGTTGTCAGGAAGGAGCCAGGTCTCAGTGAATGCCCTTAAATAGAGGGAGCAAGAGAGGAAGTGGTATAAGATATGAAGAAATTTATTAATCATGCAACAGGCATTACAGAGGGCACAGTGGAAGAAAATGGCAGACCAGAAGTGCTGTTTTTGGTAAGTAGGGATAAAGTGGATGAAAAGGATGAGACAGCTGGAAGCAGCTATTTTTCCCCCAAGAGTAATGGAAGTCAATATGAAGTAGCTAGGAATATGCAACCACTGGAGAACAATTCTAGGAAAAGTAACAGTTACGTATACTGATGAAGGAAGTTGATAAGAAGGTTAAAGTTGACCTTATAGATTTTAGCATAATGTTGAACTTCTTGAGCTGTCTAGTGGCTCTTTTTTCGTCATCACCGTCACTCCAATAACTCCCCCTTCTATGTAACAAATAAATATAGCAAAGTAAAAGGGTGCGTTGTCTGTGTCTGAAAATGGATGCTGTTTTTATCTATTGTCCACTGCTCTCTGACAAGATGTGAGAGGGATGGTTTATTGTCAGTGAAGTGTGATTGGCCTCTGCATTGACCAATGTTCTGAAGGCTTTAAGTATTTTTCTCTATATTTGTGGGATTATCATACAAATTATTTCCCTTGTTGCCACTTCCCAGTTAAAAAGCACCTATTTTTTTTCTAGTTCTTTGCTATTCCTTTATTTGATGTCCATGACAAGAAGGGAGCTACACAAAATTCACTCAGTAGATGAAAGGTAGAACAGAATTTGATACTATCAAGACCACAGAAGCCACTCTTGTCCTTTGGCTCTGTTTGAACCTGCCATCTACAAAACCAAACCAAACCAAAAAACAAAAAACAACCTAATTGCATGATAATTATGCCAGCTCTCCAGAAACATTGTGTCTGCTTTGATAGTTTCCAGCATCTCTGGACTTAACATTACTTTTTTTTGGATACATGCTTATAATTATTAGCAACTGGACCAAGGCTATTGGAATCCTGTTCTTTGTGGCCAATTCCTAAGTATTCACTTTGCTCCCACATTGGGCAGAAGATGGATCTAGTCAAGGATCCATCAGGTTCTGATTTCCTGTGCTTAACACACACACACACACACACACACACACACACACACACACACACAGAATGTGAGAATAGGAAGGGACCTTAGAAAGCATATCTGGTTCAACTGCCTTATTTTACAGATGAGACCCAGATGGGCTGCCCATGTTCACACAGGTAGCCAGTGGCAGAATCAAGATTAGAGAATGTTCCTCTGCATTAATATGCAGACAGATTCCTGCTTTTTACCCAAAGCACTGCTACAGAGAAAAAGGGGCTGAAGTACTGGGTATAATAGATTTGATGGAGCTGTACTAGAAAAACTCTCCAGGAAAGACTTGGTCTGGCTCAAATTTTCCTTATAGAACAGCAGCTCTTAAACTGTCTAGAATGTTGTACCCTATCTAGCCAAATTTAAATGACTGAGATGCTAGGCTGCTTAATGGATTTATTTCTACTCTAAATTGCTGACGTATAATTTTTGGGTCTATTTGCTTGTTTGCTGTTATTATATCCCTATTCCAAAAGCTGAATTGGGCAGGGAAATAAGTGTGATGCAGTTGAACGTTCTATGGATCTAGAGATGAGAGGTTGTGGGTTCAGGTTCTCCCTCTGACCTTTAAGTGTGACCTAGAGCAAATCATTCTGCCTTTTCTCTAAAATGGAGTGGTGATGGTGGAGTTGGATCAGTTGGCTTCTAAGGTCTTTCCTAGCTCTAAACTAATGATTCACCTAATATCTGTTGAAAGGATTCATATGACAGAAGGTTGAAGCTCATTGTCTTCTTTCTCAGACTAAGTCCCATTTACATTGGATGTTGTTGACCTGTCCTCTCCTCTGGTGGAATGTGAACTTTTTGAAAGTGAGACTTTTATTTAGACTGATTTCCCTATCTCACCCAGGTTGGAAGTACAGCAGCTAACTAGTTTAATGGAAAGAACATCTTGCCTGGAGAGAGGAAGACTCGAATTCAAATGTGGCTTCAGATAGCTTACTAGCTGAGGGATCCTGGGCAACCGTTGTTTGCCTCAGTTTCGTCAACTGTAAAATGAAGATAATAACAGGGTTGTTGTGAGGTTTAGGTGAGACAATATTTGTAAATCACTTAACACAGTGCCTGGAATATAGTAGTTACTTCATAAATGCTTTCTCCTTTCTTCCCTCCAGCTACTCTTCTTTCCTATTTACGGGTGGCTACCCCTACTGACTGACCTAGAAGTTTTGAGCTGCTCTGATCCTAATCTGGGTCACTTCTTCCCTCCCTAGAGAGCCTGTGACTAGTGAGGACACCTGATTGGCTTTAGCCCTACTACCTCTCAGAACTCCCAAGCATAAATGGGCCACCAGCCTCAGCCACTCCAGGAGCTGGGGATTATAGAAATGAGCCACTATGCCCAGCTTGATTTTGCTTTTCTTTGTATACACGGTACTAGTACAGTTCCTGGCACATAGTAAAGGCTTAATGAATGCTTGACGATGTTGATGAAAACTAAAAATGTATTTTTAGGTGATCTGTGGATTTCTGTTACCCATTCTCTCCCTGGATATTTGGGAGGTGACCATAGTGAGAAATGAATTCCATTTACCTTTATAAAGTGCTATTTTTATGGACTACGAAGACAGACATCATAACTGATTTTTGCTTTGGGAAAGAAAAAAGAAAACCACCAAACACCCCTAAAGCCTCATTGACAACATAATGATCTGACTGACTTAGAGAGCTCATCTTTTTGGCTAGGAGAGCATGGTTCTACAGTCTGATTTAGGGCAAGTTAGTTGTGTTGGGAAGGGGTGTGTGCCTCCTTTCCATATTGAGTAACCCCAGGCATTCTGCCAATGACCAGTCAAAGACAGGACTTGTGACCTCAGCAAATAGAAATGTGAAGTCATACCACAAGAATCCTGAAATCAAGTTGCTTGGAGGTTTTACTTGTCATCCTGGTACCCACCAAAGGAATTGGGACAAGCTGAGAAAGATGCATGAAAGCTATGTATTTACCCCCCACTTGTGTTTATCCATTGTTTTTGGTAACCTCAGTCATATAAAGAGTGTTGCTGAGAGTTGTGTTTAGATAGGACTTGATTTCTCCAAAGTTCTCCCATGTTTTTTCCCTCAGTTTCAAAGTCCGCTTATTTCTGGTACATTGGGTCTCCTCCCATTCTCCTGATTGACTCACAGCTAGGTTTTGAATTTTGGCTTCTGGCTGCTTATCTGCTTTTGATCCATTTCTCTAGCTTTACTTCCACAAATTCCCTGAGTCCATCTCATCTCTCTGCTTTGCTCCTGCATGTCATGTCCTTGGATTGACATCTGTCTTTGAAACACTCTTACCCATAGCCCTCTGTGAGAATAAAGCAAGGCTTCTGTTCAGCCTGTCCTCATTGGCATCCTGGGTACTGTGCTTTGAGGAATCATAGCTTTCTTTTTTGTTTTTATTTTTTTATTTTAATTTATTTTCTTGGTTACATCATTCATTTCCACAAGGTTTTGAGTTACAAATTTTCTCCCCTTTTTGTCCCTACCCCCCAGCCCAGAACATTGATCACACTGTAAGACCCCTCCCACAATCTGTT
>CM053598.1:126631847-126649027 GCA_028646575.1 Pseudocheirus occidentalis
GTTGTCTTCCTCCTGCTCCATGCGTTGGTCTTTTTTGTCCATAAAAAAGGATTCTAGAGTTTTATTGCTGTTCCTAGCCTGCTTCCTTTTTCTCATGTTGGCCAGTCTATTAATTGCTTGGTTTTTTATCTCTGTGTAACTCTGCTTCCTGGAGGGGGAAAGCTCTGTCCCAAATCGCTGGGGCCCTCACAGCCACCGGAGCTATTAGTGGGATGCTACAGTCCTCCCCCCCAGCTTTAGCTCACTGAAAGTGCACCCCAGGACCACCACTCAAGACCCCGATCCAGATCCAGGCCGTTCAACACAAGAGCCCTTGGCTCCGATGGATCGCGTCAGCCCCGCTGCTATCTGCAGGCCGAGGGCTCTGAAGCAGCGCAGTGGAAGCCGCTGCTGCTCCGTTCCTGCCCCAGTTAGCAAAATCCACTGACCTTTCTCTTAGCCTTTTTGTCTTCTGGCCTGATAAATGTGGTAACTGTGCCTCCAGTGCAGCTGATCTGCTCTCCTATAGACGCGGCTCCCCGCCTGATGCACCAGGGCCTGAGCCAGCCCGTTTTCGGCCTCGGCTCCCAGACTGCTGAGAAGAGCCCCACACCTGCTGAGCTGCCTGCAGCAACAGATGTGCTTTCTGTCATTTGGAGAGTTTTGGAGCTTGAAAATCTGTTTAGAGTCCCATTTTATGAGTTTTTTAGCGTGTTTGTGTGGGAGCTGTGGTGCTTTGCTGCTTCTACACCGCCATCTTGGCTCCGCCCCCCTGAGATGATATCTTAACCGTGTTATGGCTTAAGGGTGGATGGCCTTTTGTGCTCTCCTGCTCCCTTTTGAGAAAGTGCTTGGTGTTAATGGGTGGTATTCTAATTACTTTGTGTCCAGAGGTGAAAAACCTTTGGCCTTTTCGTGCTTTGTGATTGACCAAATGAATGTTCTTTGTTTATGATTGAAAATTGATCTCCATTTGACAAGAGACTTTGACTGACTAAATGAATGTACTGTCTAGGGGTGGAGTAGTACCTGGATTGAATTGAGAACTTACTTGTGAAATACATGAGTTATATATACAGTTATACTGTATTTCGACTTTCTCTGTTCTGCGAATGTTTGCTGAATAAATGTTTGCTATGCTGGTAATCCGTACCTTGGAAGTTGCCTTTGCTTGGCATAGGTTATATCAGATATATATATATATATGTATTTCAGAGATATATAGATATAGATATATATCATATATATGGCAGATATATCAGTAATAGGTTACATCAGACAATCATGAAAGCACCTTCTAGTTCTAAGCTCACAAACTCCAGATTTCAACTCTGACCTAACTCCCTATGTTGACTTCTCTTCCCCCCTTATTCTTATTGAACTTACTCCTTATCTTCTTTATGACCTCTTCTCTCTTCCTTATTTTTCAAGGGTATTTCCTTAAACACACATTATCTTAATCTGTCCCTCCACCCACTCCCCATCAGCTACTTAAAGCATTCCCTAGGCACCATCCTTAAATTCCTTACCTTGACTTTGGAGAATTTGCCACCTTTTAATCCTCAGCCATGTTGTCAGCCCAACATTAATTCATTGTCACTCCCAGTTTAATGAGCATTGTTTGAGAATGTCAAGAAACCACATTGATTCCACACATCATAACTGTAATCCACATAACTTCAGCTGATCTTTGACATTCTGTCTCATATCTTTCATAATTACCATACCAAACCTTTTTTTACACTTCTCATATCCTAACTTTTACCTCTAACCCATATAACTTTGTTTTCTACATTATAGAAATATTGAAGTCATCTGTTTTGTTTTGTTGTGTTTTTTTTAAAGAGCAACCAAGTGTAAAGCTGAGGCCACAAACCAGAGATGAACTCTCGCAATTCTGTCCACACCTGAGTTATAAGGAAACCTTACTCAGCTGGGATCAGTGAAGAAGAGCAGGCCTGGTTTACAGATGAAAACAGTTGGCTCTATTCACCCAGCACTGAATGAAAGTGTGTAGGAGTGAATGACCAGATGATATTTGGAAGAGCAAAGCAGTGATTTAGGCATGAAGATTTTCTTTTGTTTCCCCTGCATTTTCTGTATGAGGTATCTGGCTATGGAGCCTTTGAAGAGATCATATGGAGATCTTGGTCTTTTTTGTGGTTCCCCCAGTGTCTGGGGATAGGATACACACTTGGATCCTATACTATCCTAGAGTCTGGACACTGTACATAAAAAGGAGCCCTGACAATGATGATGTAGACTACAGACAACCTAGAACTATGTATCTGAATGTCAGCAGTGTGTTTAAATCTTATCCACAGAGAAGGAATAACCAGAAACAAGACCCAGGACACAACACTTAGAGGAGTGCCCCCAGTTTCCTTCTCTACGCCACAACTCTTTTTTCGTGTCTGGTATCTCATCAGTCTTCTCTGCCCTCCTGTCTTGCAGAAAAAGACATCACTACTTCCAATCCATATTAACCCATACACTTGGACCAAAAGCAAGAATGTCAATCATAATTCTATTAGTTTTCCAGACAGACTCAAAAATAACTGAAAAATAACAAGGACCACATACTTTTTTTTCACATTTAGACTAAAGCAGGATTTAATTTCATGGGTCAATTCACAATTATCTTTACTCAGAAACATACGTATAAGAGACATAATAAGCATGATCTGCTCAAGCACATTTTTGTGTGAATTTGATTTGTCCATTTTCCAACAACTGTTCTCTTACAAACACGCTTCCACTGCCATCAATCATAGTCACCACTATGATGACAGGACATAACCATGGTTACCTTTAGAAAAAGAAGGATACTTACTATCAGAAAAAATTGTGGTGTTTTCAAATCCTTGTTGGGAGAGCTAGAATCCTTAATAGAAATTCCAAAAATTCAGACGCTTCTGAATATTATGTGAATCATTAAAAAAAAAAGAGGGCCTTCCATTTGCAACCAGAGATTTACTTATCATGACAAAGGTAACAAAGTAAATTGGTGATGTGACTTCTATGGAAGTATGATATGCCTTATTTGTCTTTTAGAGTCTTAACATTCTGGATCCAGAATTGTCCACAGAGCTAAAACTGCCTGTGTTCTTGAGGGAGACCGAATGTGACAGTAGAAAAAAGAGTGTAGGGTTTCAGAGGATGTCAGTTCAAATATCCCTTTGGATATTGCCTGAATGACCTTAGACAAGTCTTAATTTCCTGACCTCAATGTTCTCAGTTATAAAATGGGGGAACTAGACTACATGGTCTCTTAGGTACCTTCTAGATCTAAGAGCTATGATTCTATGAAATACTTTCATCGAAGGTGGTGTTTATCTAACCTATGGAACACAACTGGTTTACTTGCAACTAGGAAGACAAATTCAAAACTCTACATTCTTACTTTATTTTACTGGGTATAAACAGTATTAGGGATCTTTTTTGATTCTCTTTAATATTAGTACTTTCCTCTAGTATTATCTCCAATTTATCCTGCATCTCTTTTTTGTACATAATTGTCTGCATGTTGTTTTCTTGATTAGATTGGGAGCTTCTTGAGAATAGATACCATTTTTTGCCCTATTTTAATCCCTAGCATTTAGCATAATATTGGCACATAACAACTGCTTGATAATAGCTTGTTGACTTGACTCATTGACCACAAAGCTCAAATCATCACTCTCTCCCCACCCCAGAAAAGAAGATATCCGAATTTCTAACATGTAGTTTTGAGGTACTTTAGGTTTGAGGTACTTTACTGGAGATAGGCTTTCCCTGCTGACAGGCAGAGACATTATTGTCTACTCTTTCCCAAAGACTCAGGTGGCTAACAATTGATATAGATGCAGAGGAAGAGGCCCATTGTCTAGTACAGCAGGGACAGTCATATGTGTAAGCTCATCCTTCAGAGTGGAATTAAGCCCTTGTTGAAACTGAAGACATGAAGCTATTTCTGACAGTGACTCAACACTCATTGTTTAAGTGCAAAAGCAGAGACTGACCAAGATGGTAGAGAGAAGCCATGAAGTTGCCTGAATTCTCCTCCATTTCTTTCAGAAACAATGTTAAATCAAGCCTCTAAAAGAACTCTGGAGTGACAGAATCCACAAAAAGATGGAGTGAAACAGTTTTTTAGCCCAAGATAACTCTTTAGAAGGACTTCAGGGCTTTACCCAAGTCTCACTTGGATATAAGAGGAGCACAGCCCAGGGCAGGAGGTTTCCAGGCATACTAGTAGGAGGCTCTTCACCACAGCACAGATTAGCAACCAAGATCGCATGCTCTGGTACCAGCATGTCAGTAGTACAACAGAAGGGCTTGAGGTCTCCAGCCTCAGTGCAGCAGGCAAACTGCTGGCCCCAGAACCCAGGGCACAACAGGTGTAACTAGATTCAAGTGAAACATAAAAGGGTAATCAAGAAAGAAAGAAAATCATGGTATTCAATAAGGTTAAATTGTTTACAGCCCTCCATGGGAAGATGATACTTAGAACATTTAGGAACTGTATATAAGTATTAGGGCAGTTAGAAGAAATATACTTAGACAGAAAGTGTGGATATAAGTTAATTTTGATGTGATAATAAAAAATAATAATTAAGAGATGGAAAAAAGATTGTACTGGGAAAAGGGGAAATGAGTAAGCAGGATGGGATAAATTATATCATGTGAAGAGGCATGAAAGACCTATTATAGGAAAGGGAAAGTAGGGAGATGGTGAGCATTATTTGAACCTTACTCTCATTAGATTTGGTTCAAAGAGGGAATAACATACACACTCAGTTGAGTAAAGAAATCTATCTTACCCTATAGGGAAATAGGAGGAGAAAGTGAAAAGAAAATAGCAACATTGAGACAAGGGAGGGCAGTTTGAGGGAGGCAGTGGTCAAGAGCAAAACAGTAGCGAGGAGGGATAAGGTGAAAGAACAGAGAAAAGCATAAACATAGGAAAAATAGGATGGAGGAAAATACACAGTAGTAGTCATAACTATGAATGTGAATGGGATGAATTCTTCCATAAAACAGAAGTGGATGGCAGAATGGATTAAAACAAAGAATCCTACAATTTGTTGTTTACAAGAAACGCATTTGAAGCAGAGAGAAAAACACAGAGTAAAGGTAAGAAACTGGAGCTGATTATATTATGCTTCAGCTAGAGTAAAAAAAAAAAAAGCAGAGGTAGCACTCTGGATTTCAGGCAAAGCAAAAAAAGAGACAAGGAAGGAAACTTGGCAAAAGGTACCGTAGAGAATGTATGCACTAAGTCATATTAACATCCAAATTCTTAGAGGAGAAATTAAGTGAGTTACAAGAAGAAATAAGCATCGAAACTATACTAGTGAAGGACCTCAACCTCCCCCTCTCAGAACTAGATAAACCTAACCAAAAAAATAAACAAAAAAGAAGTTAAGGAGGTAAATGGTTTAGAAAAGTTAAATATTGTAGTAGCAGATACTTAACACTTAGTAACTTAGGGCTAAGTATGGAAGGTGTGAGCCCTGTCAACTGTTGAGAAGGTGTGAATTCCTCTGTTGACATTAAAGAAAGCTATTGGCTGAGACAGGAGGCCAGTGCTGTATATAAAGAAGAATTCTAGAGACAGAGAGACAGAATTAGAATGTTGTTCCTCGTGAAGGAAGATTCATGGAGACAGAAGCCATCTGAGAGAGAGAGAGAGAGAGAGAGAGAGAGAGAGTTTCTCTCCTAGCATCTGGAAGCTGACTGAAAACTGAATGGAGTTTTCCTGAGAACAGAACTTGGTGAAGGCCATCCAGAAGGCCAATATTCCCTCTGGGTCCTAGGGCCAGCTGAACTGCAAGAAGACTGAAGAGGCATGACCAGGATAAGACTTTGTCTATTCATGGCCTGGCTGATCCTTGAGTTCTAGGCAAGAAAAGTAGTGAAGGGTTTGAGATGTGCTGGACCCTGTGAACTTCAGTGTGTGCCGGGAATTGCCCTTAGAACTGGACAAGGACCTGGGAGCTGTCTACCTCTGAGGACTGGACAAGAACCTGGCAGCTATCTGCTTCTGAATCCAGGTGACTTTTTGGTGGATTCAGGAGGGAGCTGGGACCATGGAAGGGGATCCAGGGAATCAGAGAGACCACCCAGAGTCAAGATGAAGAAAAGGCCTCCCCTTGGACAAAACTGAGGTTTACTGGACACCAAGGGGTGTTTGTTTTGTTTTGTGTGTTTTCTAATGACTAAACTAGTGACTAATGATATTTAGTAATTGGGAAACTAGTTAAGTGACTGACTGCTAGATGAGTGACTAAGTTAATGGTTGCCCCATGGTTGGAAGATTGATATACTGTGAATTGATTGATTGAATGATTAAGTGAGAAGGGTTTCCCCCTTACGGAAACCAGGTGATTATTCTTTTGTTCCTTGTTCTAAATATTGTGACCACTGTAGTGAAAACTGTGTGGCCATTTGTATCAGCAAGCACCGTAGCATACCCAGGGCAGCTGCTAGCACAGGTTCTTAGATCTGCTTTTCTAAAGGAAAGCAACTCTAAAATGTGTTAACAATCTTTCATTAATCAAACAAACATATCATTTACCTAGTTCAGGGGAAAAAGTCAGCACCCTGAACTCCAGAGAATACAAACACAAGTTACAAGCAGACGAGGAAACAGATCAGCAGATGGGCTTCCAACCATCCATGACATCCATTACCTATTCAAGTTACCAGAGAGGGAAGAATCAACATCTGGGTTTTTCAAAGCTTCCCAGCATCTCATCTGGCCAAATCACACAACTCTTCTCAAAGTGAACTCCAAAGCAAAGCCTCACATCAGTGTGTATATATAGCCTTCTCCTGGATCAGAGAATGTCACAGCCCTCTTGACCCACTGTCCAATTACAAAGTAACAAGGTGTGGCCATTCCCAAAAAACAAGCCTCCGGCCACAGGCTCCATGTGACCACATTCAGCCTATTAGGGGGCAGAGTATACTTTCAAACCAGGGAACATTCTTGGAGCCACTTAAGCCTATCAAAGGGTCTAGCAGCAGCAAAGATCTTCAGATTCTCATTACAACATTCAAATACTAAGCTGTTACGAACACTATATTATGATTTTCTGTGATAAGATAAAATGTTGTGAATATTATATTGTGAATATTGTACTGAACCTTGATTTGTAATGGAATAAACATAATGTTCACTATTACTGTGTAATCTGAACTGTAAAAGCTGTACACAGTAGCATTCTTTTGGGAATCTGCATGTGCATGGCGTTACAATATGATAGACCTCTGGAGAAAAAAACAAATGGGGATAGAAAAGGATATATCTTTTTCTCAGCAGCACATGGCACCTCCACAAAAAAACCATGTATTAGGGTATAAAAACCTCATAATCAATTGTAGAAAGGCAGAAATATTAAATGTATCCTTTTTTGGTAATAATGAAATAAAAACATATTCAACATAGGAAAGAGAGATTAAAAATTAACTGGAAACTAAATAATCTAATCCTAAAGAATGAATGGGTCAAGCAACAAATCATAGAAATAATCAATACTTTCATCAAAGAGAATGATAATGATGAGACAACATGCCAAAATTAATGGGATGCAGTCAAAGCAGTACTTAGGGGAAATTTTATATCTCTAAATGCTTATTCAAATAAAAGAGAAGAAAGAACATTCAATGAATTGGATGCATAATTTAAAAAGCTAAAAAAAGAACAAATTTAAAATTCCCAAATAAATATCATATTAGAAAATCTGAAAATCAGAAGATTAATAGAATTGAAGGTAAGAAAACTATTGAACTAATAAAACTAAGACCTGGTTTTATGAAAAATAATAGATAAACATTTGGCTAATTAAATGTAAAAAAAAAGAGAGAGAACACCAAGTTAAAAGTATCAAAAATTAAAAGGGTGAATTTACTAGCAATGAAGAGGAAATTAAAGCAATAATTAGGAGCTATTTTGTCCAACTTTATGTCAATAAATCTGACAATCTAAGTGAAATGGATGAGTCTTTACAAAAATATAAATTGTCCATATTAACAGAAGAAATACAATATTTAACACCATTTTAGAAAAAGCAATCGAACAAGCCATCAATGAACTCCCTAAGAAAAAATATCCATCAATCAGTCAGACTCTCAGGACAGCAGAGTTGCCCCTCGACTTGATAGAAAAAAGCTAATTATGAATAGAGAACTTTTGAAACAGGGAGAGTCTGTGATGCAGGATCTTGGCAGCTCAAGGGCCATGTTGGAAATTGAGTATGAGAGTGAAGTTGGTATAGGTCTTGGGCCTACACTGGACTTTTATACACTTGTATCTCAAGAACTACAGAGAGCTGACTTAGGCCTCTGGAGAGGTAAAGAAGTAACTCTTACTAATCTAAAAGGAAGCCAAGAAAGGACCAAGTATTCAAAACCTCCAAGGCCTATTTGCACTTCCTTTTGGCAGAACAGCCAAACCAGCGCACATCACTAAGGTTAAGATGAAGTTTCGCTTTTTAGGAAAATTAATGGCCAATGCTATCATGGATTTCAGATTGGTGGACCTTCCCTTTGGCTTGCCTTTTTATAAATGGATGCTTCAACAAGAAACTTCACTTACATCACAAGATTTATTTGATATTGACCCAGTTGTAGCAAGATCCGTATATCATCTATAAGATATTGTCAGACAAAATAAGAGACTTGAAGAGGATAAATCACAGACCAAAGAGTCTACAGTATGCATCGGGGACTTTGAATATGAATGGCTGTTCAGTAGAAGACCTAGGATTGGATTTCACACTACCAGGCTAAAGAAAGGGGGAAAGGATATAACTGTCACCATCCACAATTTAGAAAAGTATCTATGACTGGTTATATTCTGGGCACTAAATGAAGGTGTTGCCAGGCAGTTTGACTCATTCAGAGATGGATTTGAATCAGTCTTCCCACTCAGCCATCTTCAGTACTTCTATCCTGAGGAAATGGACCAGCTTCTGTGTGGCAGCAAAGCAGACACTTGGGATGCAAAGGCCCTGATGGAATGCTGCAGGCCCAATCATGGCTAAACACATGACAATGGAGCTGTGAAGTACCGGTTTGAGATTCTCAGTGGTTTTGATAATGAGCAGCAGAGCCCAAGATTACCTGTAGAAGGCTTCCAAAGTTTGAATCCTCCTTTCACAATTGTCCGCAAGATCTTTGAGTCAACAGAAAATCCAGATCACTTCTTGCCCTCAGTAATGACTTGTGTGAACTATCTCAAGTTGCCAGACTATTCAAGTACTGAGATAATGCATCAAAAACTGTTGATAGCTGCCAGAGTGGGGCAGCAGTCATTCTATCTTTCCTGATCACAATTAAAAATGCAGTGTCTGCCTGTTACAGCAAAAAAGAAAAAAATCATGATTTCTTTTCTAAATGTATCACCTGAGTCAAGGAAACATGTTACTCCTTCTTGTAGAAAAACAGCTTGCAGATTATAACCCAGACCCTAAAAAGTTGTTGTGACAAGTTTTCTTTAGCAAGTTCTTGTTTAAAATCTCATTTATTTGATGAGTAAAGTTTTTAAACTTGTTTTGCTGTGTAAAATTTAAACAGGGATGTTTTTCCAGGCTGGAACAATAAATGTCCCTGTGCAGTTTAATACTGGGCTGTATGTATCCACCTAGTTAAGCCTGCAGATTTATTTCTTCCAAAGACAACTTTTGTACACAAGTACAGAAATTAAAACTCACATGTATTTGACATATAGTTTAGCAGACTAAGATATAAGTTTAGTAGACTAAATCTCTGTACCTTCATGTGCCTCTGATTTTTCTCCCTTCCTCTGTGAACTATCTGATGTGCAATTCACATGGTTCTTTTTTATGTACAGCACTCACAACAATTGTTACATTTTCATTGGCATGGGCATTTACTCTTCCATGTTTTTCTCAAATTAAGATATAATTTAAATTTTACTGAATTAAAATATATTGTCAATATAACTCAAAAAAAAAGAAAAAGAAAAAATGTTCATTGCCAGAAGAATTTACAATTGAATTCTACCAAACATTTAAAGAACAATTAATTCCAATACTATATAAACTATTTGGAAAAATAGACAAAGAAAAAGTACTACTGAATTCCTTTTATGACATAAATAAATATGGTGCTGATACCTAAACCAGGAAGATCCAAAACAGAGAAAGAAAATTAAACACCAATTTTCCAAATGAATATTAATGCAAGCATGTTGAACAAAGTACTAGCAAAGTTATTACAGCAATTTATCACCAGAATAATATACTACGACCAGGTGGGATTTGTACCAGGAATGCATAGCAGGTTCAGTGTTAGGAGAACTATTGGCATAACTGACTACATCAATAATAAAAACAACAAAAATCATAGGATTATCTCAGTATTTTCATGCTGAAAAAGTTTTTTGACAAAATACAGCATGCATTCCCATTAAAAAAACACTAGAGAACATAGGAACAAATGGAGCTTCCCTTAAAAAGATAAGAAGTATCTCTCCAAAATGATCAGCAAGCATTATCTGTATTGGAGATAAACTAGAAACCTTCCCAAAAAGATAGAGTTGAAACAAGGATACCCATTGTCACCACTATTATTCAATATTGTACTAGAAATGTTAGCTTTAGCAATGAGAAGAAAAAGAAACTGAAGAAATTGGACTAGGCAATGAGGAAATAAAACTATTACTCTTTGAAGATGATACAATGGCATACTTAGAGAATCCTAGATAATCAACTAAAAAACTACTTGAAATAATTAACAACTTCAGCAAAGTTTCAGGATATAAAATAAACCCACACAAATCATTAGTATGTCTATATATTACCAAAAAACTCAGCAGCAAGAGAGAGAAAGAGGAATTACATTTAAAACAGCTGTAGACAACATAAAATATTTGGGAGTCTACTTGCCAACACAAACCCAGGAACTATATGAACACAATTACAAAACACTTTGAACACAAATAAAGACAGATCTAAACAACTAGAAAAATATTAATTGCTCATGGTTAGGCTGAACTACCTAAATGAATTTACTTATTCAGTACCATACCAATCAAACTGACAAAAATTATTTTATAGAGCTAGAAAAAATAATAGCAAAATTCATCTGAAAGAACAAAAGGTCAAAAATAACAAAGGAATTAATGGAAAAATGCAATGGAAGGTGACCTAGCCATACCATATCTAAAACTATAAAGCATCAATCATCATAACTATTTTGTACTAGGTAAGAAACAGTGGTGGATCAGTGGAATAGATTAGGTACACAAGACACAATAGTAAATGACTATAATTACCTACTGTTTAATAAACCCAAAGACTTCAACTTCTGGGATAAGAACTCACTATTTCACAAAAAAACTGATAGGACAATTGGAAAATACTATGTCACAAACTAGGCATAGACCAACATCTCACACAGTATACTAAGATAATGTCAATAGGGGTACATGATTTACACATAAAGCATAACATCATAAGCAAATTAGGAGAGCAAGGAATAGTTTGCCTGTCAGATTTGTGGAGAAGGGAAGAATTTGTGATCAAACAAGAGATACAGAACATTATGAAATGCAAAATGGATAATTTTGACTGCATTAAATTAAAAGGGTTTTGCACAAACAAAATGAATACAACCAAGACTATAAGGAAAGCAGAAAGATGGGAAACAATTTATACAGCAAGTAAAATGTGTCATTTCCCAAATACATAGAGAACTGAATAAAATTTATAAGAATACAAGTCATTCTCCAATTGATAAATGGCCAAAGGTTATGAAGAGTCAGATTTCAGAGGAAGAATTTAAAGCTATTTATAGTCATGGGAAAAAATGCTCTAAATCATTACTGGTTAGAGAAATACAAGTTGAAACAACTCTGAGGTTCCACTGCATACCTATAAGATTGGATAACATAACAGAAAAGGAAAATGATAATTGTTGGACAAGATATTGGAAAACTTGAACACTATTGCATTGTTGGTGGAGTTGTGAACTGATCCAACCATTCTGGAGAGCAATTTGGAACTATGCCCAAAGAGCAAAGTATGCATACCCTTTGATACCAAAGGGATCATAAAAAAGAAACATGCAAAAATATAGCAGCTCTTTTTGTGGTGACAAAGACTTGGAACTTGAGGGTATGCCCATCAATTTGGTAATGGTTGAACAAGCTGTGGTATATGAATGTAATTGAATGATGAATTTCACAAAAACTTAGAAAGATTCACATGAATTGACACTGAGTGAAATGAGCAGAACCAGGAGAACAATGTGCATAGTAACACTGTGATGATCAACTATGATTGACTTAGCTCTTCTCAGTAATACAATAATCCAAGATAATTCCAAAAGACTCGTGACAGAAAATACTATCATATCCAGCAAAAGAACTATGGAATCTGAATGCAGATCAAAGCATATTATTTTCACTTATTTGTAGCTTTTCCCTTTTGTTGTGTTTCCTATTTCACAATATGACTAACGTGGAAACATGTTTCTATGACTGCACATGTCTAACCTATATTAGCTTTCTTGCCATCTTGGCAGGGAGGGGAGGGAGAAAAATTTGGAACTTGAAATCTTATAAAAATGAATGCTGAAAACTATCTTTATGTGTAATTGGAAAAAATGAGAGAGAGAGAGAGAGAGAGAGAGAGAGAGAGAGAGAGAGAGAGAGAGAGAGAAGACAGAGACAGAGACAGAGACAGAGACAGAGAGACTGAGACTAATGGATCCTAGAGTAGAGCCAAGGAGCCAGAGCTTTAACCTCAATGAGGGGAGGAGTTAGCCCTCCCATCTGGAAGCAGTTGTGCTGTAGCAGCTATGATATTCATCAGAGGAAACTTCTCCCTGCTGCTTATCTGAATTGGCTGACCCCAATATGTACAGGGGAATTATGTGCAGAAGAGTGAAATTTCCAGGGGACTTGTGTTTGGATCAGTTCAGGTAAGAAACTCCACAACAGCAGCATCCAGGAGTCAGCACTCTTCTTCCTACTCTACTGTCCTCCTCTCTACCCTACCATTGCTCCCCAATCCTGTCTTTCTGTTGTGTGAATCTACTAACATCTGGGCAAATATTCTAAGTACTACTAACCCAGAAGAAATCTGGGACTCCTGATGAGAGCCCAGTGAACTGGAAAGAAGGGATTCAGGAAAAGGTCCAGAATTAAACAACTGGGACATGGGCTGCTAATAAGAATAAAAATAGGAAGCTAAGTCATATATGACTATATAGGGAATTCATGGACTTACACTAAAAAACACACACATATATTCACACACAAATAGAGAAGACTGAAGCAAGTCAAGTAACTTAAGATGAAGCTAAGCATGACAAAAACCAGTGAATTTCACAGTTGGAAATGCTTGCCAGCTAGCCTATACTCTAAAAAGAATTCACGTCATGGTAGTCATCTTACCTTTGCTTGATCTTCTCCAATGACAGGAATCCTACTGCTTCCCAAGGCAATCTGTTTCTACCTTTGGACAATTCTAATTGTTAAAAAGTTTCTCCTTACATTGAAACTAAATTTGATTCCCTGCAACTCACATTCATTATACCTTGTTTTCTCCTCTGAAGCCAAGCAAAAAAGTCCCTCTTCTGGGTGACAGCCCTTCAAATACTTGAAGACAGCCCATGAGAAATGTGTCAATATTTTTAGAGCTCAGGAAGAGCCAAAGCTAATGAAGGATGCTAAGACAACACATAGGGTTTCTGTTATAGAGTGGGGACAAAGGAAAGATCAAAGAAGGCATAGAACTGTTCACAATGGAGAGATGAAATGATGACAGAGACGACAGAGAAAAACAAAATTACTAGTACAAGATCGAAGTACTAGTAAGGGTCTGAGATGAAATTAGAATATCTAACTGGCAGGCATGCATCCCAAGGGGATCACTGACCAAAAAGAAAGGTTCCACAGAACCAAAATATGTATAGCAGCAAAGAACTGGAAACAAAGTAAATGCTCATCCCTGGGGAATAGCTAAACAAATTGCGGTACAAGAATGTCATGGAATAGTACAGTGCTTAAGAAACAATATAATGAATTCAGAGAAGCATGGAAAGACTTACATAAACTGATGCAAAGAGCAATAAGAAGAGCCAGGAAAATAATGACTATAATAATGTGAAGAAAAAACAACTACCATAAAACAATAAAAAATTACAAATAATAAATTTGGCCTCAGAGAGGAGATATGAGAAGTAATCTTCCCATTCTTTTGCTGGGATAGGGAGTAAAATGTGGAACATTGCAAATAATGTCAGGTTTTTATTTATTGGTTTTTCTAATTTTCTTCCCCTCCTTAAAAAAAAAATCCTTGTTATAAGGTATGGCTCTCTGGGCCTTAACAGGGGAGGGATACAGAGGGATGCAAGGGGAAATCTAAGTGATGTAAAAGCAAAAGATATCAATAAAAATATATTTCACACACAAAAAAATACCTATCTGATCCCAATAAGTTAAAGCTACTTAGAGAAACAACATTATAGTCTACTGAAAGAGCTGGCAAACATGATTGTTGAGCCATTGTCAGTGATCTATGAAAGATCATGACAAATAAAGGACTAAATATAGGATTAAACAAGGAAAAATGTCCTAGTTTTAAAAGAAATAATAAAGAGGGGGTAAAATCTGCAAATTGCAGGTCAATGTGATTGACTTTGAATGCTGAAAAAAATGTGGAACATAATATTTAAAGGATGGTGGATAAGCATTTAAAAAACAGAAGTGGTGATCACTAGGAGCCAGCATGAGTTGATTAAGAACAGATCAGGCCAGACCAAACTCATTTCCTTTTTTGGGTAAGTTCCTAGGCTGTTAACCATAACTAGATTTCCATCAAATAATTACACTTTCTTGTGCTATTCTTGTGGAGGAAAGGATGAAATGCAGACTCCATGGCACTGTTAACTGGTTTTAGAATTGATTGAGTAGAGCCAATGAATGATCATTAATGGATCAATATCAGCTTGGAGTGTAGTCTCCAGTAGAATCCCCTGGGGATATGTCTTGGGTCCTGTGCGGCTCCAGAATTTTACCATTTCTTGGATAAAAGCAGCAGTGTCATCTCTTTTTAATTTAGAGGCAGCCCAAAGCGAGAAGGAATAATTAACACATGTCAAGCAAAAAAAAAATCTTTACAAATTAGTATGATGAGCCAAATCTAAAACAGTGAAATTTTAAATACATAAATATAAGATTTTACAAAATTAAAAAAGTCAAATTCTGAAGTACAGAATGGAGGAGGCATAGTAGCCAGAAAAGCTAATGTGATCTTGGACTTCATTACCACACATAAAGTGCTCAGAAAGAAGAGAGGTGACAATCCTCCATACTTTGCCCTAATTAGACTCCATTTGGAGTGTTCTGTTTAGTTCTTGTTGCTATAGTTTAGAACAATTATTGACAAGTTATATAGTATCCAGACGAGGGTAACCAGCATGCTAAAGGCACTCAAGATGATGCCATATGAACATTAGTTGAAGGAGCTAGATATGTATTATCTGAAAAATAAAAAACTTTGGTAAGGCCATGTTAGCTATCTTCAAGTATCTAAAAATCCATCATGTAGAAGGGAGATTAGATTTGTTCTGCTTGGCCCCAGAAGGCAGAACCACGCACAGGGGACCAAGTTGCAGAGAGGCAGATTTAGATTTGGTGAAAAGAAAAACTTCCTGTTTTTCTTCTAAATTCTTTGTGGTATGAACTAAACTGGTGAAAGATGTTTGTCTGAGCCTAATTTCTGCCAGACTGTTTTCTCATTTTTCCAGCAGGTCTTATCAAATAGTGAGTAACCCATATTTTATTTGGCCTCCTTTTAAGTTTCAATTCTTTCTTCAAATGCCTTTTTTATAATTTTTTATTGCACTTTGGTCAATAGATGTATTTACTATTTGTTTTTCTTTTAAAAAAAACTTCCTGGGGCAGAGTCAAGATGGTGGCGTAGAAGCAGCAAGGGCCCGCAGCTCCCACACCACCACCCTAAACACCCATAAAATATGAGCTCAGACAAAGTCTAGGACTCTCGGATTCACAAAAATACAGAAAACACATCTCTTGCTGAAGGCAGCTCAGCAGCAGGGGCTCATCGCGGTAGCCGGAGCAGAGGCTGGCCCGGCCTGAAGCCGAGACTGCAGCCAGGCCCGGGGTGGTAGGAAGGAGCTGGGCTGAGCTAAGCTGAGCTGCACTGCAGCCAGCCTTCAGAGGAGAGGATCTACAGCATCCAGCACCTCCACATCTGCCAAGGTGTGAGGAACGGAGATGGGAGAGTGGCAGTTCCTGCCAGAGCAGAGACCCGCCCAACTGAAAAGCCCAAAACTGCATCCACGGCAAGGAGGAGCTGAGCCTCCCAAGGCATAGCTTGAGTCTACTTCAGAGAAGATCTAAAGCACCTGCCTGAGGGGATCTTCAAATCCCCCAAACCAGGGTCAGAGACGGTTAGTGAAAGTGAAACTTTGAAACTTAATTTGGGGGAGGAAAAGTAGTTCAGCCAGTCTACCCACCGGGCAAGGGAGCAGTAGGGGAAGGGAACTGCTGGAACTGACTCAGGCTGCTTCAGAGCCCCTGGCCTGTGAACTCTGCAGGGGGATTGAATCAATTGATCAGGGCCAAGCACTCTTGCGTTGAGCGGCCTGGATCCGGATCGTGGTCTTGGGTGGTGGTCCTGGGGTGCACTTTCAGCAAGCCAAAGATGGGGGAATTTGCAACACCCTCCTAATAGCTCTGGCAGCTAGGAAAACCCCAGTGATTTGGAACAGAGCTTTCCCCCCTGGAAGCAGAGTTTCACAAAGCTAAAAAAAACAACCAATTAATTGACTGGCCAACATGAGGAAAAGGAAGGAAAATAGAACAGCAATAAAACTCTAGAATCCTTTTTTGTGGAGAAAAAGGAACAAAGCATGGAATGAGAGGAAGACAGCCCAGACAGAACTCCCACACCAAATGCTTCCAAGACACTTGAAGAATGCCTAGAAGCTATGCATCAACTGAAAAAGGACTTTGAAAACCAAATAAGAGAACTGGAGGAAAAATTGGGAAGAGAAATGAGAATGATGCGAGAAAATCATGAAAAGAGTGTCAACAACCTGACTGAAGAAAATAACACTTTAAAGAATAGATTAACTCAAATGGCAAAAGAGGCCCAGAAAGCCAATGAGGAGAAGAATGCCTTAAAAAGTTGAATTTCCCAGACGGAAAAAGAATCTCA
>CM053598.1:126649527-126674289 GCA_028646575.1 Pseudocheirus occidentalis
CAGGGAGAGACAAAATTGGGTTAATCATCCTGTAAAGAAGAGGCAAAGGATAACTATTACAACTTTACTTTCAATGACTCTCATTGAATTTGGCTTAGGGAAGAAATGGCATAGACTCTAAACTGGGCATCATGCCACACAGGAAAGTAGGGGGCATGGGGATGAGAGGGGGGATGACGGAGGGGAGGGCAGGGTCTGGGGTAGGGATGCTGGAAGCACACATGTCAGTGAAGGGACAGGGACAGGGTAGAGAACAGAACAAGATGGGGGGAGGGATAGGAAGGAGAGACAGATGATCACTGTTACAATATGTCCACTAGGAAGATGTCCTGTATAATCACACATCCATAGCCTGTATTGAATTGATTGTCCTTCCAGTGGGGGTGAGTGACAAGGGAGGAATCCAAAGAATCTAGAATTTAAAGTTCTGCAATACTGGCAACTAGGAATTAAGATATACAGGGGCTGGGATAGGGAGACCCTCCCTGCCCTACCAGAAAGTTAGAGAGCAGAGCAGGGGAGGGGCTTTACAGTGGGGTCACTGTTTTAGGGTTGGGACAGGGGCAAGATGGGGAGAAAATTTGTAATTCAAAAATGTAATGAAAATGAATGATGTAAATAAGAAAACAAATAGAAAAATACTAAAAAGAAAAAAAAAGAAAAAAAACTTCCTACCACTTACAGTGATCCAGAAGAGGAACCAAATGCCCCAAGAGATGTAAGATCCTCATCACTAAGGGATTCTAGATCAACTTGAGGAAGTAATTTCTATTCAGGAAAGGCTTGAACTAGATGGTTTCTGTGGTCTTCAGTTTTGGGATTCTGGGATTCTGAGATGACCATGACATTAGTTTAACGTTCTTCTTTTAACACTTCAAAAGTGAAGGTGACATACTATTTGTATCCTATTGATAGAAATGAACTCTTGGAGAAAATGTAGGCCCTTAACTGGTGATTCCAATAAACATGAAAAATCAAAAGAACTTGGTGCCATATTGGCTATTTTCTTGGTCCTGGCGTGCCATTTGGGGAGCTCATGCCAGGATTCTCCAACTAGAATGTAAGCTCTTCAAGGACAGGCACTTTTTTTTGCCTTTCTTTATATCAACAGTACTTAGCATACTGCCTTGTCACATAGTTGGTGCTTAATAAATACTTGTCTTGACTTTTCAAATATCCTACTTGAGGATCTGGAAAACTTATTTACATTCCCTAATACTTGTTTTTCCCTTCCAGCAAGAGGAAAGACTAGGGAAGTTCAAATCCACGGAAAAGCTCAAAAAGAAGTGAATGTGACTTTTTTCCTAATAGTTTTCCCTTCAGGGAGCTCTGAAACTTCAGCCAATATTGGTTCATTAATCCTATCTTCCTATCTATCTCACTTTTTTCCCCACAATATTTTAGCAAAACTTTTCAGGAAGGGAAATAATGGAGTATTATCCCACAGGGGGGAAGATTAAAAAACAAATACTTAATCTTCTTACCAAGAGGAAAAACAAAGCAGTCCAGCCAAGGAGAGAACCAATAACCAAGGGAAGCAGAGCAAGGCAGGACATATGAATGCTGAATTCACAAAGCTCCAAGGGCTTGGATTTAGTCTGCTTTCTAGGCAGACTGTGGGATTATGGTTTGGGGAAACTGTCTACATTGCATTCTAATAGCTGAATGAGAAAAGAGCCAGGATTGGGGAAGCACAGTATATACATGAAAGGCAGGGTTCAATGAAGAGCCGAACTTAGTAGTGAGGTAAGCAAGCAAAGAGGGCAGCTAAGTGATGCTGGCCCTGGAGTTAGGAGAATTGAGTTCAAATCCAACTTTAGACCCTTAACTAGCTGTGTGATCTTGGACAAGTCACTTAACCCTATTTGCCTCTGTTCCTTATCTGTAAAATGATCCGGAAAAGGAAATGACATCATTCTAGCATCTTTGCCAAGAAAACCCCAAATGCGGTCATGGAGAGTTAGACATGATTGAAACAACTCAACAACAAATAAATGAGCAAAATCAAAGTGATATAGATACACTAGGGGAAGGGGGGGCAGAGTCCACATAAACAGTAACTGAATGATTTGCAAGGGAAATGAGCAAAAGTGCAGGGGACCTGATCAAAAGATCTGGTAACCATAAGAATATTAACAGTTTTGGTTTAGCACTTGAGAGTATACAAAACATATCACTGTGCAAAGAAGAAAAAGGTCTATCATATATCAAGGAAAAGAAACAAGAGTTGGGCTGCCTAAATGATACAATGGTACCCACAAAGCTACAGTAAAAACTAGATGACATCAAGCACATTGGGTCAATTCCTTGTCAAAAAATTTATACAAAGGCATGGACAAGAATAGTGCAGGATTAGGTAACATTCCAAAGGCATCATTGGAGGGAATATCTACACTGATAAAATAATGGATAGGTCCAAGTATAAAAACAATATATATAGTCAAATATTTAGACTTTGACTTTAAAAATAGATGTTAATTTGTATTTAACAGGCTAGCCTTATGCAATGTATTATTATTTTTTTTTGCTTTTTGGAGGGGAGAGGTAGGACAATTGGGGTTAAGTGACTTGCCCGAGGTCCCATGGCTAGTTTTTTGTTAAGTGTCTGTGGCCGGATTTGAATTCAGTTCTTCCTGACTCCAGGGCCGGTGCTCTACTCACTATGCCACCTAGCTGTCCCTATGCAATGTATTTCTATGAGGGGGGTGGGGGGGAAGGAAGCAGCCTAATAAAATTGAGCATATTTATGTTCAAGAAAGAACAAAGGTTATGTATGACATGCACAGGGGAAGAGCTTGAATTTTTATTCACAGTGTAAAAGGACAAAATTAATTCATCAAAATCTGGGAAATTTGGCAGAGTACTAGAGACTGAGAAAATTCCTGTTAAGACAGGAAGACATTCAAAATATGATAAGAGGCCTGATCAAGGCATAGGAAACTGCAGGTGATCTCTCCTTCCTCTGAAACCCCATAGTGCTTTGCTTGTAACTCTTTTATGGCCTTTATGACATCCTGCCATATAGTACGGTTATATGTATTATCCTTGTTCCCCTTCACACACACACACACACACACCACTTAGCCTAGCTTGTTTACTCCTCTCAGACAAGGAGTCAGTCTTCTTTCTCTCTGTCTCATGATCTAGCTTAGGACTAGCCTTGTTAAAGTAGGTGTTCTGGAGAAAGCAACGGCAAACCACTCCAGTATTTTTGCCAGGAAAACTCCAAATAGGTTCACAAAGATTTGAAAAATGAATGAAACAAATTAAATACAACATAGTAGGTGCTCAATAAGTATTTTTGAATCAACTGATGACAGAGAGTACATGTGAAATAGAAATAGGGGGGGGAAAGGATCCTAGACATCTAGGTAGTAGGGGCCCGGAGTTAGAAAGACTTGAACTCAAATCTGGCCTCAGGCACTTACTAGCTGTGTGACTCTGGGCAAGTCACTTAATATCTTTATGAAATAAATCTTCATCAACCAGGTCAAAGTGATGAAGGGAGAAAAATAAAAATAAAAAAAAATTCAAGAACAGGAACTCTCCCTACAGACCTCCTAAGAGTATTATCTTAGAGCAGTTGGGTGGTGCAGTGAATAGAGTACTGGCCCTGTAGCCAGAAGGACCTGAGTTCAAATTTGGATTCAGACACTTAACACTTACTAGCTATATGATCCTAGGCAAGTTACTTACCCCCATTTTCTTGCTTAATTAATTAACCAACTAATTAATTAATTTTAAGAGTATTAAGGGTAGCTAGGTATCAAAGTGGATAGAGCACTAGCCCTAAGGTCAAGAGGATCTGAGTTCTAATGTGACCTCAAACACTTACTAGCTGTGAGACCCTGAGCAAGTCACTTAACCCCAATTACCTCCAAAAAGAAAAAAAAATGTTATCTAGAGCTAAATGAAATCTTAGAGATGATCCATTTTACCCGTGTTTCTGAATCCTGGCTCTTTTCTTATTCCCTTCCACTGTTAGAATCCAGTGTAAACAGTCTCTTCAAAATACATTTTACAAATAGGGAAACAGAGACCCAGGGTTATTGAGACTTGCCCAAAGTCACAAAAGTAGATAGTGCCAGAGGCAGGATTTGAATCCAAGCCTCCTGACTCCAGAGCCAGTGCTCTTTTGGTTATACCACATTGACTCCCAGAGAAGGAAAGAAAAAAGAGTGATGAGTTTGGAACTAAAAACAGACAGATTCAGACTGTACAGAATGAAAAACTGCTAATAACAGTTGCATCTTTTATGGAGCTATCTCAGGGCGTCGAGGACAAACAGGAGAAACAGAAACATGTCAGCACCGGGTTCCAATTAGGCAATGAAGAAACAGAAGATTAAATGGCCAACTATCCCAGTCCAAGAAATGAGCACCATGTATGTGCTACTGATGGGATTTGACAGCCTCGCTGCTGAGTTCTACAAGACCTCTGAGGCCCTACCTGTGCCAGATTCCAGCTGCTATTTTCAATGGCCTGTAGGAGAGAAATACAAGGAATAGCCCACTCAAGCAGGAGATATTAACGATGATCTTTCTAAAAGAAGCAAAAGTATATATTAGAAACTGGAGGAGATTGGTGTTACTGAATTCTCATTACCAGATCTTTGCAGATATCACCCTGTAAACACAGGAGAGCAACAGAGAGATGTAGAAGAATCTTCTTAGAAAGCAGAGGAATGCTTTACTGTTTGGTGGACTTAAGAGAAAGTATGAAAGGTGTTAGATGAGAGAAAGCTGTTTAATGAGTTTAAATCATGAAATTGCTCTTGATCAGTCAATGCATGGTTTTCTCTTCAAGATCATGCAAAAGCACATGAACAACTCAGTGGGCAGACATGAAAAGAAATCCCACTGACAAAGCCAATGGGACAAAGATGGACATGAAGCCTCTTGCTGTGTATGTGGCCAGCAGACCCTCTAATGAAGAAATAACACATCAGATTTAAAGCATATTTAGAATGGAATAGGCAGGCTGAGCCTGATCATGGCACAGAGAGGGTGTGCCATATTGTGAATAAGCAAAGAAGGGAGAATAAATGTATAAAACATTTCAAGAATATATTAGAGAATTTTTTTAATTGGGGGGTTGGTTAGTTTGTACGCAAAGCCATGAAACGGAATGCAAGTATAAAAAAGAATATGGGCCAGTAAGAAGCTTCAGCACATAACTCTAAAGGGGAAGTATACCTTAGTAGCGTAAGGGGAAACCAGGTGGTACAATGAAGACGGGAAGTTGTGTTTTTCACTCATGTCCTTCCTAAGACCTGAATTCAAATCTGGTCTCAGACACTTACTAGCTGTGTGACCCTGGGCAAGTCACTTACCCTATTGCCTCAGTTTCCTCATCTATTAAATGAGCCAGAGAAGAAAATGGCAAACCAGTTTCAGGTAATCTCTCCTTCCTCTGATTCCCCACAGTACTTAGCTTATAACTCTTTTATGGCCTTTATGACATTCTGCCATTTAATATGATTGTATATACTTGCCTCGATCCTCTTCCCACTCACCAACATGCACATGCACATGTGTTTACACACACACACACACACACACACACACACATCACTTAGCTTGTTCATTCCTCTGGGGCAAAGATTCTCTCTCATTCATCTAGCACAGGACTGACCTTGTTCATAACAGGTGCTCTGGAGAAGGAAATGGCAAACCACTCTAGCAACTCTGCCAAGAAAACCCCCCAAATGGGGTCACAAAAAGTCAGACACAACTGAAGCGATTGAATAACAGCCATGGCAGAAAGAACACTGGATTTCAGAGGGCCTGGGGTCTTATATACATGTGTCTATCAGCAGTCCATCATCCTACACAAATACAGGGTCTGCAACTTACCGTGGGAATGATAGAATAAGCCACTTAACCTCTCTGGGTCTCAGGTTCCCCCTCTGTACAATGAGGAGGTCAGACCACAGGACCTCTCTAGAGGTAAACCCTATGATCCTATAAAATAAAGGTTTGCAAATGTAAATGAAGATGGGGATGGGTGGAGTGAACTAGTTGGGGATTTGGAAATTATCACTAGAAAACACAGCAAGGCTGATCAAACAGCTTCTCATGCCAATTTTCCTGTGTATTAGTTATGTACAGGAAACACCAGGCTCCTGCCAGCAGGGCGGGGCATCCCACTGATGCAGGCTTTTTATGATGGCTGTGGAACAAAAGGCCAAACATAGTCAGTAAGTAGCTCCTATATCAGCTTCCGAAAGAAAGAGCGCAGCCAGAAGTTCTGTAGCTGCTTTGTTTCATTGCGGTTTTTTTCCCCCCTTGATGGCATTAAAACAAAAGGGGCAAAAGTGGGAGTCGGGAAGTCCTCCGGTGTGGTGTGGTGGCAAGTGAGTTACATCTGGAGCAAGAGGATGTGGGTTGAAATCCCAGCTCGGCTTTGCTACTATTAGCTGCATGCTGGTCATTTCCTTTCTCTGAATGTCAGTTTCCTCATCTGTAAAATGATAGAGTCAGTCTGGATTTGCAAGCTCCTTATGAAAAAATATATTTGGAAAGGGATGACTTAAGAAATAAATGTGGTCCAGAAAGTGGTAGAACAGAGGAGAAAATGCCAAGATCTAAAATAGGACCAGAAAAGTGATCTATAAATATCCAAAGAAAGCTGTACCCATAAAATCAAATATTGGATATTGTAATCCATGACCCATTGCTCCCCAACAAAGTCTTGGTCTAATCCTGGGTGCTGACCCCCTCCACCTCTCCCAAGAGTCATTTCTCCCCCATTGGTTCATTTCCCCATCTAGAAGTATTCCAGAAAAATCCCCTTCTATATTAGTTGTAGACTTTAAGTTTTTTCAAAAGTAGATAACAGAATTCCTACACCATGTTAGATGACAACATGAGTATCACATGAGAGAAAGCCTTTGTTTCACTCTCACAGTACATGCAAAAGTTGGAAAGGATTTAGAAGAACCTATAAACACATTTAGAAGTAAACAACCTATAAGGTACTGAACCTCTCAGATTCTACCCCCTCCCGAGGGGAACTGAATTTAGGGTTGATAGCAAAGCCACTCTTTCACATTCAAATAAGATCTTTCCAAAACAGTCCAATTTCTTCCCCATTCCCCACACCAATCATCACAGTACAACCCTGTTATTTCTACTCCCCTCTAAAGATAAAGTTTATTTGGGGATAACTGAACAAACAAGCTTCCTCTCACCAGACCTGTATTATCAGACTTAAGTCAGTGCAAGAGATGGAGGTGGCAAGGTGCTGTTCACCCCACTCCTGCCAAGACAAGGCTTTATTCTACCATTAGCAGAGGCTATTCTGTCACTCTTCCATCTCCAAGATGGTTGTTCTGTTGAGGTCACTGGGCCCATAAAACAGGGATAACATTGTTGGTTGGGGCTTAAGCTGAGAGCAGAGAGACTCCCCAACCGCTTCAGGATACTTGGTAACACTGAGAGGATGGTAAAATATAATAGGCCTGAACCAAGAGAAAAAGGCCAGAGTCAAGCAAGTTATACCTATATCCTCTCAGCAAAGACAGGCCCACCAGCTGGGGGAAAGTGTTCTTCAGATGCTTCCAAACCAAGGGTCATGTCCTGTCATCTCCTCAAATCATCTGGGAAACACCAAATTGATCAAAGACTGTCCCACTCAGTCCCACTTTTAATATACTAAAGAATGAGGACATTCAAAGGCTCTTGAAGAAACTATAGAAATGGGAGAATTAGTATAAAGCAGAGAATTCCTTGTGGGAATCTCTGCATAACAATTATGGGTTAATAGTTAATATAAAGTCCAGAGAAAGAGAGAAATGAGATAGTAGTGGTCCAAGAAAAGAAAACACAGCAACATTGTGTATCTGAATATGGCATGGCAAAAGACTTGTGGAGACACATGTCCAACGCTATGAGAGATGAAGAGTCACTCAGTCAACATTTGTTAAACATCTATTATGTACTGGGAAATTCATGGCTACAAATAACCTATTGTTAAAATCCAATCAAGGGATTCACTTTTTTCAAGCATTTATTAACCTATTTTTTTATGAGGACATTGTCTTTTCCTAATTTTTCTCCCAAACTGGGGGGAGGAGGAGTTGGAAAACTAAAGGGGTAGGGATAGAGTAGCCCCCCCAAAAAAGGGTCATTGAGGCATTTTTTAAGTGCCGAGAAGAGATGGAAGGCCTAAAAGAAACACAGAAAAGCAAGATAGTTTTGAAAGTTACAGATTAATTTTATTGTATGCTTAAAAAGAAAACAAAACTTTCACAATAGGAATCTGTAGATTCATGTATAATCCTCTTTTTCTATTTTACTACTATTAAGAAATGGACATTTAATTTGGAATTTGTTAATGAGGAAGTGTAGAATTGGAAAAAAAAGTTGTTAAGTATCTACTGTGTTCAGAACACTGCTGGGTGTTGGGGGAGATACAAAGTTCATATAAGAGGACAACCCCCTCCCATCATGGAGTTAACATGGAAGAATTAGCGTTTTAGGTGGATTTTAGAGGATGCTAAAAATAAAATAAAATAAAATAAAAGGAAGAGCAAATATCCACTATCTGGGGCAAAAGGTTTTCTGGAATGACAGAAATACTGAAGTGTAAGTGTATCAAATGTGAGGTAATATTTGTAAAGTGATTAACACAGTGTCTAGCATATAATAGATGCCTAATAAAGGTTTTTCTTTTCTTCAGTGTCTGTTAGGGAATTGACTGGAAAAGCAAAATAAATCATGGAAACAAGAAGAGGAGAAAGAAAAACGGGGGGAAATGAACATGAGGGATTTTTATGCTTGTTAAAATGACACTACTTGTAGAATTTTGTTGTTTTTTTTAGTAGTAGGGAGAAGTACTATAAATATTGATACCAGGCAAATAAATACCTTTTATAGTACAAATATTTATCTTATCAAAGTCCTATGAGTATAAACTTAAGTAACACATTTGGAAATGTTTTGAAAATACAAAAAACCAGAGCTTTTTTAAGCTCTAGTACTTTAAAATTACACTTGGACTTTTGGAATTCCTTGTATAAAATGCTGTTCCAAATATAAGGTAATATTAGTTTCCATTCTCTTTGTGATTTCATAGATCTCTATCCCACCCCTTTCAGCCTAAGTTGGTTGAGGGTAGGTACCATTGTCTATGTTTTCTTCTGTCTTTGTAGGCTCAATGCCAACTACAATGCCTGGTCCACAGAAGATACTGAATAAAATATTTCTGGATAACAGATTCAAATTTTCTCAGGGTTTTTTTTTCCTCACACAAAAGCTGTGCAGGTACACTCAATTAAAACAATGCTTCTTTAAGGATGCATTGTCACTACTCACATTTACTCAATATTTATTTGCTCAATTAATATGTGGTCTGCTAGAGACTCATTGAGTAAATAATTGTCAAGCAAACAAAGGATTATGTTCAATGTTGTCATACCAGATTCTAGATGTGTTAAGTTTATTTTGAAGTTCAATTCTTGACCTCAGTCCCAAATCTAAATTGGCATCTGTCATCTCACCCTACTCCCCCATGCTTGACCCCTGCTGTTGACCAATCCCCTTGACCTCGTGGATTCTCTCTCATCAGACTCCCAGTTTAATACCTTTGGCACATGACTGGCCACAGTTTCCTATTAGAAACTTTTGTACTTGGTCCTGATACCGCTTTATCCTTCATCATTCTCTCCAACCAGCTCCCCAGACCAGAGCAACTTATGCCAGGTGGTAACTCATGAAATATCTCTATCCAGGACTGTAGACATGATAGAAACCTCTGTCCTCTCCTAATCTGTGTCTTTCTTAAATTTCAGTGACCAGAACTACACCCAATATCCTAGGTACAGATGAATCATGTTTTCTATTGTTTTCTGTTTTGTTTCCAAAACCTGTTCCAATAATTCTGTTGGTTCTGTTGGCCACAGCAGAACATAGGGCTGTCTTCAGGGGACACTCTACCATAACTTCTAATAAATAGGAGGTCATCCCCTATCATCCTACATGTATAGTTTGGATTGCTTTTCCTTAAATGCATTACCTAATACCAAAGCTCATTTGGCAGTTTTCAGGCCACTGCCAGACCCTCCTGCAGTCCTTCCCAGTTATCCTGGCATTTCACTACCCAGAAGAGCTTAATATCATTTGGAAACTTGGCAACCTTGTGTACTCCCCCTTGCACATAATTTATAGAAGCATTAAATAAAATGAGTCTCTGGAGAAATCCATTTTTCCCCTCTCCTCCAACCAAAGGAGTGACCACTTAATACTAATTTTTGTTTCCTATCCCAGTCCATCTGTAACTTTGGACGAATGTCTTGAAAGAGTTGTCCTATGGTGGCATATCCATATATAAAACTAGAAAAGGGAAAAGGACGATGGAATGAGAGGTCTTGAGTTTGGAGAACCTGAAGACAGACACTAATGACAAAGGTCTTCACCTATCTATGTATCTTTTATTCTTCTGAAAATAAGATTACATTAGATGATTTGTTATGAGTCCTTCCAATCCTAAAATTCTGACTTTAAATGATAGAACTGAAATCTCAATAACACTCAACAACGGTAATGTTACCTAAATGGTTGATAGCTATCTGGTCACAAACTAAGAATAAGGGATAGCCAAATGACAGCCTCTGTCCCCCAGTGGTGTCTGTGAAATATCAGTATCTTGAGGAAGGCCCCACCACCAATGTGTGGGATGGACCCTCTAGATGGGGATTTATGGGAGGGCATGAACAAGAGAGTCAAACAGGATGAGAAGGTGTGGAATGAGCTTCTGGATAAAGGAGGTCTTTACATGGGAGTTGAATAACTAGGGAATAACTAGGGGGATGTTGTAAAGGAGATTAGCATTGAGAAAGGAATCATAGGACTACAGATTCATACTAATACTGCTAATTATTATTAAACAGGCATTTACTATGGACCAGACACTGTGCTAGACACTTTATAACTATTATCTCCTTTGAATCTCACAACCCTGGGAGGTGGGTGCTACTGTTATTTCCATTTTAAATATGAAGAATTTGACACATACCGTATTAAGTGACTTGCTCAGGGTCACTCAGTCAATACAAGGCTGAAGCCAGATTTGAACTTAGGTCTTTCTGACTCCATCTACTGCACCACCTAACTGGATGGGACTGTAGAGGTCATCTGGTCCAACTTCCTCATTTTACAAACGAGGAAACTGGAGCCCAGAGAAGTTAAGTGACTTCCCAAGGCCACAAAGTAGAATGAGTTATAGATAGGATTTGAATCCAGGACCTCTGAGTCTACATCTAATAATTTTCCACTGCACCACACTGCCTCCCAATAATTAGGAGTAAATAACATTGTAGGTCCCTTCCAACTCTGAGAATCTATGATCTCCATCTGTGATAAGGAAAAAAGTCATGGCAACTTCCAGAGGAAGCCCTCCAATTTGACTTAGGGGAAAGAATGCAATATGAGGTATTTAGGTTACGAATTAGAAGGAATTGGCTCCTGCATATTTTCCAAGGAGGGAAGAGGAATCCTATGTAAAAGCTTTTTTTTTCCAACCCTTTATCTGGAAGGGGTCTCAAATGTTGGCCTATTGCCCTTGATAATACTACTCAGGAAGAAATTACTCAGTTCTCACCTTATTTATTTGCACGTTCTGCCCTAAAAGGGACAGGATAGTTGCTTTACGACCTCCCTTTTCCCCAAATACACTAGAAGAGAAAGGGCAGAACAAAAGTTTCCCTATATGGAGGATGTCAAGCATGAGGCTTATCCAACACCTTTCCTTCATTTTCACTCACTTTAAGTTGGGAACTTCCCCAGCTGGGTTATTCTCAGCACAGGCCAAAAGTGTCCCCAGAGAAATTTAGTGTGGAATCAGAGATACCTGAACTCACTGCAATGTCATTTCTTAAAGAGCTTCCTTTTATAATACTAAGTAAAATCTGCTGAAAGTGAGCACCACATCTCTGGCAGTGACACCCCTTACAAACTGAGCATCTCAGAGGCTCCCAACTGGGCAAGACTTGGCTTCCATTCTCTAGATGGGGCCTGAGCATATTCCTTTCTCCAAGGAGCAAAGGACTGAATTTATATGGTGTTTAACTGGAAAATAGGAAGGGTTTCTAAGCCAAAGGGCCAACTGTCCCAGGATTTTAATGTATTTAGCAAATAATAATACAAAGCCCCAGAAACACACCTAGTAAGAAATAATTTTAGAAAACTGCAGGCTTTGGAGTGATTGAAGGCTGACAGCTAGGAAACCAAACCTTCTATATTTTAGTAGGGGAATTTCCCCTGCTAGCCCACTATAAATAAATCAACTATCTCACTCACAGGTCCTTGGAACAGGAAAGTTGTTTTGCTTCCCTAAAATTCCCTCAGCCCCCTTACTTTTGAAAAATAAGAGAATGAATGATATCCTTCTCAATTATTACTTTCAGCTTTTTCTGAAAATGTAAGGGTTTCTGGATAAACAGTGTGTTGCCATGGATTCCAAATGCATTTGCCTTTGGTGGTGATGGGACATAGCTGCCAATAGTTCTGTTCCTCAGGGCAAAAGTCTCCTCACTGGAAAAATAGGTGTCCAGCTTCCTTCAAGTTTTAGCTAAAGTCCCACCTTCTGCAAAAAGACTTTTCTGGTCCTTCTTGATTCCAGCGCCTTCCTTCTGAGATTACGCCAATATCTTGTGTGTACATAGTTGTTTATATGTTGTCTTCTCCATTAGATTATGAAATTCTTGAGGGCAGGCAATGTTTTTGCCTTTTTGTATCCCTAGTACTTAGAACAGTGTCCTGCATATAGTAAGCTAAATAAATTCTTGCTGACTTGATTTGATTTTGTTTAAGCTTCCATCTTCATGTTTGGAAGCATCCCCCTTTCTTGAAATCAAAGGAAGAAAGAAGAAAACTTCTAGGAGGATCTAAGGAAGGCAGCTATCCCTAAGTCTGCTCTATACTTTGTTTCCTTAAGATAGAAATCTGTCATCCTCTCTGCCTACCCATTGGAGTTATAAGTGGCCTCAGAAGCCATCTACAACTAGATGACTGCTTTAGGAGACAGTGTGGCTTTAGAGTCCAAGAAACCTGGGTTGGAATCACATCTCTTACACATACTGGCTATATGGCCTCAGTCAGATCATTTAACCTCCCAGTTCCCTAAACAACTTTCTAAGACGCTAAGTTATAGAACAGTTGGTGCTCTGCCTTGGTAAAGGCAGTTTCCTCACTGGAAGTTCCCTCTACCAATGAAATCACAAGTCTGAATCTCACTCCAGCCTTCACATACACACTTCACACACACACGCACACACACACACACACACACACACACACACACACACACACACACACACACTGCACTACACCACACCACACCACACCATAATGTTTAAAGGTTTGCATCTCACTTTACATTAAAGCCTTAGAGGGCAGAATTCCTATAGGTGGTATCCATCCATTCTACAGATGAGGCTCAGAGAGCAACTTTCCCATGGTCACAGAGCTAGGATGTCAATGTTGGGACTTGAAGCCAGACTTTTCCTCATTCCAAAGCCAAAGATCTTTACACAACACTATGCTGCTTGCTTTTGTCCAACCCATAACTAAAGCAGGAATCTCCTCTATATCACATCCAACCAATTGGTATCCAATCTCCACTTAAAAATGCTAGGGATTGGGAATTCATGACATATGGAAGTTGTCTACGTGTTACTTTTCTGGTTCCCAAAACTTTGTACCACAACACAACAGTCTAATATGTTTTATTGATTTTCACAAGATCTAATATTCACCATCTTCCAGGGAGAATAGGAATGACTCATTCCCAGACACTGAGCAATTCATTCTAATGGATATGCCTCCGAATCTCCACCAGGGATGCAAGAATCATTTTTCAAGGGAGTCTTGATCATTGTTAAAAGGATGTGCTGGAAAGATATTGCTACAACATTGTTTGGAAAAGAAAGAAAGTTTCTAATGACATTCATAACATCTCCTTAACAATACATTCAGAATTTTATTCATTAACTTGTTAGTTCCTAAAATTGGGTATTTTGAACATCTTCCTAGACAGATGGACCACAGGTCATAGTAGAACATAGTACAAAGAAAGGTTAAAACTCCTATTGTCAAGAAGCTAACATCCTAATGGGGAGAATGAGACATTAGTAACTAGGCATACGCAAGATATATGAAGAACAGATGGATGGAAGGTAATCTCAGAGACAAAGCACCAAAAGCAAGAGGACCAGGAAAGGTCTTCCTGCAGAACACAGAACATGAACCAAATCTTGAAGAAATGAGAGAAATTAAAATATGCAAATGAGAAGGAAGGGAATGCCAGGTATGAGGGGCAGCCTGTGTAAAGGCATGGAATTGAGAGGGCAAATGTTATAGATGAGAAATAACAAATACACACACCCTCTACATCTCTTCTTTTTAGGGTAAGCTCAAATATCACCTCCTCCAAGAAGCCTCTCCTAATCCTCTCAACTGATTAAATAGAGTCTCTACCCAATGGGCACCTATTTCATAGTATCATCATGAACTGTTTTCCCTTCCTCTTCTACTTGTTTTAAATAAAATCTTCAAAACTATTGAAAACCAACCAGACGATTAAATGAATTGCTCTTTGAAAATACATTTCTCTTTAAGAAATCACCCTCTGATTGTTAAGGTCAAGAATTCTATCTCTTAATTCTCTTATATTCCCCACAGTTCCTGGTTCATTGTAAAGCATGTAGTAAATCTTCAATAAATAGAATCACAGAGTTTAAAAGCTAGAAGGGACTATAGAGATGGTATTTGTTGGTTGATGAACTGATGACAGCTTTAGAAATTTAGCCCCAAAGCTCCCAGTAGAACCATAGTCATGGATTACTGGATCTAGAAAGGCGATTAGGGATCTCACTGCTCATCTAACAGCTAATAGATGAGAAAAGTAAGGTCCAGAGAGGGGAAGTGTGAGCTGATCTAGATATAGACAGATGACCTAAGCATCAATGCTAGGATTCACATCCAAATCTCTAGACTCTAAGTTGGGTTCTAATTCCACTGCAACATGCTGCCTCATTAAATAAATAGTTGAGGAATTATTAAATATATAAGTAAAGCATCATCCATAGTGACAGTCTCAATATTTTACAATAAGGAAATGGTAACTAATACACAAAAGCTGCTTTGCTAAACAGCAACCAAATATTTAGATTGATCCATGAGCTCATTGATAAGAGTTTTCCCTACTACCAGCACAGACCACAATATATGTATGCCTTCTCATTCTATTCCATTCTTGTCCATGTCTCTAAATAAATCTACCATAGAAAGTCTATCCAAAAGGAGGAAGGCTTAGCTCAAAATCTTTTCACATTCATGGGGACCAGTGAGGTATTTTGGTCATTCTGCTGCAGTTCTTCATTCTCACAGTGCATCAACTTACCCAAACAACATTGGTCCTTTTTATGCCACATCTTGAACATAAATCATTGTCTGTAACCTGCTGTAATCTTTTCATCCCCGCTATTCATCTCTCCATTCCCCAGCAGGTGAGCTATAATTTTGATTCTTTGAAGACTGAGGTGTTCAATGATTTATACAACATTATTGCATAACTAGGAAAAGGTTCTTTAATTTAAAAAATTTTTAACTTCACAAACACCCCCTCAAAAATGAAATTGTCTTTTGCAAAGTAAAACAGAAAGAAAAATAAAACAAAAATGAAAATGCTAATCTCTAATACCTACAACTTATTTTTTGCATATAAATCTAACTTGTCACTTTTAAAACTGTCTTATTTATGTTGACCTTCTCACTTCCTTTTTTTCTCTTCTGTGCATCTGAAAAGGGCTTTAATGACTCTCTTTTTGGCAATACTCTTGCCAGCCCCTCCAAATAAAGAGAAAAAAGTCCTTGTAATAAATATATAATCAAACAAGACAATACATACAGTCACCAAATTTAAAAGATATACATTTCATTGGGCACTTTGAGTCTATAACCCGTATGCCAGGAGGTAGTATGATACATGACAACAAGAACAGCTAGCATTTATATAGCATGTACAGTGGGCCAGGCACTGTGCTGAGTGCTTTACAAATTCTCTCTTATTTCTTCCTAATAAAAACCTTGGGAGGAAGATACCTGTTATCCCCACTTTACAAGTGAAGAAACTGAGGGAAACAGAATTTAAGTGACTTGGGCAAGGTTATACTGCTAGTAAGTGTCTGAGGTCAGATTTTAATTTAGGTTTTCCTGCCTGCGGACCCAGTGCTCTGTCCACCGAGCTGCCTGACTGCTCCCATCACTGCCAGTTTTCTGGAGCTCTGGTTGATCATTGCATCAATTAGAGTTCATAAGTCTATAAATATTTCCTTTCTTTCAATGATGGTAGTTTTTCTCCTAGATCCTCTCACTTCACTCTGCAACAGTAAGAATATTTTATAATGTGAGTTGTGGCATTGGAGAGCAACGTTGGATGACAGAAAGTATTAAATGATCTCCCAAATGTAATCTGGCCTAGTCTTCTGCTTATGTTTGTATGGAATGAGTGAGAACTTCGCAATTTGGGGTTGTTAACCTTCCCTTCCTCCTCTCCTCCTCCATTGCTCCCGTGAATCACTTTTACCTTCCTTTGTCTGTTTTTCTGCCTTGGTAGGACCCTCCCCCCCTTCTCTTGCTGAACCAGTTGGGAAGAATTTGGTGAGGTATGCCTCTCCACCAATGAGAGAGGAAACAGTTGGGAAAGGGAGCTTGACTTTGTAACTTTCTCTGTCCTTTGTAATTTGCCTCTTCTCCATGATGACTCGTGGGGCAGACTGCCCTCTTCTCCCAGGGAAGAGAATAAACTCCTGTTCTTATCCTAAGACAACTCTGTGTTTACTTTTTTTTAATAACTTAAGGATGAAGGGTATTTTTCATCCCAAACATGTTCAACACTGGACCCAGAATACTGTTGATCTTCTTTTCTTATCAGATAGATAAATAGAAATATATACACATATATGCACAAGTACACATATGTGTATATGTTATATATGTATATGCATATATATGATGTGTGTATGATTATTTATACACGTATGCATGTAGATATGTGTATTGTGCATATGTATATATGCATTGTGTTATATGTGTGTACATAGTTTCTGTATATTAATGGACTTACTCAGTCAGTTGCTCACTCAACTGCAGGTTATCATCTGGAGAAAAAAGGTATTCTTTATCCACTTAGTTTTTCCTCTTTGGATTATAAGACTGATCTCTTTCAAGTAATTCTAGAAGTAACTGAAGAGAGTAGTATTCTGGGACATAAAATCCCCACAATGTCAAACACAAAGAGAAAGATTTAGAGAACCTTATACTCTTATGGAATTTATCTTTCCATTTGGTCTTTATTCAAAATATCCTCCTTTGCCAAATAACTTTGGTGGGCATAAATCTCATTGTTTTATGCCTCAGTAGATATTAATAATCAAAGAAACTTTAAATGGCTATCATTTTAGTTCCATCTGTCAAGAAATTTTGTATGATTTTAATACATATACTTGGGAGACACTTGGTTACAAGAAAGCCCTTGAAGCTGTTTTTTGTTCCATTGAGTCAAATGCTTATTGATTAAATGAAATGCTGATGGGGTTTTAAGTCCACAAATGAAGGACACAATGAGGACTTTCTTGTTTTCTCTTAAATGTGTAGTTAATTGTTTGGCTGTGAATATTGCTGATGTTGAAAATTGCATGTGAAAGCCAGTCAGTTCCTGTCTCATATTTTCCTCACTGTATGCCTAAATATTCTCATAATGATTCTACAAGAGGTGAGAAAGTAGAGGTATGAATCAGTAGTTCTTATCTTTTTCATAATAATCATGCTAATTATTTCTTTTCCTTTATTTTGGTATCTTCCTCTCTTGTAACATTTTGAAAAAAATTAATTCTTGAGAACCTTCAAATTCATGTCACTTACAACATAGGTTGTCTAGCTGCTTTTATTGACCTCATCTAATCATATGCCATTACCACCTCTGCACATTGCACACAGGGTACTGAACCACTTCAGTGTTGGTTTTGTTTTCTTCAAGAATGAGAAGACCTAACTACAGAAATGTTGGCCATCTGTTCCATTTTGCAGCAACTTGAGGTTCTAATTCTAATTCTTTTCTATACTGTATGCTCTTGGGATAATATGATTTAGTTGACTCTCACACCAGGCTTTCTTTTCATTACTTTTCATTGTTTAATGAGGCAATGTTACTCATAATCTATCATCTTCCACATAATATTTTGCAAATGAACTTGTACTCTGAACCAGTGTTGCCCTTGGCTGCCATGTCCCACCACTTGGCAGGGAAATCAAGCATTTGCCAGATGAGACAGTTTCTAAGCTTTGTCTTTTTTTTCATTAGTAATGAATAATATTGTGACTCAGCAATGGTTTTTTAAACACTCACTCAATCATTCCTCTGACATTTAGATTTTTAATAGGAAATGGCATTTTAAATCACAAAAAATTTACTCAAAAATAATAAATTTCAGTCGCAACTTGCATTCTAAGTTCAATTTGCATGATGATGCAATAAACCAATAAAAAAATTTGTTGAGTATTCACTGTGTTTGGTTATGTTAGGAACAAAGGGTAAGGCAGCAGGCAGAAAAAAAGCATAAGACAAAGCTGCTGATCATATAAAATTCATGATCCAGTTGGCGTAATGGCACAGTAAATTACAAAAATGCTAACTGTGTGGCAGATTCTAAGTACAAAAGAGTTAGAGAACAGAGATAAATACAGCTGAGTCATATGAGAAGATTCCATGGAGGTGTGACTTCAACTTGGCCCAATAATACAACAGGCAGAATGGAAGCAAAAGGACAAAGGCAGGCCAGAAGAATACAAAGTGATCAAAATCACTGAGGTAGTAAGCAATCTGTAGTAATTTAACTCCTCTGATCTAGACTTCATTTGAAGATCTCATGGTGTTTGAAAAGGAAAGCAAAGTCTGGCCTGATCAAATCAAAAAATTTAGTTGAAAGAAGAATGAGATAAAATGAAGCTAGGTCATAGAAGGTTAGTTGAGGAGACAGCAATTTCATCTAAACTAATCCATTTGGAATGCTATTTAGTTCATGCAAAAGATTATCTTCATGCAATATTTATAAATATATAGGCATGCATAGTATATATGTACACATGTGTATATATGTGTATGTATACACACACAAAGAGATAGAATTGTTTTGGGACATGCCAAAAGATTAACTAAAGAGAGTGTCAGAATAATGCCATGGGCATTCATCAGCATGATGATGATCATCAGCATGAGGATGATCGTGGCTGAGTTCTTCCTAATTGCTCACTAAGAACTGGATGCTACACATGCTATATATGACATCATAGGATTACAGGATCATAAATTTAGAGCTGGAAGAAGCCTTAGAGATCACCTGATCCAACCTCCTACTTTTCCATAGGAGAAAACTTAAGTCCAGAGATGTCAAGTGACTTGCATAAGGTCACAGATATATATGAATCAAGACAGTTGAACTTCAACTTTTTTTTAGAAAAATGTCAAATTAGAATATATTTATTGCTTTTATTATAGTCTATACCTTGTTCCCAGGGAGAAAAGAGTGTTTTTTAATGTGAAGCTCTAAATAGTTTTAAGTCTTAAATGATATAAAATTATATCCCTACATACATATAGTTTTTATTTTTATTTTCAGTTTTAAATTCTCTTCTTCCCTCCATCTTTCCCTTGCTTATTTAGAAAGTAAAAAATATATAAAACCTATCATATAAATGAAGTCTTGTAAAACATTTACATATTGACCATGTTGAAAAAAGAAAAAAAGGAAGAAAAATAAATTGTTTAAAAACGTCCTTTAATTTGCACTCCGAGTTCATCAGGTCTCTCTCTCTGGGGGTAGATAGTACTTTTCATCATGAGTCCTTTGGAACTGTTGTGGATTATTATATTGATCAAGGCAGCTAAGACTTTCACTGCTGACTGTAAACATTACTGTTACTGTGCACAGCATTCTCCTGGTTATGCTTACTTTACTTTGTATCAGCTCACGTAAATCTTCCAAGATGTTTCTGAAGTCATCTCTTTCATTCTTTCTTCTTTTTATTGAGGGGGTAAGGCAAGGCAATTGCAGTTAAGTGACTTGCCCAAGGTCACACAGCTCGTAAGTGTGTCAAGTGTCTGAGGTCAAACTGAACGCAGGTCCTCCTGATTCCAGGGCCAGAGCTCTATTCACTGCACCACCGAGCTGCACCTCTTTCATTATACCTTATAGCACAATAGTATTCCTTCACAATTATAAGCCAGAACTAGTTTAGTCATTCCCCAAAGATAGGCATCCCCTCAATTTCCAATTCTTTACTACTATAAAAGAGCTACTATAAATATTCTTGTATGTATGGGTCCTCTTTCCTTTTCTTTGATCTCTTTAGGATACAGACCTAGCAGCAGAATTGTTGGGTCAAAGAGTATGCATCATTTTATAGCCCTTTTGGCATAGTTTCAAATTGCTCTCCAAAATGACTAGGCCAGGTCAGAGTTCTACCAATAGTGCATTCATTAGTTTACCTATTTTTCCACATCCCATAATTTGTCATTTTTCTTTTCTGTCATGTTAGTCAATCTGATTGGTGTGAAATGGCACTTCAGAATGGTTTTGATTTGCATTTTTCTAATTATTAGTGATTTAGAGAATTTTTTCATATGACTATTGATAGCTTTGATTTCTTCTTCTGAAAACTGCCTGTTTATATCCTTTGACCATTTATCAACTGGAGAACGATCTAATTTTTAAGAAAAGAAAAAAAGATCATTTTCAAACAAGTAAACATTGTTTAATCTCTAAGCACTCTTTCACCCAATATATGCAAACCTGAATTCCCTCCTTAAGCTCAGTATAGTCAGAGAAGCACAGAATTCCAGAGTTGTAAAGATAATTCCTAGTCTAACAGTTCTTCAAGAGGAACCACTTCACAATCCCTAACAATATCATCTAATTCAGTGTGTCAAATTCAAATAGAAGCAACCTCTTCTGGGCCACATAGTTATGTAGAAAACCATAAATCAGCATTATCTATGTTATATTCTAGTTTTACTTATTTTGTTATACATTTCTCAATTACACGTTAATCTAATTATGGTTGCATTAGTTTTGGAGGCCCCTTGCTGCTTACTAGGAGAGAATTTTACTCCTTTGATCTAGTCTTCATTGAAAGATCTCAAGAGATGGGAAACATACTGTCTGTCAAAGAAATTCATTCTACTTTGGGATAGCTCCAATTATTAGGAAAGTTTGTCCTAAATCAGAATACAGTCTCCCTGTAACTTCCATTCATTGCTGCTAGTTCAGCCCTCTTACACCAAAAATAAGTCTTCCATGTCACAATATTTTAAATACACAAAAACAGACATCATATTCCTACTACCTCTTTTCTTCTTGAAATTAACCTGAGGTCTTTCAAATGATCTTTGTATGGTAAAGTTTCTAATTGCTCCACCATTTTGGTTATCCTTCTCTGCATTATACCATATTATCCACATCCTTCCTAAAACATGGTGCTCAGAGCTGAACAATATTATAGATATAGTCTTGCCAAGGTACATCATAACAGGCTTAGCCCCTTCCCACATTCTGTATCCTATGTCTTTATTAGCACAGCCAATTATCATGTTAACTTATTGGTTATTATGAGTTACTACTGCCTCTCATTAAGATGTATTATAATCCATTAAAACCTCAAATCTTTTCTGCTATTATCAGGGTACTCACATACTCCATTTTTATTTGTTTAGTCAATTTTTGAAATGGAAGCATGGGGCTTTACATTTATCCTACTTTATTAAATTTATCTAATCACTATAGCCCGCCTCAAGATATTTTGAAATCCTGACTATCGTCTAACATGCTATCTACTCCTCTGAGCTCTGTGTTAGTCGCAAACTGGATCAGCATGTCATCAACTAGCACAGCATCAAGTAACGCACCCTACAGTATGCCATTAGAGACCTCTTTCCAAGTTAGCGTAGATGAATTAATGACTACTTTTATCTGGTCATTCAACTTGTTCCAAATCTGCTTAAACGGATTGTCATCTTGCCTATACTGATTCATCTTGTCCACAAGTACAGCATGAAACATCTCGTCAAATGCTTTTTCTTCTTCTTTTCCCTGTTATCTAGGTATATAGCACATGCATGGAATTACTCTGATCTACCAGTCTAATATCCCTGTGAAAAAAGGCCAAATCTCACCCAAATGGAATTCAGCTACATCCCTTCAAGACACAACTGAGATAAAGGAAATAAGTCAACCACGCTTAACAACTGACACAGATGCCAGAAAGTCTCTAAACTATAGTCCATATATTCTACTCATAGACAAAGTTTTTAGGGTCTTGATTCATACACTCTTTCCTCTTACTACACAGGTAAATCTATCAAACTAAATGATCTCTTTTTAAGTCCTCAACTGGATTAAAAAGAGTAACTTGGAAAGGGAAGGGGCATGCTGAAAGAAAAAACAGTAACAGCTAGGGAGGAAAGACAAAGAGCATGAAAATTAGACACAAGAATTTTAAGAGTGCAGCAGTCTGAGGTCATGAAAACTGTCTTTGCAACTCTATAGTCCCTGAGGGCATCACTGCATTACAGCACAGGGTAGTCACTGCCCGCATTTGTTGCCCCGACTTCCTCTCCTCTTATGCATTCCTCAGTCCTTTGCAATCTGGCTTCCAACTTCATTGCTCAATGGAAACTGCCCTATCTAAAGTTATCAGGGATCTCTTAATTGCTGAATCTGATTGTCAATTCTGTTTCTTGTTTTCATCTTTCTTAACCTCTGAAGCATCTGAAGTTGTGGACTACCCTGGATTCCTGGGTGCTCTCTCTTCTCTGGGTTTCCATGACACTACTATCTCTTGGTTCTCTTCATACTTGTCTGAACACTACTTCTCACTCTTTTGGTAGCATGTGAACTATATTGTGACCCTCTAACTTTGGGGTAACTTTGCCCCTTGGCTTTTTCCTGAGTCCCCTTCTCTTCTTTCTCTATAATCTCTCATTTGGTGATATAATTAGCTATGATCGATTTAATTGCCATCTCTAGGAAGATAACTGAGTTGCAAACATGCAGCTCCAACTACTTATTGATATGTTGTCATTTGCTTCAGAAACAACTCAAATTCAACATGTCCAAATGAGAATTCATTACACTCCTCCAAAGCCCATCCCACTTACCAACTTTCCTATTACCATTAAACATTCTATCATTCCTCTGGTGAAACAAATGCATGTTTTAGTGTGTTCTTTGAATCCTTACTCTCACTCTTACCTCATACAGCCAATCTTTAGTTGCCATATCTTGTCTATTTCCATATCTTCACTTATTATTTGAACCACTGCCAAACTTTCTGAATTTGTGTCTAATTTAAGTCTTTCTATACTCCAAGCCATCTTTCACCCAGCTGCCAAATTGGTTTTCTTAAAGTGTAGGTCAGACTACATCATTCCTCTATTCAAAAACTCCTTTGATTTTCTATTACTTCAAAGATGAGCTATAAACTCCTCTTTTTGGCAACTAAAAACATGAGCAAACTGTCCTCAAACTACTTTTCCAATCTCATGGTACATTTCTCCCCCTCTATGTATAAGCAGTCTAGCCTACCTATTTCCTCTACATCTGTAAGACTACATTTTCCAACTCCGTGACTTGGTTCCACTTTTCCCCATGCCTAGATTGCTCTCCCTCCTCACCTCCACATCTTAGAATCCCCAGTTTCCTTTGAAACTCAGCTTAAATGCCACCTTCTACAGAAAGCCTTTTACCATTATCCTCCCTTCTATCTGTTCCTCTTGCCTTTAACCCACAATCACTTGTACATATATTTATATATATTAGATAAAACTATATCCATAGTCACATATGTACATATTTTATATATGTTAATATAAGTATACACATATATATACATGCAAATGTAAATTAATCTATCATTTACATATTTATAGATGCAGTTATACAGATAGTTGTAGTTGTACACAAAGTTATATATGCACATGTCTATGTATGCATATGTATATGTGTACACGTTATCTCTCCCCCCGTCACCCCACTAAGCTATAAGCTCCTTTAGGGTGAGCATTGTTTCACTTAGATCTTTGTATCTGCAGGACCTAGCATAGCATCTGGCACTTAGAAGGTACTTAAAAATTGTTCAATGACTGACCAATGTTCATAATGAAACTAAGTCATGAAGAAAAGTTTAAGTACAATTGAGATGATACTTTGCTTAGGAAGTCTAGGAATTATTAAAAAAAATTGGAGGAGGCAGAATTCTATCCTAAATAAATTTTCAAAATTTTAAAATAGTTTTTACTTTGTAAAGAGATAAACTCTCAACTATCTGGAAAATTTGACTTTCCAGATGACCAAAGTTTTACTAGGCATCATTTGCATTCTATTCATTTCCATTTAACTTATATATTTTGAAATTTTCTTCCATTTTTTCGAGTCATGTTTATCCTGACTTCCCAGTTTAAGTTTAGTAAGGGAAAGAACAATTCTTCTACAATAGTAACTTAATTATCAAGTGTGGCTAAAAAATCAGGGTGCTATCATTACATGAAGCTTAACTCACAGGTACAGTGTATCTTCATGGACAGGTTTCTTCTTGCACAGGATATAGTAATTAGATTTCAGGATTATAACTGTGCTTATTGTTAACTCAGTTACACATTTTTAGAAATACATTGCTTTACCAATCGCAGATGTTACAACTAGTAACC
>CM053598.1:126680184-126726793 GCA_028646575.1 Pseudocheirus occidentalis
CTGGTCCCAGCTCCCTCCTGAATCTGCCAGACAATCACCTAGATTCAGGAGCTGAAAGCTTACAGGTTCTCCTCCAGTCCTCAAGGATGAAAAGCTCCCAGGTCCTTGTCCAGTCCTCAAGGCAATCCCTGGCACACACTGAAGTTCACAAGGTTCAGCACACCTCAAACCCTTCACGACTTCTTTTGCCTGGAACTCAAGGATCAGCCAGGCCACCAACAAACAAAGTCCCATCCTGTTCATATCTTCAGTCAGCCACTCAGGAACCAAATCCAAGATCTGTCCTGTCTCTGTAATTCTCCTTCTTATAAAGACTGGCCTTCTCCCAAGTCAACATGGTTCAGGGGAGTGTCTCAGCCAATAGCATTCTTCCAAGTCACAGGGCAATTCACACCTTTTCACCAATGGACAGAGTTCTATATTTAACACTAGGTTACTAGGATCTACTTAACATCTGATCAAACAAATTAGTTACCATTACAGAAGCCTATGCTTTGTATAAATGTGTAGTGTGATTTTTTATTTTATGTATGCTTCTATTTTTTTGTTTAATAATTTTTGGTTTTTTAGAGACTATAACTTTTAAAAGTTAAACCTCCTCCTGAATATACTATAGAATTTAAAGGATTGCTTATGAGTGGCTGAACAATTATGGTATATGAATGTAATGTATTATTTCACCATAAAAATGATGAGAAGTGATTTCAGAGGACTGTAGGAATTATGACTTGAGACAGATGGAAGTGAGAGAACCAGGAGAACAGTTTATATGAAGACAACATTGTAAAGAACAATTTAAAAAAATTTAAAAACTCTGATCAACCATGTCTCTAGAGGACCTATGATGAAGGATGTTACTTCCTGATAGAGGTGATGAACTCAAGATAAAAAGAGAAACTTTTTAAGGCATGGCCATTGTGTGGATTTGTTTTTTCTCGATTTTTCCCTTTTAGGTTTTAATTAGTAGGGGAGGAGAGAGAGAGAGATGATTACAAAAAATAATGCCCCCCCCAAAAAAAGATGAACATGGAAGCATATTATTTTTAAAAATGCACAGAAGAGACAGGAGGGGGGAAGGGTGATGGGGGGGATGATGGAGCAGTAGGGAGGTTAGGGAAGAGGGTTGTTAGAAGCACACACTTCTGTAAAGGGACAGGGACAATGTAGAGAATAGAACAAGTGGGGGGCAGGATAGGAAGGAGGGAAATATAGTCAGTCTTTCACAATATGTTCATTGTGGAGATGTTCTGCCTAACTACACATGTATGGCCTGTATTGAATTGCTTGTCTTTCCAGTGGGGGTGGGTGACAAGGGAGAAAGGGAAAGAATCTAGAATTTAAAGTTCTAAAATCAAATGTTTCATATATATATAATTTACATACAACTGGGTAATAAGATATACAGGCACTGGGGTAGGGAGATCCATCCTGCCCTACTAGAAAGTCGGAGGGGTGATGGGGGAGGATATAGGAGAGAGCAAATTTGGGTGGGGGGATATATAGTAGGAGGGCTCTTCTGTGGTGGTGGGTAGGGGAAATACAGGGAGAATTTGTAACTCAATATCTTGTGGAAATTAATGATGTAAACTAAAAATAAACAAAAGTTTATATATATGTGTGTGTGTTTGTGTATATATATATATATATATATATATATATATATACACATGAAATAAAAATACACAGAAGAGAACAGAAGGGCAAAAGGGGGCACAAACTTACAGGACAATTTTGAAAGTAGAGTTTAGAATCTATTATATACTTTTCAAAAAGCTAAGTGGTTTGAAATGGAGAGTCATTATTTCATATATAATCCTCTTTTTTTCTGTGTTTTGCTGTGTATATGGAGATGCTGGTTATAGGGATGTTTAAATTCAGAACAAAAAAAATCAGGGGATTTTTGTTCAAGAGTGGAGGTGGTCTCTGAAGTCTCTTCCAACTCTGAGAGTCTGAATTTTACTTTGAAAAAAGTGATCCTCATCTACCTTAGGAAGAGAGGGTTGGGAAGGAAAAAGAGGTCTTTCTTTACAATGAGAAACCTTGATCATTCTCAGAAAACCCAATTACCCTGATAATTTGAGTTGTCAGGATTTCTACAAACTCAAGTTTGTTTTGGTCAACTCCAAAAAGGAGACAAAAACTGCACTTGGTAACCATTTTTGGTTGGTTTACAAAACTAGTAGTCACTGGTAAAAATGTTCACTTCTGAAAAACAAAAATGGCTGAAGAGAAGTAGCCCTTGGCAGACTTTCTGGAGGGAGTCAAGTTTAGCCTACATATTTGGCTAAAATTTCTCTTCATCCATCCTAGCTACCAATCAGGCTCCTACAAACTTGGAAACCTTGAACTTTGACAAGGCATAGGCTCAGGTCTGACAAATGGGCTTAAATATTGGGGTTTGGCTCCTTTTTCCAGATCTATGTTCAGTACAACTGAATGAATTGTAGGGAGTTCTTGTAACTACCCTTTTGATAGAATCCAGAGTAATTAATGGGAAAAGAATGTCAGTTCTAGGCAGACTTTATGATGTACATCCTTGGCCCTGACTTTAGTTAAAATGATGTGATGTATCTCCTGAGGTACTGAGAGTGATTCTGAAAAAGGAGAGTATATGAATTCTTGGTCTCTGGGGTAGTGACATCAGATGCAGCCATGCTTATCTGAAGATAATTGACATTGCTAACATCCTGGTTAGAGACTCTGCATAATATCCTTTGTTATGCATAGGAGCTACAGCCTGCTGCTAGGTCATTAGTGATAACTCATTTTTCCCTTCATTGATCTATCTTTTTGAAATAATCTCCTTCATGCTTTTAGATTATTCTTTGATGTGACAAATGGGCAGTCTTCAAAACTGGCACAGAGAATTATTCTTCAATTGATAGTGTCTGATTGTTAACATTCAGGGTGCAATAGACACCTTTCCATGGCCTTAGGCAGTGAGGCATTTTATTCATTAAAAGTTTTGAGAGACCAAAAGGTATAGAGGATAGAGACCCAACTTGAATCAAGTAGAGCTGGGTCTAAGCCCTACCTCTGTTGGCTACTGACTTTGTGATGCTGAACAAGCCATTTAATCTGATAGTGTGCTCTTTAAAACTATAAGCTGCAGAAAAAGTACCAACCTGTTGTGGTAAGGGAAGTTTCCTCACTGACATCTCCCCATACCAGTACAACCACAGATCTGGCCAAAAAAAGGAAAAAGATTTTGCAAAGGGGTTATTTCTTTAAGACTGGAAAGTATTTGGAATCCAGAATAAGATAATTATTGCTCACATTGAGATAATTCTTTAAGGTTTACAAAGTACTTTTCCCCTCAAGTAGTAGTATTCTCACGTTATTGGGGGAATGGGGTGCAGTATTAAAACCCAAGAGAATAGCTTGCCTTCCAAGGGTCACATACCTAGTAAATGTCAGGACTAGGACTACTAATCAGGCCTCTTATTTTCATATCCAGTGTTCCTTCCATTCTACTGTTCCTCACTCTCTCAGAATGGCAAGTAAATGGATCTTGAAATGAATTCGAATGTAGCTGTAGTAGAAAGAATAGGTCATACTTTCTGGAAGTACTTTCCTAAAATTCCTGGGACATCCAAATGATCCCCTTAAGATCCTTCCTGTGTTCTAGGAAGTCAGCCACATGCCTGCTATTTGCATATGCAATTAATGTTTATTATTCAGTAGATAGCAGTTACGTTTCGAGTCCAATAGATGACCCCATACATTTGTATTTGTCTACTTTTTAGCACAGTGGAGCTGACTGTATCAAAGTAGTTCATATATTTATGACCATTTTTATCAGACTCGGAGCATATTTCATTATTTTAAATGGTTACAGAGATTTCTAGTTCTTGTATTTTTGCTTTTATGGCATATTGTTGGTAGGGTTATAGAAGTCAAAGCTAAAAAACCAAAACAAACAAAAGAAACAAAAACCTGGCCATAACAAGGTACATTAATAAGCAATTGGCTTCTGGGATTAAACCCCATCCAAGTCAGTCAAATGCCTGGGGGTTGGCAGTCCTAATTGTTGGTCATATCTATGATTTATTTGCTGCTGAGTCTTTAGGATTACCATCCTCAATTATAACATTGTTTCTATGGGAAAATATGATCCACTTTACAACCGTCTGCTGTATGATTTAGTTTCCAGAACTGAATTCTGACCAAAAAAAAAAGTGGAAACTGACTATATTCTCCCAACATTTGCTTTATTGGGCTCAAATTGAATCCTGCATGTCATCCATTCATCTACCTTTTTAAACTGCTGGCCTGTGTAGATAGTATTGTGATCTGTGGATTCTTTAAGCTAAGAGCATAAGAAATTCTTTATTAGGGCCATAATAACTCATCACAGCTGTACTTAATAAGTAATAATCTCCTGGATGTCAGAGACTGTTATCTTTTGTATCTCCTAGCGTAGGACTGGACACATAGTTGTATTGTTGTTGTTGTTGTTGTTGCTTAGTTGTGTCTGACTCTTTGTGACCGAGGTATACCCGGCCCTTCTGTCTTCTACTGTCTCTTGCCATCTCTCTGAGTTCATGTTAATTGTTTCCATGACATTATCTACCCATTCTCTGCCATCCATTGCCTTCAGTCTTTCCCAACAACAAGGTCTTTTCCAATGAGTCTCATCTTCTCATTGTGTGGCAAAAGTAAGCTTCAGCATTTGACTCTCTAGTGAATGCCCTGCACTAACTTCTTTAGGTGTTTCTGATTTGAACTCCTTAATGTCCAAGGGAAACTCGAAAGTCTTCTCTAGCACCACAATTTGACAGTGTTGATTCTGCAGCACTCAGTTTTCCTTATAATCCAACTCTCAAAGCTGTACATTGCTACTGGAAAAACCGTTGCTTTGACTATACAGATCTTTGTCAGCAATGTGATGTCTCTACTTTTTAGCATTTTGCCCTGATTTGCCATAGCTTTTCTTCAAAGGAAATTTCAATTTTAATTTTATTTTTTAAGTAGTATTTTATCCCCATACTCCTTTTACATGTTAAGAGAATTTTAGCATTCATTTTTACAATATTTTGAGTTGCAAATATTTCTCCCTTCTTCCTTCTTCTGAAAATGGTAGGCAGTTTCATATAGTTTACATGTGTGCTATCATGTAAAAATATTTCCATATTAGTCACAATTGTGAAAGAAGAAACTGATCAGGAGGAGTAGAAAGCATGAGAAAGAATAAAGTGAAAAAAACATTCTTTGATCTGTGTTCAGAGTCCATCCAGGATTTATCATTTTCCTTTTATCTCATATTAGCCATTCTACTAGGTGTGATGTGGTACCTTAGAGTTGTTTTAATTTGCACTTCTCCATTCAAAAGTGAGTTAGAGCATTTTTTCATGTGCCAACAGCTTTGATTTCTTCATCTAAAAACTGTCTGTTCATATTCCTTCACCGTTTATCAGTTGAGGAATAGCTTGTGTTCATGTAAATTTGACTCCATTCTCATATATTTGAGAAATGAGGCCTTTATCAGAGACACTTGCTATAAAAATTGTTTCCCAGCTTCCTGCTTCTAATCTTGGTTTCTTTGGTTTTAATTTAATATAATCAAAATTATTTTACATTTTGTAATGCTTTCTATCTTTTGTTTGGTCGTGAATTATTTCCCTCCCCGCATATCTGACATGTGGACTGACAATCCGTCTTTTCCTAGCTCTTCTAATTTGCTTATGGTGTCTATTTTATGTCTGAATTGTGCCAAAGGTCTGTCATCTCTAACTTTTCTAAATATTTTATTTACCTCCTTAGTTTCTTCCTCATTTATATTTTGGTTGGATTTATCAAATTCTGAGAGGAAACAGTTGAGGTCCCTCACTAATATAATTTTGCTGTCTATTTCTTCCTGTAACTCATTTATCTTCTTGTTTACAAATTTCAATGCTATACCACTTGGTGCACATATGTTTAGTATTGATATTGCTTCATTGTCCATGGTACCTTTTAATAAGATGTAGTTTCTTCCTTATCTCTCTTAGTTAGGTCTATTTTTGCTTTTACTTTGAGATCAGAATTGCTACTGCTGCTTTTTTTTTTTTACTTCAACTAATGCATGATAGATTCTGCTCCAGTCCCTTACCTTTACTCTGTGTGTGTCTCTTTGCTTCAAGTGTGTTTCTTGTAAATATCATTGTAGAATTCTGGTTTTTGATCCACTCTGCTATCCACTTCTGTTTTATGGGTTTATTTCAATTTTCTTTTAATTTTATGACGGCAGTTGCCGTTTGCAGTGATCTTTGAGTCCAAGAACATAAATCTGACACTGCTTCCCTTTCTTCTCCCTATGTTTGCCAGGAAGTGATGGAATCAGTTGCCAAGATCTTAGGTTATTTAATATTTGTTGAGTGAATGAGTAAAAATCCATTTATTTGAATATTTTCATCATGCTCTATAAAGAATTAGGATATAAAGGATAAAATAAAATAAATATGCAAAGTGTTTTTCAAACCTTAAGACATTATGTAAATACCAGTGATGATGATGATGATGATGATGATGATGATGATGATGAATATAAATATAAAATGTCTCCTGTCCTCTAGGAGTTTCTAGCATAATTATGGGAACAGGTCATTTGTGTAAGAAGATCCTAATGTGAAAACTATTAATTGAATGGTATAAACAATAAATGCTATAAGAATTTGGTTTATTTGAAGAAGTAAGAGGTTGGTTTAGGTTCTAGTGCCCAGGGGAGGCTTCCTAGTGGAAGTAAGACAAGACCTACATTTTGAAGGAAAAATTAAACCACAACAACAAAAAAAGACAGGCAAAAAGTATAAGGAGTGCGTTTCAGGTAGGGAAAATGACTTGAATAAAGGCAAGGCAATGAAAATGCACTAGATGTTTGTGGGAGGGTATATTTGGCCAGTTCTAGAGGAACAAGGAGGGAAGTGGCCTAATCAGTGGTTATAATGTGGGATAGGATATCGGGGTCAGACTGTGGATGAATTATAGACGTGAACACTAATTACATATTTTAACATTTGTTCTGACAGCAATGTCCAGAGAACAGTAGAAATATCCGGGAGGTACAGTGCGCATCCTATAACAACAAGCCTTTCATGGGTCGATTTTATGAATGGGAACCATTTGCAGAAGGTAAGAGAAAACCTAAATAACTTATGGTAATTATTTGTAAAATTTCTCCAGATTTTTTTGATTATTGAATTTGAATTTATTGGTTTACATATGTCATAGATGTCTAGCACAAGGGTGGGGAACCAGATTTGTTCTGTGAAGTTTGGATTCAGTCCAAGGGCTGCACTTGAGGGCTTAGAAGGCCACATGTGTGCTTGAGGCCACAGGTTCCCCAACCCTGGTCTAGCATATTATTTACAATTGCTTTTGCCATTGAAGACTTGGTGTTGGAGGGTTTGTCCTCGTATGTAACCTCTAAGAAGAAGACTAGAAAAGAAACATTTAAGGCCTTCCATTTTCATTTAAAAAAATGATTTAGTGTTATATGTTGGTTCGGCTTGTTGGCAGTGCCTGGAGTACTTGGGGATTTCTTTTATTTGTTGATGCTTAAAGTTCCAATATGTTTTTAGAACTAAGAAACAAATGGACTTGTTGAGTTTGTTTTGTTTTCTGTCAAGAATGAATTTTTTTGGGGGGAGGAGATGAATTAATGGAATTAAAACATTTAACTATTTAATTTTTTTCATTTGTTTCTTCCCTTGAATCTTGAGACAGGGTCAATCTTTTGAGCTTGTATTCTTGATCATTAAGTATGTCATTTAATATATTAGCAAATAGTTGTGCCCATGCTCTGATAGCAAGAGAGAAGATTAGAGGAATTTAATGAGAGGATTTAAGGATGAAAGTAGAGACAGATTTATTGATGTGGATAGATAGATGTTGCTAGTTCTCATCAGTGGACTTTATATCTTTTTGTTAAATTATATATAAGATCATCTGTCGAGAGCATAGTGGTAGAGTGGAAGATGGGAACTTACTGTGATAGGTCAAGAAAAGCTACATCAAGGAAATTGTAAAAAGTCAATTAAAAGAGTGACACAGCCTTATGGAAGATCTGATATTAAAGGCAATTGTGAAATAACTTCCATGGAGTCACAGGGTAACATATTTGGTTCTGGAAGGGAACCTAGAGGTCATCTTGTCCAATCCCCTCTCAGATGGATGAGGAAACTTAAGCTCAAGAGGAATGAAGGGGCTTGCTCAGAGTCACACAAGTGACAAATCACAAGGTTCAGGAAGTAGAACAAGTTTATAATAACTTGGAATGAGGCAGACAGATAATGTAATAGACTGAATTCTGGCCCTAGAGTCAGGAAAATCTGAGCTCAAATCTGTCCTTAGGTATTAGCTGTGTGATTCTGGGCAAATTACTTCACCTTTGTCTGCCTAGTTTCACACTAAATGAAATAAAAATAACAGTACCTACATGCAGGGTTGTCAGGATGAAGCAGATATCATTTACAAGGTCCTTTGCTTAAAGCACAATGTGAATGCTAGCATTAAGAATGAGCAATTGGACTGAGGGTTATGTGAGGGACTGAATGAAAATAAAGTAGAGGTCTTATGGTGAGTAAAGAGCAAGTTAAGTTGGTTTGGGAGAAACGACTAAGAATTTTGTGAATGAGAGGAACAGCACCAGCCTCACTATCTGGACATGGACATAGTCCAGGGTTGTGGCCATACTATTTGTGGCTGATATGAATATTATCAAAGGTAAGGGATTGCTAGGTGGCACAGTGGATAGAGTGTCAGGTCTGGAGTCAGGAAGGTCTGAGTTCAAATATGTCTCAGAGTGTGACCCTGGGCAAGTCACTTAACCCCATTTTCCTCAGTTCCTCATCTGTAAAATGGGAACACACTAGAGAAGGGAATGGCAAACCATTCCAGTGTCTTTGCCAGGAACACTCCCAAATGGGGTCACAAAGAGTTGGACATGACTAAAAACAATTGAATAAAACAACTAGGAAAGGATCAGGGGACCAGATAGGCTGTCATTGTGGATGCTAAAAATCAGTGGGCACCATGGAAGGTGATGAAGTAAGAGCAAGAGTGTCAGTCAGTAAATGAAGAAAGCATCTAAAAAGTAGAATAAGCCTTAGGTGGGTATGAGAGGGTGAGCCACTGAAGGGGTGGACAGTGTGCAACATTGGCAAGGATTGTTAGTGTAGGGAGGTCCTCTGAGCTAGTAACTAGCATAGAAGCCAGCACACATACAAAAAAAGGGGCTTAATGCTTTTTGTTGGTGGTGCATATGCATAATAAAGGCAGGAATGGTGGACTTCACCTCTTTCTTAAAACTTCATTTGTATTCTGATCAGGAAATGGATGTCTCCAGCCAACTCCTTATTTTTATTTATTTATTTGCTTACTTATTTTCTATCCACCCATGTATTTATTCATTTAGTTATTTAGTAGGTGGGTAGGTGTGGGTGTATTTCTGGAACATAAGCTTTGAATAAATGCTTTTTGAAGGACTCTATGTATAAACATGTGTGTGCATCTTTAAAACAGGTTTTGGGGGAAGGGGGTTAAGGATACAGGCTCATAATCAGGGGTTTAGTAGGAGTTAAAAGGAATTTTCCAAATCATAAGAGAGAGTTTTCTGGAGCTATGGACCTCAAATCAGCGCAAGACAAAGAGAGTCAAAAGAATAGATATAATCTTAGCTAGGGTATGTTCTGCTTGCTGAAATGTTGGCTGTCTGGCTAGGTCAGTGGTTCCTAAACTTATTTGACCTACCACCCCCTTTCCAGAAAAAAAATATTACTCAGCGCTCCCTGGAAATTAATTTATTGAACTCAGAATAGGTTATTCATCACCCCCCCCCCCCAAATGCACCTGTGACCATCACAGTCCCCCTGAATCACTGCAGCGCCCACTAGGGGCATGTAGCGCCCACTTTGGGAATTCCTGGGCTAGGTATATGCTAACTCCCTAACAAGGGAGGGGCTTTTTAGCCATTACACCTTCGGTAAGTGGGTGCAAAGAAAAACAGTCAATCCTGAAGAGCCAATGTGAGGTGGATGGTAGCAGAGAGCTACTCAATGACCATACAATCAGTAGAAATGCCAAGCAGAAATAAGGTCGTGCAGATATGGTTCCTGGCAGAGGGAAACATGATTGTATCATCAGAGGCCATTGTCTGCTCTGGAGAATTGGAAGTGTGAGTTGTCATTGCCAAGTGTGTCCCCTGGCCACATGTTTCTTCATCACATCTGTTGTCTCAGCCTGTACTTTTCCCCACTGTTGAATTGTTACCTCATGTATTCATGGTGGCAATCTTTTTGTTGTTGTTACTTAATGTTCTATGTTATTTGATTAAAAGTCTTTTGTTTCACACAAATATTTTCTCTGGCTGGTACAAAGTAAATATATTAGTGTGAGCTTTTGAGCAGTGGTTTTGAGTGAATACCAACCCCTCTATAACCTTTAATCTGGGATGGATTTTGGGGTGACTATGAGGGTGTATACAGTTGTAGGTGGGGATATGGGGGACGGGAGCTATATTAGCGCTGCATGACAAAGATCCAGGGTTTTCATAAACAAACTAGTTAAAATGTATTCACGTTTAAGAATTATAGTATTTGTCTATGAGTCTATATATGAGTTAGCAGTTATTTTACTGGGAGGGAGTACCAGTGAAGGAAAAGTAAACTCCATCAACAGTGCCCACCATCAAGGAATCTGCTCACATCATCATTTCCATGTGAGTTGGAGTTGTACTGTCAAATGACTATGTTTCATGATTTATTTGGTTGTCTGCCAGCATTTGTTTTCTGAAACTGCCTGGAGTTTGGCTGTGGTGGGTTAGGAATACTCCTACTTGGTCTCCTTTAATTACCTTCAGTTCATCTAGAAAGCATTTTGCCAATTAATTGGTAGTATCTTTTAGCAGAATGAGCGCTAAATGACCTCTTAAGAGCACTGTTACAGCCATTATTCTTCTGTCACTGATTAGCTGTATGATCTTGAGGATGTCACAGAATTACACTGAGTCTCAGTGACCTTGTTGAAAAGTGGGATGGTCAGAATACTCATACTAAGACTGAGCTCTAAAATGGATTCCTCTCAGTGTGGTGGTGATTGTTTCCCCGACTTGTTACACTGTTCCTGAAGGCACTTTTAAAGACATAAAGAATGTTTGAAGGGCAGCTAGGTGGTACAGTGAATAGAGCACTGGCCCTGGAGCCAAGAGGACCTAAGTTCAAATCCAGCCTCAGACACTTAAGACTTACTAGCTGCATGACTGTGGGCAAGTCACTTAACTCCAATTGCCCAGGCTTCCCCCCACAAAAAAGAAAAAAAAAAGAATGCTTGAGTCAAACTGTTGATGTCCCATGAATATTTCATATTCATGTCTGGTTTATACTCAGGTCAACTCAACATGCATTTTTAAAGTGACTGTTATGAGATATAAAGGCAAAACTATAAGCAGTCCCTGTTATCAAGGAGCTTATATTCTGCAAGCGTTCCTAGATCGTTTGGTATTTTAATATTGGTATTTGTTCAGAGGCAAAGAAGCAATAATAATGGAGGCATGCTGGTACAATGCTTTGGCACTGGAGTCAGATGACCTGGGTTCAAGTCCTGTCTCTGATTCTTGCTACCTATGTGACCCGGATTAAGTCACACCTTGTGCCTCAGTCTTCTTATCTGTTAAGTGAGGGGGTTGATCTAAATGTACTCTGTGAACCTTCCAGTTGTAGCTCTATGATGGCTATAACTCATATTCATATAGCTCTTAAATGTTTTCAAAGCACTTTACAATAAGGTAGGTGCTCTTATCATACCCATTTAACATATAAGAAACCTGAGACTCAGATATATATAGTGGTTTGGCCAGTGCCACAGAAGCACCTTACCTAAGATTCTACAATGACAGGTGGTTAGTGAACATTTGAGGCCCTTGGCCCTTGGCATGAATCAGCCATGAGTTTTTTGTGGTAGGCTAATTATCATTCATAAACCTGATTTTACTTCAGGGAAGTAAAGGTCTATGCAAGAAAACAGATTACCCATCAAAGTGTCATTTCAAGTAATTTTCCATGCAAAACTTGTTGACATGTTTCGTTTAAAATCCTTATATCAAAATGGTTGTAACTGAGACAGAGTCTGTCTTCATTGCAATCAAAAGTCCCTTGGCCTTTGTTCACAGTGGAGGTTACTTTGATTTAATTGTGTTTCCTCTTCCCTAATTCCCAGTATGACCAGAATGAGTGGCTAATGGTCCTGGAGTGGGTGTTTGCGTTTGATGGCCTGATTCTTGTGCTGGGTTCTTGGGTTTGTTTGGATGCCTTTTCAGCTCACATGTGTCTAGTTGGTTAAACAGCTGCACTCATTTAACACAGTGCCATATAGAATAGTAAACACATTCTCCCACCAATCCATTCATTTGGCCAGATGGTTCTTCTTAGGCACTTAATCTTGTTTCCTGGATATGGTGACCCTGCCTTTTGATAAGGTCTCTGGGAATTTTTTCTCACAGCACTAGTCTTACCATTTGCAAAGGCCAGCTCCAGTGGAGCTAAAATAGACTGTTAAAAAGGAAGACTTCTGTTTTGCTTTCCTGTTAGCACCTCTTTAAGGTTAAGGGTTGATATTGTAGAAAGTAGTACCTGTGTCTGTATACCACTAGCCTAGTTATCAAACATTTATGAAGTGTGTGCTATGTGCTCAGTGATAGGGTCCCTGATCCCTATCATTAGTACACCCTGAGGGAAAGGTTGCAAAAAGCTGAATTAGGTAAAAACCAACTCTTGAGCCTTTGGCAAAAATTGACTTCAGACATTGCACAGAATCATGGCAAATTCATAATTGGAAAGAGACTTCAACAATCATCTACTAAAACAAAGAAGAAGGAGAAGAAGGGAAAAGGAAGACAAAGACAAAACAATGGGTGAGTCTCCTCAACTTCTAGGGCCTTTGTTACCATGTCTATGAAAGGAAGGGATCAAGGTACACAGTCAATAAGGTCCTTTCTAGTTCCAAACATAAGAACCTATGGTCTCTTCTACAACATATCTAACAAGTGATCACATCCAGCATTCTTTGGAATCTCTAATAAGAGTTCATAGATCTTTAGCTGGAAAGGATTTCAGAAGTCATTTAATCCAGAGCTCTCATTTAACAGATGAGGAAACTGAGGTCCAGAGAGAAGATATATGACTTGTAGAAGGTCACATAGACAGAAGGTGTCAGAAATGGAATTTGAATCAAGTCCTACCTCTACCTATGCAATGGAGAGACATCTAATTAGGGACTCTCTGGTTTGTTATCCTGCTCATTTTGGGTATTTTGAGAAGAAAAAAGATGCACTTAGAATTGGGTGGATTTGATACATAAAATAAGTAGGGAGATAATAAGTGCATCTAGCTATTCTCAATGAAATCACTTTACCAGGAGTTGGGGGGGGAGTGCCAAAGGAAAAGGCAGTTGGGATTGATGAGTCACTGGGATCTGTGAAAGGTCACTGGGATCAGGAGAGGAGGTAACACAGGACTGAGGAAGGGCAGATGTTGTACTGAATTCAGAGAAGAAAAGAGCATGTATGCTAGGGAGCCTGTTTTTGACTCCTGACATGATTGTAAAAGAATCGTCAGTGAGCACCTAAAAAAGGACATGATGATCACAGGGTCGGCTATGGTTTCATCAGTAGCAATTCTTGCCAGACTCAACTCTTGGAAAAAGTTTCTGGCCTGGTAGATCAAAAGAGTGTCATAAATTTGCCCAAATTATAGTTTATGGTATGTTTTTATAGTTTACCTAGATTTTGGAGCTGTCAGACATAGCTAACAAATTAAATCAGAGTCAGGATTTAAAAAGCTTTTGATAAACTATTATAATTTGTCTCCTCCTCTCCAGACTACTTTTCATCTTGTTCCACTGGCCTTCTAAAGTAAGAAATAGATTGAAAGGCAATGGTATTGTGCTGGAAACCCAATACCTCCTCAGGGAAATCATTTCACTTTTGGAGAACTCTGAGTATCAGAAAGTTTGTCTTTTGATTCTTTGCAATTTCTACTCATTGCTTCTAGTGCTGCCCTCTAGGGCCAAAGAAGACCAATTGAACCCCTCTTTCCTGTAATATTCCTTCAAATACTTGAAAACAATGATGGATTCCCTTGTTCCTTCAACTGAATTTCATATACTTTGAATTTAAGGTTCCCTACTATCCTGGTTTCCCTTCTCTGGACACTCTTTAGCTTATTAATATTCTTCCTAAACTGTGAACTGAATAGAAGGCTCCAGATGTGATATTAGTACAGCATAACTTTCTCCTCTTGGAAGTAATGCATCTCTAAATTCAGTACATGATTTCATTAACATTTTTGGCTGTCATATCCCATTTTGTGGTCCATTTTAACCCCAAGATCTTATTTCTGACAAACAGCTGTTTAACCATGCCTCTAATATTTTAATCTCTTTGGGCCTTGGTTATTCATAAGTAAAATTAGGGAGTGGGACTAGATGGCCTTCAAGTACCTTTCAGTTCTAAATAGTTGAACTTCTGATATTGTATTTTTTGAAGTTGTACATGATCTAAATGCTTGCTCACTTCCATAGATCGTCCATGGACATGGACAAACAAGATAAGACAAGGGGACAACTGATTGCCTCAAATGAAAAGTTCCCGAGTGACCTTTCTGGGTAATTAATTTATTAATTAGGCTAGAATATATAATAAATTGAGGTCAGTGGTTCTCTTGGAAACAATAGACTCTGAATGGAAGCCCCTTGAATGTTTAAATGCCATTGGAATAGAGATTGTCCCTGATGGATGGAAATCAACTCTGATTGATTAACAATTAATGAAAGAATGAATATTATAATGAGCAGTGGACCTTTTCTAATGACAGGCTTGGTACATGTGACTTTGATCACGTCAGCACACTTGGACCAAAAGACTCATCTTAAGCAGAACCTTGAACAATTTGGGGAAAGGGATCCATCTCCACCCAGGACCTTAAGTTGAACACAATGGGACAGAATTCACTTAGATTAGATTCTCTTTATCCTGTAAGCAGAAATAAGCTCTCCCAATCTGGTGGGATCCCACCCTGTACTTCACAAGGAAGTAGAAAGAGAAAAACCCTACTAATAATTGGTTAATAATAACAAAAAAAGAGGATCTTTGGGTCCTGTATATAAAATTGGTTATTAATATAAGAAAATAATAATTTTTCTTATGATCCAGGCCAGTATGTTAAGCAGAGCACAAAGACATACAGAAGGTACCATGATTTTGCCCTTTAACGGTTGATTTAAGGGGCATTATCAGTACCACTGTTTTGCTTCCAAGTGCTTAAGTATAGTGCATTAATTCTGGCCAGTGTGAGGGGATGCCCATTGATTGGGGAATGGCTGAACAAGTTGTGGTATATGAATGTAATGGAACACTGTTGTGCTATAAGAAATGATGAATAGACAGATTTCAGAAGAACCTGGAAAGACTTATAATGAACTGGTGCTGAGTGAAGTGAGCAGAACCAGGAGAACACAGTACACAGTGAGAGCCACAGTGTGTGAAGACTGACTTTCATAGACTTAGCTCTTCTGAGCAATGCAAGGACCTAAAACAACCCAAAGGACTCATAATGGAAAATGCCATCTACATCCAGAGGAAAAAAAACTATGGCGTCAGAATGTAGAACAAAGCAGACTATTGTCTTTTTTTTTTGCTTTGTTTTCTTTCTCATGGTTTCTTCCATTTATTATAATTATTTTATGCAACATGACTAATGTGAAAATGTGTTTAATAGGAACGTATTGTAGAGTCATATCATATTGCATGCTGTCTTGGGGAAGGAGGAGGAGAAAATTAAAAACTTATGGAAGTGGATTTTGAAAACTAAAAATAAATAAATGAACTGAAAGAAGAAATTCTGGCCAGTGATGCACTTCCCAATGTGGTTTGTAGATGAACTTATCTCCTTCCCACCTAGGCCAGTCAGTTCTAACATTTCCCTTGTCATTGATGACATTTGGGGCATAAAGAGGTGCAAGATGTGGCCCTCCCTCTTTTAATCAAATGCATGTTCCCTGGGAGCAAGAATTATTTGATATTTTTGGTCTTCGTGTCTCCCAAATCAAGCTCAATGGTTGGTAATTTGTAGTAGCTTAATAATTGCTTATTGATTGATTAATTTCTCTCAAAGGATTTGTAAACTAGGACATACACAATAATCAATAACTGCTTGTCTTTTCTTTTTACCATTCTTGGAGTACTTTGAACTTCATTACACTTATCACATTCTATTTTCTTTATCTGTTTATTTGTTACCTTTTGTTGTTTGTTGTTCAGTAATTCAGTCTGTCCAACTAACTCATCCTGACCCCACCTGTACAACACTGTAAGCCCTGTGAAGATAGGGAATCTATTTTGTATCTCTTTGTAGGGGCTAGCTAGAGGAATACCTCTACTCTCATGGTTATCAGAGAGAATGGAGTGAGAAACACTTCAATGTGAAAACAAGGGCAACAAAAGCTATAAAAAAGGAAAGAAACCCAACTTGTGGCAGGAAGTTGGAAGATGTGACAGGGACACAAGAGAGAGGGAAATGGACTGACTTCTGAATGCTCAGAGCTGTCACAGGTAGAAGGTTTTTCCTGAAGAAGAGGGATCCAGACCCTCTGAGGAGGAAACAGCTGCTTGTCCTCTAATTGGTGATGATAGGGATCCACAGGTGCTATGAGGTGAGAGATAATGCAGTGTCAGAGGAAGAAGAGAGCGGTGGTGGCTGGTGACTGCTTGTTGGGGATATGTTATAGTATCTGCTTATTGGCCTGTTAATAATAGAGAAGTTTGCAGTCTTCCTGGGGCATGTGTCCAGGGCCTAACAGAGAATTTTCCGGTATTTATTACAATGAATAACTACTCTTCACTTATAAAATAATTAGATACATAATATTGCTAGAAGGAATCTTGAAACCTTTAGTAGACATTACAAAATTTGAGGCAAAAAGAGAAAACAAAACCTGAAGAAATTAGGAACAGAAGTCATATTTTCATCAGTGCTTATCAAAAGCAAGGGCTTCAGAAGAAAGAGGCAGATTTGGGAAGTGAATAGCTGTTAAGAAGTCTCTGAGAAGAGTGCATTTGCATTTCTGCCACATGACTAAAATCTAGGATTGATGGGTTTCTGGACAGGGATGGAATGTATCTAACTATCTATCTATCTGTATATATACATACATATATAGTGTATGTATGTGCGTATGTAACATGCAATGTAATAAATGTAATATAAATAAAATATAACAAAATATAATAAAGGTAATAAAATATAATGTAATAAATACAGCAAAATGTAATAAAATGAATTTAAGTTGGAAGTAAAAGGAGTCACCAAATTACATAGCATGGGCAGGAGCTACAATATAAGCAGAATAACAGAGATTCCTGGAAAGTCACAAATACTGCCTCTTTCTGCTTCTGATGTTCTTGACTCAAATGCTCTCTCTCATGCTGCTTCTTCCTGGTTTACCACGAGAGCACATTTTTTTCCATCTCTTCTCTTATCTCTTCTTATCCTTTTGAATAAGGAATACGGCCTTCTAAGCCATATTCTCTGCTTATTGGTCTTATCCAGTCAAGTTTCAGTGATAGTTACAAAGTCACATTTCCCTCCTTCCAACAAATTCCCTTTGCTTGTTATCATTGGTCCTCTTGTAGAATGAGGGACAAACAACTTATTATCAATACTTTTTGCATGTGTGTATAGCCGTCTACTAGCCTGGGCTTTATTGATGGCTTCTTTTCTGGATTTTTGTCTCCTATGAATTTAACTACAAACCAAAGGCAAGCTTACTGGTTCATAGTTTGCAAAATTGATTCTCTTCCTTTTTTTCTTTTCAGACAAAGAAGATAATTATCCTTTCCTAATTCTGTGCCTTCTCTTCCAGTCTCTAATTGAAAATGACCAGGGGTGGCTAGGTGGCACAGTGAATAGAGCACTGACCCTGGAGTCAGGAGGACCTGAGTTCAAATTTGACCTTAGACACTTACTAGCCATGTGACCTTGGGCAAGTCACTTAATCCCAATTACCCTGCCTTTCCCCCTCCAAAAAACAAAAAAGAAAATGACTAGTGTCCCAGCAGTAACATCTGCCACTTCTTTAAGTACATGAATCTGGTCTGGTATATGCAACGGGCCTGGTGTCTTTAACTCCTTACCAGGAAAAAGTGACTCTCTCAGTTATCACACTGTTCATGTTGGCTATTGTGGAAGAAGAGGGATGGGTTTAGGGTTGGATCTGTTAGTGCATCCAGCTACTCCCAATGAAATCACTTTACCAGGCCCGGGGGAGGTAAAAAAACAACACATATCAAAGTGCCAAAAGAAATGGCAAATGGGATTGATGAGTCACTGTCTGTCTGTAATCTGTGAAAGGTCACAGAGAACCGGAGAGGAGGTACCACATGACTGAGAAAGGGCAGATGTTGTAATGACATTCAGAGACGGGAAGAGAATATATGCTCTAAACTATAGGCTAAGGAGCCCGTCTGATTCCTGACGCAATTCTAGAATGTATTATTAAAAAGGATAGTTAGTGGACAGCTAAACAAAGTCATTACCGCAGAGTCAGCCGTGGCATCAAGATGATCTATCTTGGAAAGTTACTTTAATGCTGACCCAAAATGTCTTTATTCTACCTTGACTGATGTTATTGTTCTGATCTGCACTTCTTCCCAGGCCCTTTTGGGTTCCTGATTCAGTTCGTTTCCTTCTTTTTTTTTTTTTTTTAAGTTTCTGGCCTGGTAGATCAAAAGAGTGTCATAGATTTACCCAGTTTTAGTTTATGGCATGTTTTTATAGTTTACCTAGATTTTAGATATCACAGAGGTGTCAGGGAGAGCTAACATACAACAGAGTCAGGGTTCGAAAAGCTTTTGATAGGCCAAGATAATCTCCTTCTCTTTCTATCTTGTCCAAGTGGTTCCCCAACTCTGCCACCTCCTGCAGTCATGATTTCCTCCCTGAATCTTCACTTGAGGCAGTAATTGCACCAACCATGTTTACTTCTAGTGTGACCTGGGTCCTGATTCTCTGGACCACTTTTCTACCTTGCCAGCTTTTCTTACTTCTTTCTAACTCTTGCTTCTAAGTTCCCTTTTATGTTTTATCTTCCTCTACTAGAGTGTAAACTCCTTGAAAACAAGGACTGGGTCTCTTTAAGCTTATACTTGTGTCGAATTAAAAAATACTAAATTTATAATTACAAGATACAGGAGAAATGTGTATATAAAGGAGTTTGTTTTTAAAAAAACCCCAACACTAAGGTTTTTAGTGATCTACAACTCTTATCAACAGTGGGAGGTGGCAAACTAGACAGTTAATTCAATTTTAGGCTATGCTAAAAGAAGTATAGTATTCAAGACATGGGAGAACTTTTTCTGGTCAGACCATATCTGGAGCCTTGAACTGGAGAACATGCAAAAAATTCTAACCAGGATATTGAATGGTTTTAAGATCATGACATTTTGTAATCACTTATTAAGTACCTACTATATGCCTCAATGAATAGATTGTGTATGTTCATATACAGGGCAGGTAGATGGTGCAGTGGATGGAATGCTGGACTTGCTAGTCAGGAAGACTCATCTTGAGTTCAAATCTGACCTCAGATATTTATTAGCTGTGTGACCCTGGACAAGTCACTTAATACAGTTTGCCTAAGTTTCCTTAGCTGTACAATGAGCTGGAGAAGGGAATGGCAAACCACTCCAGTATCTTTGCCAAGAAAACCCCAAATGGAGTCAGGAAGAATCAGACATGACTGAAAAACAGCCTGACAATAACAAAATCTCCGTATATGCACAGATTTTATACAAACACATTCACATAAATTATACTCTGTGTGTGTGTGTGTGCGTGTGCACACACACAGGCATACACCTACAAGGGGAAGCTAGCAAAATTGTTGAAGAAACCAGAATGTTTAACTTCAGGAAAAGAAGACTTTGAGATTGGAGCATGGTGGCTTTCAATCCAATGGCCATCTACAGTTGATAATAAAACTTGCCACCCACCTGCTGATGGAAGATGCACTAGGGGTACAGAATGAGATGTATTTTTTGGCATGGCCTATGAAGGAATTGGTTTTGCTTGCTATGTATATTTAGTGCAAGGATTTATTTGTCAAGTTCTTAGCACAGAGCCTGGAATAAAACAGTTGGTTAATAATTGCTTGTTCCCATTCTCTACTTTTTTCTTTCTCAATGGCATGGGGAGTAGGAGGAAGAGAAACAGATTTCTGGTTATTAAAAGTAAAACTTAATTAAATATTTGATGGGCTATTTTGTGGAAGAGAGACTCTGTTTGGTTGCAAAAAGTAGAATTAGGAGTCCTGGGTAGAAGTTGCAGCTTTTGGCTTGATGTAAGGATAAACTTTTTTTTTTTTAATTTTTGCTTTCTGGAGGGCAGTTGGGGTTAAGTGACTTGCCCAAAGTTACAAGGCTAGTTTTTGTGTCAAGTGTCTGAGGTCAGATTTGAACTCAGGTCCTCCTGGCTCTAGGGCCAGTGCTCTATTCACTGAGCCACCTAGCTGCCCAATACAAGGATAAACTTAATTATTTGACTTGTGCACAGTGAAGTAAGCTCTCTTGGGATTCAGTGGGTTCTTGTTCAGTGAAGCTTTTCAAGCAGACTCTGGATGATTTCTTGTCAATTATATTTGGGGTGGGGGGATGGGGGAGCAGTTTGCCCAGGCACAGGTTAAACTAGATGACCTCACCTTGGAGGTCTCTTTGCCTTTTCGGTTCCATGGTACTGACTGGAAACCCTGGGGAGAATGGAATTGCAAGAAGGGAATAAAGGAATAAAAGATGGTGGATGTTTCAGGTGCAAGGAAGAATAACATCCATGAAGAGGACACTAAATTTCACAATTCAGAGATCATTTGAAGAGAATTGTTTTTTCTTCTGGCTAAGGCAATAGATGTAGGAGCTAGAACATAGAGGGTTAAAAAAATGAAATGAAGCTCAAGGCTACCTTTTTTGAAATGTTGAGGGATAGAAAGAGGAAGGGAGGAGAGAGAAAGCTGTACCTCAAAGGGAGAGAAGAATCAAAGGAAAACTTTATTGTTTTAATTAATTCATTTTTAAGATGAGCATTTTATTTACTTATTTGTTTATTCATTCATTCATTCATTTATTTATCTATTCATGTTTTCTTTCTTTCTTTCTTTCGTTCTTATTAAGATAAGCATATTTGTAAACACAGCGAAAGAAACCTGTGGGAAGAAAGGGGGCAAGATAGGAGGATGAATGAATCCTCCAGATTCATGCAAATAAATGAATGAATGATAAATTATTTATTAATTGTCTACTGTGTGCCAGGCAATGGGGATATAAATTCAAAGGAGAAACATTTCCTGACTTCTACAATCTTGTTTAAAATCAGAACTAACTTTCTATTATAGGGTAAGGGGTGGGATATCTCTGAGAAGGTACAGTAGAATTTGATTGCTTTCATAGTTCAGAGGGCAAACTGATGATCTCTCTGGGAAAGTTACTTTAATGTTGACCCAAAATGTCTTTAATCCACCTTGACTGATGTTATTGCTCTGATCTACACTTCTTCTGAGGCTCTTCTGGGTCCCTGAGCTTTGCTCTGATGATTCCTCATGGGGTCTCCCTGAACTCCCCGTTTGGGGCTGCTAGTCAATATCCTGGTCATTGTCTCTTGCATGCTCTCCAGTTTATCAAGACCCTTTTTAAAATGTTGAGACCAGAACTGAACCTGGGGCTCCAGATATTATCTGGACAGGAAAAGGGCCCCCTAATATTGGCCACTATGCTTCTTTTATTGTAGCCTGAAATTGAATTAACTCTTTACATTCGTGATTCATATGAAAGGTTGCAGACTGCTAAAACCCCCAGTCTTTTTTTTTTCTGACAAACTGCTTTGTAACTATATCTCTCCTATATCTTATACACACAGAAAAACATAAACTAATTTGGGAGGGGAGTTTTAAAGGGAAGAACTGGACCTGATGGCAGTCAGGCAATGCCTTCTGCAGAAGGTGGCACCTGAATTGTATTTTGAGGGAAGCTGGGGGTTCTATGCAGCAGAGGTGAGGCTTGGAGGCTGGGGGCTCTCCTCATCTTTGAAGGGAGGGAAGTAAACAGAAAAAAGGGCAGAAAGAGATTTCATACTTGTCTTTGGAATAGGGAAAATTGCATTAGGGAGAAAAAGACTGTTGCCAGTGAGTGATCCCATGAAAGCAGTGGTTCTTAACCTGGGGCCTGTGAATTACATTTTTTTTTTTGGATAACTATATTTCACTATAATTGGTTTCCTCTGTAATCCTAGGCATTTAAAAATCTTATTTTGAGAAAGGGCCCATAGACTTCACAAGTCTGCCCAAGGGATCTATGACACACACAAAAATGTTAAGAACTCCTGAACTAAAGGAAATTTCTCCTGAGCACTTAGACCTGTTTCATCCCAGGGGATCAGGGCTAGAAATGCCCTCAGAGAAATGACAACTTCTAATAAACCGATTAGCTTAAATGGAAGTAATTTGACAGGATTTAAAGCCAAACCCAGGTCTTAAATCGCTTACAAATTATTGAATAATTAGTACAAATACTTGTTGTTCTTTCTTCCCAGGAGCTTGGTGCCTTCCACAGCTCGGTTTCTCTAAATCCTCAAAGCACAGCTGCCTGTTGCCAGAAAGTTAAGTGTGTCCCCAAACCTACCCAAATCATGGCTGATTCATTTCCTTTTCAAAACAAACAAGCAAAAACATTGTTGTTTTTGTATTAAGTCCACTATGTCCTGGCCTTTTCAGGAAACTCAGGGTCACATTTCCATTTACAGGGAGAGTTGTAAATAAATCTCCATAGTCCAATTCTCTGACCCACAGGTCAGGGGTCAGGTTGTTGTAAATTGTTGGAGAGAGGTCCCAAAGGTGCTGTAGACAGCATATTGTTGTACCTCAGGAGTCTGGCAAAGGAGAATCGTGTGTATTTTCCTATGCCTTGCACATGATAAATTCTCAATGATATTAATTGATTGATGTTTTAATCATATATTTTGCTTACTATTTGCATACTTATCCCCTTTTGTTTTGCAAGAAAAATCAAGAAAAATGTTCTTCCCCATTGCATGATTCTTGGCATATACTGTATTGAAGTAACAATTCTGGATGCCATCAGTGTGTTCTTAGGGTTTTCAAAGCCACTCAACATGGTACAGTGGAAACCAAGAACATTAGCTATGGACTCTGAGGTTCTGGGTTCAAGTTCTACTTCTGATGCATATTACCTGTGGTGTTTGGGGCAGGTTTCACTTAACCTCCATGGGCCTCTATTACCTCATCTGTAAAATGAGAAGAGTCTACTGGATGACTTCTGAGGCCCCTTCCAGTTCTAGAATTATGGACCCATGAACTTTTTTTGTCCTCCTCAGGGCAGACAAAGGAGTGAATGAAAGGAAAAGTCATTTGTGATTGAGTGGGACAAGGGTAGACTGTAGAATGTCTGTGGTCACTCCAAACCACTTTGGACTATTTTCCTTGTTCTCTTCTTTATTATCACTCTCTTTATCCTCCCCTGGATTGTCAGTTAAATATTTGTTGGGATTCCAATTTCCTTGAACTTGGGTTGAGACTGAGTTAGTGGGCAATGGTAGTTATTTCCCTATTACCAGTTCTACTTTCTGTAAGGCAAGAGGTGCTCAAGTATCAAAGCTGAAACTTAAAAGCTAGGTAGCCCTTCAATGTAGACACCTTCTTCTTTTATTCCTTTTCAAATAACTTATCTATCACTTCCCTTCTGCCTCACCCCCCTCTCTCTCCCAAATCATGCCATTATAAACATGGCACCTCCACTGTAATTCAAAAAGAGAGATATAAATGTCAGATGACATTGCCCCTGGTTGCATTGTAACAGGAGCTTTCATTGTTCTTTTGTAGGTGGAGATGGGGAATTTCATGAGATAACCAAGGTTGCTAAAGGTCACCCTGGACCCAGACTCAAGTGTTTGTATAGTGATACTGCTTTAGAATGATGGGGAAAAAATGAGAAACCTGAGTAACTAAACGTGCTAATCAAGTTTTGATAAAAATGTCCACTCTAAGTGTGTAAAATGAAAAGTAAGAAGATAGTAGTCTATAGCTATTTTATTAAACCTAATTCAAGAGGTAACAGAAGGGGAAGATGACCGGATTTGGGGGACTTAATGCCTCATTTCTCTGGACTAACCTTTGAAGCTAAGGACTTTGAAACCGAGCAAATGATGGGGATAAGGGAAAAGAAGGCAATGATAACAGTAATAACTGGTATTTGTATTGTGTTTTTAAGGTTTTCAGAAAGTTTTACACATATTTCATTTTATGTTTCACACAACACTGGATGGTAGTTACTATTATTTTCCTCAGTTTACAGCTGAGGAAAATGAGGCAGAAAGAAGTTAAGTGACACAGCCAGAGGCACACAGTTAGCACCCCAAACCAGATTTGAACTTAGGTCTTTCTATATCTAGGTCCAGCACCCTGTCCACTCTACCACCTAGCTGTTCAGGGAATAAGATCAGTCTCTAAAAAACTGGATGATCTACTAATACAACTTAAGTTGTGCTCTTTAAAATGGTATTATTTTTATTTTTATTTAGTTATTTATTGTTTTTGCTTTTTGGAAGGGGGAATGAAGGGCAACGGGGAGTAAGTAACTTGCCCAAGGCCACACAGCTAATAAGTATTAAATGTCTGAGGCTGGATTTGAACTCAGGTCTTCCTGACTCCAGGGCCAACGCTCTATTCCCTGTGCCACCTCGTTGCCCCTATTTTTATTTTTTAACTCACAAAACAACACCTTTTAAAATTCTGCTTCTTTAAGGGTTGCTCCTGTGCCTTTATAGGCAAAGCAGAATGGAGAAGTTGAGGCATTTATCAGTTAGCTGAATAAATTACCCTCCAAAGTCTGCTGCTTTGAGTTTGGCTTATCTGGATGACATTTGGCTTATCTGGATCACATTTGGTTCTCTCTTGACCTTTTCTTGGGTAAATTGGATAAATGCAAGATTAGTTAGGATATAGTTAGATCCCATTTGTCAAAAGACAGTAACTAAATGCATTTCCTGAGATGAAAGCATTGTGCAAAGGGTACACAAAGGTAGAGTCCTTTCATTGATAATTGCGAGCTAGATGACTATGTCCAAGTCATTTGACTTCTGTAGGTTTCTTTTGCCACAGAGTTTAAATGATCAGATGGGACTGAATGATTTACGAGATCCTTTCCTGCTCAGTGAGTCTATGACTTATTCTTTTCCATTTATATTTTCATTTCCAGAATGCTTTTGGGGTCTTTGACTTTCCCTTCCATTCCCTCTCTTTGTCTCTCATATGCCTTTCATCCTTCCTCTTGGATCATTTCTTGGCTTATGGCAGCATCCAGTGAACTCTGGATGCCTGACTGAAGTCACACCTTTCCTGAAGAGTTGGAGTATTAATGTTCTAGAATTAAGGTGGCTTCTTTCCAGCTTCCTTTGGTGAGAAATTGATGTATTTATTCTGGTTTTAATGTATCATAAATATTTCACATTCAGCGCACCCTTGTGTGGTTTCAATTTTGTTTTTAGTTGGGAATTTCCCCCTCTCCCTTTAAAAAAAAAGTTTGGTCTTTTCTGATGGTGAGATACATTTCTTTGTTTTAATAGAAAATCAATAATGAAAGATTTTGTGGGGAAGGGGTTTGGAAGTTAGTTTTGTAGCCTAGAGCATAGAAGGAGAACCCCTTTCCCAGTAGGATAAAATTCTGGCACATTAATAGCAATCCTTCTCCAGTTGCCTTGGAGACCTTGCTTGAATGACCCTTCCCACTTGACATCTGGTAACTATTTTACTTCCCAGTAGGCCTTTGAGCCTCACTGATGTCCCTAGTACCTGTATATGCCATCTAAAGTTTGTAATAGCTCCATTCTCTTTCCAAGAGATAATCTCTGTCTTACTTTCCAATGTAGCTTTGCTAGTGAATCACTTACTGTACATAAAATGTTTTGAGGTTCTCAAATTGCTTTTGTCTTTCCTACAGAAAACTTTCTCAATTGGGAAGAACACTGAACTGGAGTCAGAAGATCTGAGTTTGAGTTTTGTTTTTTACCACTTAACTAGATGTCCAACCCTAGAAAAGTTCCTGGACCTCTCTTAGATTCTTTGCTTCCATGATGGGTGAAGAGGAATACCTGTATTGCCAACCTCATATGATAGTAGATAATGTTTGAGAATATTGTCAGCTGCAAAGAGTTATAGACACATAAAGAGTTATTTTTATTGCATTGTTAAGCAAAAGGAGGCTTCCAGCATTTTAGGTGGACCCCTTGCAATGAATATATGGGAGGGAATGGACAAATTGCACAACATCAATGTGTGGTTAAGTTATGATGTGAATCATTGGAAGGGACATACAAATTGAGATTACAGATGCATTTGAGTGAAACAGACAATCATGCTGGCATTAACAAAAATGAAATTAGACAGTCAGTTAACGTGCATTTATTAACTACTGACTTTTCTGACGGCTGAATAGAAATACAAATAAAAAGACAGTCCCTGCCCTCAAGAAGCTTACATTCTAATGGAGGAAGATCTTGCATAAAAGGAAGCTAAGAAAGCTCTAGGGACAAAGGTTCATGGCATGCTAGAGAAAGTATGGAGTACAGCCTGCAGAGTAATGAGATGTGGCTGGTCTAGGTCCTTTCCTTAAATGAGGTTCTGGGAAGAGCCATCCTGTCAGATGGGAGGGGTGCCAAGGGGCCTTGAATGTGTGAAGGCAATGCTGGAATGCGGCTTTCCTGTAAAGAGCTGGGGCCAGAGTGTACCCTTATTCACCACAAAGGTCTTTCTTTTGAAAGGAAGTTTCTGGCATGCATACTGATATACAAAATGCCTGTAATGGATGATATGCAAGTTACTACTGATGACCTTGGTAGAATATGTATTTTCCTGAATTTTGTGAATGTAGAGGCATAGATTTGAATTCTGAGCCTTCTTTCTAGTTTTTAAAAATATATTTTTAATTTAATATTTTATTCTTTCCTCAATTACATATGAAAAAACACTTTTAGCATCCTTTTGCCCCCAGATTTTGAGTTCTAAATTTTCTCCTTTCTTCTTCCTCTCCCCCCCATTGAGAAGGTAAACAATTTATTTTGTTGTTTAAAGAAAACTGCTTGCAGACCACCATTCTAAAACCAAAAAATTTCTATTATGTATTATCTTAAATTTTTCTCCTTTCATGGACCTGAAAGAATTATATAGGCTAGTTGGATATTAGTTCTGTCTCTATTTAAATGTAGGATAAGCATCTACTTCCTTTAGGCTTAAAATATTTTAGAGATACTGGTAATTTAGAGATACTAAGTTATTTTAGAGATACTAAGAAAAAGCTTTATTTTCACTTGTACCAAATCTTAGGTAGTAGCTGGTTGTATTCTGGTTATGAACAATTCTCATGATGAAAAATCATAGAAAATAAATTAGTAAAAGTCTAAGGTGGTCTCAGGGACAACCCACATGTTCATACACAGTCCAATAAACTGTTCCCTCACCTACCAGTTTAGAGGGGGGAAACCTTTTTAAGATACAACAAAAACAGAACAATGCAGCTATTGGAAGCAAACAGGAGTTTATTCTCTTGAAATTTAAATAAGCTCTAAATGTGCATTCATTGGAATCTACAGAGTTAAATAACAGAGTTTTTAACCCACAATTATTTAGAACTAATCAGTAACCAGTGAAGTTGTCATCCCTACAGGGTTAGGGGTGAAGGACCCCCAATAGGAAAAACTATGAATAAATCTAGATCCCATCCTACACCTGTATTTATAATAATTCTGATCATATTTAATACAACAAACAAGTAAAACAACACACTGCCCCCATAAAAAAGGTGCAGTCTCTACATGAGAGAGACACATATCTAGGACATTATGCAGAGTCTTTATATTCACTGGAGTAGCTGGAGTGACTGCTTCACAGATTTCCTTTTCATATGGAAAGTGTAAGATACAAGGATCACTGAGGGAGAAAATCACGTGACCAAGCCTGGATGGTAGAGAGACAAAGAGGAGGTGTTCCCAAAGAGAGTGTGTAGCCTGTAGTTCTTTATCACACTGAAATTTTTAGCAAATTTTAACTATAGTAAATGTGTATATGTATGCTTATAAAATAAATGAATAATATGCGGGATTTATGCTCTTGTGGCTTACTAATATTTTTTGTTTTCTTTTCATGAGTGCTACTATGTGTGATTTCCTGCAATAACTCAAAAATCTCCAAAAATTCTCATTTAATTGTTGATGACCAGCCCGCAAATTACTAAAACCTAAATGTAAAACCTATGAATGACAAGGGATAAGTGTACTACCACTTTGTACTTAGGTATTTTTTGTTTGTTTTGTTTCCATCTTTTTAAAGAACACATGCTCTTTTTTAGTGTGGGACATTATCAGCTATGGGATATTAATTGGGATTGGAAGCCAAAACTGTGAGTGTTCATATGGTTCAGTGTTAGGTCCCCTGTGATGACATTAGCTGAGGGTCAGGTCAGGCAGAATGCCAGGAAGAACTGGGCAAACTGTTCGAATGAGTCCATCACGAGTGTTTGGATTCAAAGCAGACCTAGAAGTCAACAAAAAAGTAGGCAAGAAACTACCAGGACAATTAAAGATAATGGACCGAAAGGGAGGTCAGAGATTAATAGGATAGACACAGACAACAGGATGTTTAAGGATACTAGAACTTAATTGAATTTGCTTTGCATATTGATCCTTTACATAGTTGATTAATTGATGTGAACATGAGAGATACTTGATTCAATTTGAATCCACAAAATATTCAGGGATATGAAAGAGAGGTCCATTTTAGGGGAAGGGAACAAGTATTTATATTTTTTTGCTTTTTGCTTTTTGGAGGGGGGAAGGCAGGGCAGTTGAAGTTAAGCGACTTGCCCAAGGTCACTCGACTAGTAAGTGAGGCCAGATTTGAACTTGGGTCCTCCTGACTCCAGGGCCAGTGCTATATTCACTGTGCTACCTAGATGCCCTGTATTTATCATTTATTAATAATAACTTACTATTACAGTACCAGGTATTGTACTAAGTGTTTTTACAACAATTGTCTTAGGTGTGTGCTGGGTAGTGAGTTACAGTAACTGGAGGGCTTTGAGAAACTGTCCTTTGTACTCTTAAGAGTCAAAGATGCTGTCTATCACATTGGACACTTTTCAAAAAGCTGATTTGTAGTGCTCATAAAGGGAAGTTAAGTGGGAACGAAGCAACATCATAGCACCCAAAATGGGCAAAGCAAACCATAGAATTCTCATAGACACTGGAACATGCCAGAATTCAGCATAGACATAGGTAGGGAAGTAGAATGCAGTGGTAGGAGGATCTTGGGAAAGCAAGGTCTAGATGAAATATAGTTTGACCATCTACCCTGTTTGTGGGTATAAGAGACAGCAGCCCCTGGCCCTTGTTCAGAGTTTCAAGATGATGTTTGAAGCTGGAGATATGTAAACAGAAGATACCAAATACTTTGAAAAAAAATCATGTGTTAAGAATCATTTAAGGGAAAAACCCAGAATAAAAGGGTAACTCTACCCGCAACAGTTATAATCACTGCATAACAGAAGAGAACACTCTGGCCTAAGGACTTTAAGATTACTTCAAATCCATGAAGCAAATAAAGAAAAATTAAATTATAAGTCCAAAAAGAGTTCTGGAGGAAAGAATTAGAAGAATAAATAGCTTAGAACAGAAGGTAGAAAGTATTACCCAAGCAACTGACTCCCTGAAAATCCAAATGGAACTTAATGACTCTGGTGAACAAAATCCAGAGAAAAAAAAGAGAAAAGAAAAAAAATAAACCATAAAGTACCCCCCATCAAAAAAGCAAGCAAACAAACAGAAAACCCAAAAACAACTCACCTGGAAAAATAGATCAAGGAGTAACAATTTGAAAAATAATTAGATTCTACAAATACTATACTACAATCAAAAACGGGGGCCATATACCATTAAAAAAATCCCAAGAGGAAACTGCCTAGATTTATTTACATCTAGAGGACAAAGAGAAAATAGAATCCATTAGTTACCTCCTGAAGGAAACCCCAAAATGAAAACTAAAAAACTAAAAAAAAATCCAGAATGTAAAGTTCAAAGAAAATGCTGCAAATAGCCAGAAAAAAGAGTTCAATACCAAAGAGACTAAGATTTTCTATATTATATATATATATGTATATGTATATGTATGTATATATATGTATGTATTTAAAAATCAGAATACAATATTCCAAAAGGCAAAAAGAAAGGTTTACAAGCAAGAATAATTTATCCCACAAGAAACTTAGGGGAAGGGGATGGATAATTCATTCAATAAAGGACTTTCAGTCATTCATGATTAAAAGAACAGAAATAAATACAAATTTTGAAATATGAACACAGAAATCCAGAGGAGTCTAGAAAGGTAATAAAAATATTTGAACTCTGTTTATAGTGACTAAATTAATACAACATGTTTATTTTCTAACAGACAAAATAGAAAAATCATCCCTTTATATTCTTAATGACTTCAAGGATTATATAGGGAAAGAAGATAAACAAGAATTGGGGATGGCTCTCTTCTGTTTTGATCATCTTAAGAGAAAAAAGTGAAAAAGGATAAATGAGTAAGAAGAGGGTAGAACTTACTATTTCTCATATTTGGGTATATGTAAAGATCGTACAAAAATAGAGGACAGAGTAGGAGGAATGAGCATCACACGAACGTCTATTATTTGAATTGGAGAAAGAGAAGTTGAACACATGTTCAAAAAGTTTGATGTTGTAAAACATTAAACTCCAAAAGGAAAGAGATAGGAATAGGGAAAGAGAAAGCAGGTTTAAGAATGACGGAAAAGTTCAGGAGGGAATAGTCATAAGCAAAACAAATTTCAACTTCAAAGGGTGAATTGTAAAAGGAGAATTACTAGGAAAGAATAAAAGTATAAGAGCTGTTGATTAGGCAGTGGGAGATAGAAAGACAGGACTGGCAGTGGAATGGAAGTAGATCACCTTAATTAGAGATCACCAGAGTTAATCATATCTCTTCTCTTTCATCACCTTGTTCTTTGTAAGGCGGAGGGTTGGGAGGGGTGAAGAAATATATATGCAATGCAATAGTGGAAAATACTCAATGATCAAAATTGCAATTGTGAATAAGATGAACTCTCCAATAAAGTGGTAGAGGATGGCAGAATGGATGAGAAAATAAAATTTACCAATATTTGGTTTATAAGAAACTCATTTGAAATGGATTCATAAAGATAAAGTAAGTCTGTATAACAGAATTTATTAATTCATCTACACTTAAGAAATGAAAAAAAATAGGAATAGAAATTATAGCAATCATCATCACAAAGAAACGATGAAAACAGTTTGGAAAAAGATGAGTGGAGAGATCACATTATGCTTAAAGGCACCATAGTCAAAATAATGCTTAAGGTATGTGTTGAATGAAATAACATGTAGTTACTTAATGGAAAAGTACATGGAGAAACAGCAAAACTATTATATTTGGGGACCTTTTTAGAACTAGAAAAATCTAATAAAATTACAAATAAGAAATAAGTTTGAATGGATAGAAACTGAGAAAAGTTAGATATGGTAGCTCTCTGGACTTAAGTATTTCTCAGCAGGGCATGGCACCTTTACAAAAATTAGTCATGTGTCAGATCATAATTGAATAATAAGACGCAGAAAAGCAGATAAATTAAGCAAACACAATAAAATTATAAGAAATAAAAGATTTTTAAAAAGAGAAATCAGAATTAAATGGAGATTAAGTAATTTATTCCTAAAGAATTGATGGGACAAAGAATATCATAGAAACAACAGACAATTTCGCAAAACAAAAATGGCGGTATGACAACATGCCAAACCTTGAGATGAACCAAATCAATCTTGCTTGAACAGGGATATTGTATCTTTAAATATATTCTCATTAACAGAAAGAATTGATCAATGAATTCGGTGTATAACTAAAAAAGAAAAGCAAATTACAGAAAAACCCAACTAAACACAAAAAAATTATGAAAAATAAAGGATTTTACATAGTTAAAAGTAGAAAAGAATTGAACTGATAAAACTAGAAACCATTTTGTTTGGTGGGCCAAATGTTAATAAAACAAATAAACCATTGGCTAATTGATGTTTTAAAAGTACAAAAGGAAATTGAATGACCAATGTCAAAAGTGAAAAAGTACAATTACAAGGGAAGAGGGAATAAAGGGAATAAAGAAACTATTTTGACCATGTATATACCAACACAATTCCTAACTTAAATGAAATGCACACATATTTAAACTATAAAATATTCATAATATACATATATGTATGTATGTGTGTTTATGTTTATATAGATGTAGATAAAATAATTCAGGAGCTCACATTCTTAAAAAATACTCAGATATAGAGTGTTTTTTTTTTAAATGTGAGCTCCAGGATTCTTTTCTGTTTGTATTCTCATTTCAGCATAGTGCTCTGCATAGAATAAGAACCTAATAAATATTTTTTATCCATTAAATAAATGGAAAAAAATCTCATTTGATTATATTTGACCTTCACAATAACCCTGTGAGGTAGGTTTTGTTATTATCCCCACTTTGCAAATGAGCAGACTAAGGGAGAAAAAGGTTAAAGGATATACCCAGGATCACACAGCTAGTAAGCATCTGAGACCAGGTTTGAACCCTAAATCTAGTCCTAGCATTCTACCCCCTGTAACATCTAATTTTAGAATGAAGGGGAAAATGTACAATGTGGCTGCCTGTCATTTACAGTCATACCATCCTAAACTGGGAGAGAACAATGACCTAAATTTAATAAGATCCTATAGATGAATATTGAAAAAAAAATCAGAATTATAGGACAGAAGAAGCATGACTATGCACCAGTTCCTAGGAATAAAATGAGGGGGTACGGGGATTCGGTGGCACAAGTCCAGTTGCTTGAAAGCTTAGAATGAGTGAATAGTGTGTGGCATAGGAAAGCTCATGAGATTTTAGGCAGGATCAAGAGAAACAGAAAGGCCAGGATGAGGGACTATCCTTTACTCCTGGGGAGGCAACTGAGTTACTCAGAGGATAGAGCTCTGGGCCTGGAATCAGGAAGACCCAAGTTCAAATTTGGTCTTGGGCATTTGTTAACTGTGTGACCCTGAGCAAGTCACTTAATCCAGTTTGTCTCAGTTTCCTTATCTATAAAATGAGCTAGAGAAGGAAATTGTAGACCACTGCAGTATCTTTGTCAAGAAAACCCCAAATGGGCTCACAAGGAGTGGGACACTTACGTAACTGACTTAACAACAGTACTCCGCACACTGGTCAACTTGCAGCTAGAGAGGTCATATTAAACTCACACAGAAATGTGGACACAAACCAGTAGCAACTGTGTATTGAAAAACCACATGTTAAAGTTATCCATATTCTCTTGTATTTTATATATCTTTTAAAAGTATTTCCTAATTACATTTTAATCTGATTGAGGCACCATTCAGGAATGTTTCTGCAGCCTGCTGGTTGCCTGTAGGACACTTTTGACGTAGGATCGTTTTAGGAAGAACGTTAATTAAGTAGAATGTTCCTAATGGAGGGTGACCAAGATGGTATGGATATTTGAAACCATACTTTGTGAGGATCAGTTAGGTAAACTGGGATCATTTATCCTGAAGAAGAGATGATTTTTTTGGTGCAGATGGAGAGTAAAATGTTAGTTGTTTTTAGTATTTTTTAAAAGGCTGTCTTATCCTAGAGGGTTCAGACTTGTTCTGTGTAGCAACCTGAAGACATGGATGACATCTAAGAAAAAAATCTTCCTAGCAAATTGAAGTCTGTAATGGGCTGCCTAATTTCAAAGGGTCGTCTATTAGTTGATACCTGAGGTCTTTGTTTTGTAGCACTATAGCACTACATCCTGCCGATAGCAGAATATAAATTGATATCTTGATAAAAATTCAAAAGTCATCTCAGGCCTCTCTGAGGCCTTCTGGAGAAACCTCTGTCTGAAGAAAAATTTCTCTCTATGACCAACACAACAAATAGTCATCCAACCTTGACCTGAAGCACTTAAAGGAGGGAAAATTTACCATATCCCAAGGAGGCCCATTCTACGTTTGAGCAGTTCCAATTTTTAAGAAGTTTTTCCATGCACAGAACTAAAATTTTCCTACTTACAGTTTGGATCCATTTTGATTCTGATTTCAGGAAGTTTAACTGACATTCACAAGATATCTCTGATTTGTCATGATTATCTGGTGAGCCACCATAAAAGAGAATAAGAAAATAGTATCACCCAATTTCACCCATGGTGAAAATAGAAAGTTGAAGAAAGGGAGATGTACTTAATAGATTCTGTTAATACTTTAGGTTGCCTACTTATCGTGAGTTTCTGTAATCATAGCTCTGGCTTCTGTACAATTAGTGTGTAGATATTGGCTGCTTCCTGTGACTTGGTTGATCATTAACTAACATGTTCTCTTACTGAAATATGTCTTACTTGATTAAGTCAACTTTGTAGGTTGTATAAATACCCTTGGCAGCTTGGTCTCTCTGTACTTGGTGATAAATTCTCTTTCAGCAGTTTCTTAAGGTGGGAATAAGCAGCACTTTAGACACTGACATTTGAAAAGGTGATTAGGCTTTGTTTAAGTTCCCAAGTCACTCACAGGCAGGATGGAAGACAACCCAGGCAGCCTTTACGGGCATTTTTTGACATGCCCATTTTCTTTTTGGCTTGAAAGTGCAGACCTCTCTGAGTCTTTCAGCATTCCATTTTGGCTCTTCCAACTCTGACTCAATTGGCAGCCAATTGTTTCTAATTAAAACTGACTCAGGACTGCATGTGTCAATTGGAGTTCACACAGGATGGAGGCTGTTGCAACCTTTTCCCTTTTACATTTCTTGCTACAGAAGTTTAACATGTAAAATGATAATTGCCTTCTTGCTCTTTTCCCAACCAAGAGAATGGGCTTTCTCCTTTGTTAGTTTTCCATAGCAAATATGGCATTTATTTATGTTGATTCTGACTCATGTAGTTGCTCAAAGGACATGGGCAGCATTTTAAGAGCAGTTATGGAAGAACTCTTCATACTTGCTGTAAAGCCAAGCATAAGCAGCTTTCCAGAAGAATGCTACTGTAAACAACTTTTAAGGTTCTGATTACACAGTATAGTGAACACTCTATTTATTCTATAACAAAGAGTAAAACATTCACAGTAGATCAAAGTATAGTATTCACAGTGTTACAACTTATCACTAATATGGCCACACAGTTTCCACCACAGTGGTCACAAAGTTTTGAACAAAGAACAATCATTTAGTAACTCAATCATTCAATCATCTCAATCCTTTAGTTGTCCTTAAAGAGGTTTGCCTCCTTAAGAGTCACAAAGTACAATAGTCAAAAGTTCTCCACTCATGGGGCACACTAAGTAATAAATCAATTACTTATTCAGTCATCATCCACTTAGTACAATCATTTAGTCAATCAATCAATCAACTCAATCAGTCAATCATCCTTCATCATTCACTATTCAATTATCAGAAAATACACAAGCCCTCCACCCCTACATCACTAGTAAATTACAACTTCTCAGGCAATACATGGTATCTAAGTAAAGTCTTCTTTCAGCTTGACTCGGGGTGGTCTCTCAGTTTCCCTGGGCCCCCTTCCATGGTCCTAGATCCTACTTGGATTCACCAAACTGTCACCTGGGTTCAAAGGCAGACAGATCCCAGGTTCTTGTCCAGCTCTCTGTGTAGTCTCTGTTCGTGGGAAGTGAAGGTTTAACAAAGCCACCAGAAGGTTCATGCAAAGTACCAGCATCACACTCATGTTTCTTCAGTCTTTGGGAGCTCTGGCTAGCCCTCAGAAATCTTCAGTGGCCTCCTCAGCAGCTCTAGCTGGCCCTCAGGCTCAGCAGAAGTTTCAACTAGTTCCAAGAATCAAAATTACCTCACCCAAGTTCCCCAAATCAAAACAGTTCTCTCCAGCCTGGGGGATGGGGGGAGGGAATGCTTTCCTCTTCAGCCTCCCAGGCAGCAGCAGCTTCTGCCTCCATGGAACTTGCTCCAAGAAGATATGACTCTCCATCTTCGTGGCTTTTCCTTCTATACACACAGCATTAGCTTCCTGTTTCAGCCAACCCCTTCCTGTTAAGTCAGCAACAGGGATTCATACCTTCTGTTTCTTTAACAGAGGCTTGATTAATTACTAAGTTCTAAGCACCTGTTACCTTTGCCAATATAAAGGGATCTTCAAATTCAAATTACATTACCATTACACTTGCTTAAATAAGTATCTTGATCAGGGCATATCAGCTATGATCAATGAAGAGAGATTTATGGATTTGATCTTTACCATAGCTACCTGTATAAAGCCTTGGATTGAGTCATAGAGATTTCAGATCAACTTAGTTTGGGGAGATAGTATAGGAGGTAGAATAACATGTTAAGCAGTTGTATTTTGAAGATATATAAGGCTTGATTTTGTATGATCTGAACATCATAGACCATGTATATTTGGCTCTACAAAAAGTTGTTATTAAACACATGACTTGGAAAGACTTGATGAAGCAGTGATTACTAAGGGTTAATATATGCTCATTAAAAAAAAGTCATAGCAGACTAACCTAATTTATTTTCTTTGATATAGTTGTAAGGCCAGTAGGTAAAGAGAATGTGGTAGAGAGATATGAATTCAGAGAGGCAGCAGGTGATCACTGGAGTTAAAAATCAAATCAAGAAGCATTTATTAAGCACTATGTTCCAGGCACTGTGCTAAGTACTAAGGATAAAAAGAAAAACAAAAAAAAGCATTTCCTCCCCTTAAAAAGTTCACAGTCTAAGGGGGGAGGGCCAACAAAGAAACAAATATGTGCAGTTGAGATATATACAGGATAAATTGGAGATCATCTCAGAGGGAAGGCATTAAGATTAAATGATACTAGGAAGACTTCTTGAAGAAGATGAGACTTTAGCTAAGACTTCAAAGAATCCAGAAAGTGGAAATAAGGAGGGAGAGAATTCCCTGGTATGGGGAAACTAGTAAAAATGCCAGAAGTTGGAACTGGGACACACAATGTTGTGTTTAAGGAACACCAAAGCCAGTGTCATTGGATGGATGAGTTCATGGAGTAAAGTAAGTTATAAGGAGACTGGAAAGGCAGGAAGGGGCCAGGTTGTGATGGGCTTTGAAAGCCAGAGAATTTTCTATTTGATCCTGGAGATAGTAGGCAGCAAATGGAGTTTATTGAATGGGGGAGTGACATGATTTGTTCCTGCAATTTAGTAAGGTCACTTAAAGCTGGATGGACTGGAGGAGGAGAAAACTTGAGATGGGGGGGTCGTGCTAGTGAGGGATGGAACAATTTGATGGCAGTGTCAGAGGAGAGAAGGGGTCATATTTATTTATTTATTTTAAACTTTTGTTTATTTTTAGTTTACATCATTCATTTCCATGAGATTCTGAGTTACAAATTTTCTCTCCATCTTTCCCCTACCCACCACCCCAAAACAGCGATTACACTGTATACCCCTCCCCCAATCTGCTCTCTCCTATATCCTCCCCCATCACCCCTCTGACTTTCCCGTAGGGTAAGATGGATTTCCCTACCCCAGTACCTGTATATCTTATTTCCCAGTTGCATGTAAATGATGATGATGATGATGATGATGATGATGATGATGATGGTGATGCATACACACACATATATATTTAACATTTGATCTTAGAACTTTAAATTCTAGATTCTTTCCCTTCTTCCCTCATCACCTACTGCCTTTGGAAAGACAAGAAAAATTATGTAAAAGAGACCTGAAGTTGAATTCATGTTTGACATTTATTAGCTATATGCCAATGGGCAAGTCACAACTTCTATGACTCTATTCATCTTTAATGCTGGAATAATATTATACAGGGTGACCCAAAGGTCTCAGTGCAGTTTAAAGCTATTAAACTTTTAAGACTCTGGGATGCCCTATATATAAGACTTTCTTCATATGACTCAGGGACCATCAATTTAGAACCAGAGGGACCCATGAGGATAATTGAGGTGATACTTTATGTAAAGTGCTTTGCAAATCTCAACATGTTATATAAATATACCATATTATTGTTGGAGTATATGTGAATTTCAGAAAGGCATTTAACCAAGTATCTCATGATGTCTTTGTGGACAAGACATAGATATGTAGGCAAGATGACCATACTTTGAGGTGTTTTCATCACTGGTTTTACAAAAGGACCCAGACAGAGGAGATGAAGGATCAATGTCATCTTGGAGTGAGGTCTTTAGTGATATACCACAGGGTTCAGTTCTATTCTATTTATTAAAAAAACATTGTCTTTGATGGCATTGGGGAAAGATCACAGACATATTCCATGATAAAAATAGAATTCATAAAGATCTTGATAGTCTGGAAGAATGTTTTGAATCCAATAAAATGAAATTTAACAAATTCCTGTACTTCTTTCCAATAAGCAAGAACTACATAATAGGAATAGAAGAGGTCTGGTTTGTTGGTAGTTCATTTAAAAAAGTTAGTAGACTGATTTGAGTTGACTATATGCTCAACATGTAGCTTAGCACAATCCTGGGTGAATGCTGAAAAATAATTTTTTTCATTCATTCAATCAACATGCATCATAATAAGGAATGAGGGTTGAACAGCATGATTCCTGCTGAATCTACTGTTAAGTAGTAGATTCATCTCTGGCTGTACAAGGAGATCTAAAGAATAGTGATGAATGTGAGGTCTCCAATGGTATGCCACAGGACTTGATCTTGTTCAAATTCTTAGTTTTTAAACCAGTGACATTGGTGGCAATCTACAAGAAGCTTTCAAGGCACTCTTAATTTAAATGCCTTCCCTCTGTGGATCATCTCCAATCGATCCTGTATATAGCTTGCTTGTACCTAGTTGCATACACATTTATCTCCCTGACCTCATGGAGGGCAGGGGCTAACTTTCACCTTTCTTTGTTTCCCCAGTACTTAGCACAATGCCTGGCACATAATAGGCATTTAATAAATGTTCATTGACTGAAAGATTGATCTCTCATATCCCTTCCAGATTGAAATCTCATTGAAACATGTGGGACAGTGTGATACAGCAGTGCCAAAATGTAATTTCTTTGGTTACGTTGATAGAAACCTTATGTTCAGAAAAAGGAGCAATAGCTCCATTGTACTTGGCAAAGACCACAACTGGAGTATTGGGTTCGGTTCTTACATGTCAGGATAGGCATCGACAAATTAATGTGTTCTAGGAATGGCTGAGTAGAATGCTGAGGTGACATGAAGCCCTCCCACTTAAGGATTAATTGAAGGCATTACACTTAGTCTGTAGAAGAGACAAATGTGCAGTCTTCAAGTATTAAGGAGCTGTTGAGGTCAAGAGAAATTAGATTTGTTATATTTGCATTCAGGAACTACTAAGAGCATTGGAGCGGAATTACAGGAAGGCAGATTTTTTTGGCTTGATAAAAGGAATTAAGTTAAGTACTGTGTTCTAGGTATTGTGCTAAGTACTGGGAATAAAAGAAAGAAATGATGAGAAAGATCCTCATATAAAAGAGGTTAATGATTCTAAGTTGTTGATTGGAATTTTACAAACCTATAATAAACTGCATCAGGAATGTCCTCAGTGAGGGACAGTGTAGGGGGTAAAAGGAATACAAATGTGAGTGTGAATGTTCTGGTAAATAACACTTGTCTCTCCAGAAGAAAAAGGAAGTGTATGCAAGATACTTTTAGGTTTGATCTACATTGTTTACATTTGATACCTCACTTTCTTTTGTTCTGTCAAACTGAAATATAAATGGGCCACTAAACCATACATAAGGATCCCTGAAGGGCACATATTAACTTAGAAAATCACACATTAATATTGCTATTATTTTATTGTATTATTTATTTTGCTAAATATTTCCTAAATACATTTTAATCTTGTACAGCAGTGCCCAGAAGTGCTGTGGCCACAGGAAGCTGGTTTGACATCTCTCATCAAGCCCTGCTTCATATAGATTGGCTAATTTCTGAGGTACAAATAAATGCTTGCATGGACTTTTTTTTTCTTTTGAATTGTACTTTTTTTTTCAATTGCATGTTAAGACTCACACGGAAAATTTAATAGTTGGCTCTCATGAGTTGGGAAGAACCAGACCCCTGGATCACCACTGGGTACAGGTGGGATGAAGAATGCTAAAAATGATCCCAGAAACATCTGAGGATGCCAAAGGAGTATTTAAATAAGGGACAGTGTAGAAATCTCTCTTAGGCTCCCTGAATTCTATTCAAATCCACCTCCTCATTGTTCCTTATGTTCATGTTCTATGTTCCTGCAGGAGCGGTAAATTGCTTCTTAGAAAGAATAATTAATTAATTGTCCAGTGTGGCAAATGGGATATTTGAAGAGAGACTTTCTTCCCAATTTCTCTGTAGATGTTTTGTATATGACTGAAGAGGGACCAGCACATGAACTTACTGTGGGAATTTGCCTGGTTTTAGGATTTTTGACCCAGCCAAAGGATTATACTACTGTAATTTCCTTCTTAAAATAGAGGCATAGAACAGTGTCCACACTAGATAAAAATTAAAATCCAGGGGCGTGTGAACAAAGGGGGAAGAGGTAGAGACCTTCAAACCATATGTGTGCGTGTATATATGTATATGTGTGTATATGTATGTGTATATATGTATGTGTGTATATATATCTCTACATATGTGTGTATGTAAATATACATCAGAACTATGCTCATGGAAGCCATTAGAGAGTGCAAATGAACAAGGATAATCTTGTGTCCCCTGCCTATCAAGAAAGAGGCATCAGAAGATACTGAAAAGTAAAGTAAAGAACGTAAAAGAAAAAGTAATATAGAAGCCAGCTTTTGAATAGGTGTCCACAGTACTTTTAGAATCTGGCTTCCCCCAAAAGGAAACTAGCGGAAAAGCTCCATCATCTTGTAGAGTTCTGTGTTAATAATATTTATGAAATAATGAGAGGTATCCAAGAAAAACTGAAAATAATATTCTTGTTATCCCATAGTGTTTTAATGTCAATGTATGGATCTCGGTTTTTAGCCTCTGCTATATCTGTAATAAGCATTACAGGGCAATATTAATGTTCTTACATTCTTCTTTGATATGTATGAGGATATTTTTAAAGTTGAATGTTTTCTATCCAAAGTTATTCCAGGCACCACCCGAAAAAATAATCAAAATTTAAAGTGTGTGAGAATAGGGGGAAAATGTCCCTGGGAACAGCCTCAGCTGTAGGTATTTAATCAGATAGACATTTTGAATGGTTAATTTGGTGAGTCAAACATGTCCGTGACAAAGCGCTTGACAAATTTCTAAAATTAGGAAGAAACTCTTGCTGTGCCAAAGTCAGAGTGCTGTTCTATTCACATGCCCAGAAAAAAGTGGGAGGCTAAATGTCAAGGAGAGTGTTAACTTCCTGAGGGTAGAGAGTCTTTTTTTTTCTCTTTCCTTTTTCTTTCTTTGTTTTTTCTTCCTTTCTTTCCTTCTTTTTTCCTTTCCTTTCCATTTCTTTTTTTGGTTTTGTTTGTTTTGTTTTTTCATCCCAGCACTTAGCAGCAACTTTTTAATATACTACATGTGCACAATTCATGTTTGTTGAATTGAAATTTCATTTGGCTGCAGATAATTTAAGGTGAGTGCCTACCAAATATTCCTTTGTAGAAGAAGTAACAGGCAACATAGAAAAAATAAAGCGATTCTAAGATAGAGGAAGTTTATTTGATTTGATTTTTTTTAAAGAAACAAATAAAAAACTCTTAATGGCCAAGAACCTATTTCTGAATGGATTGTGTTCACAAAGCTAATGGGAAGAAGCATTTATCAGGGACCTATTATGTGCACTGTGTTAAGCACTATACAGATAATATCTTTTTTTGATCCTAACAACAAATCTATGAAGCAGGCGCTATTATGATCCCCATCTTACAGTTGAAGAAACTCAGGTGGACTGAGGTTGTGACTTGCCCAGGATCACAAAAAATTGAGACTGGATTTGATTTCAGGTCTTCCTGATTCCAGGTCCTATACTCTCCATTATGACACCTAACTTCCTACTATTGTTAATCCCACAAAACAAAACAAAACAAAATACTATAACAAAAACCAAAACCAAAAAACTGATAAGGGAGAATAAAAGTTTTATAAAGAAAAAAATATCTCTCATTTGAGCTGGGATGAGAGGTAGAGTAAAGCAGGTAGCCAGACACCAAAGGTTCAGATGCATTGTCCTGGCCATGGGGTAGCAAGCCTCAGGTGAGCAATAATAGCTCAGATTTTGCCTTTGGCCTGTTCTCAGCTCTACCTTCAAAGTCTCTTTCCCTCTTCCATTCACTGATTTTCTAATCTCAGGGGTAGGGTGGACCAGAAGCAGATATCAGTCTATCATTTCTAGAACAAGGGTTGGGAAAGTAGCAAATGATGTCTGCAGCTCTGGTCCCTAAAGAGCAGAATCTGTCTTCAGTCAACCTTGTAGTACTGCCGAGACATTGGGGCCAAATGGAAAACAATTTGATATTAGGCGGCATTAAGAGAGTTATAGTGCCCCAAATAGTACAGGTGATAGCCTTGCTATGTCTTGCTCATATTAGACTATATTTGGAGTATTACGTTCAGACCTGAGCACCACATTTTAGGGAAGACATTGACAAGAGAGTTCAGAGAAGGGTGACCAGGATGGGGATGAGCCTCAATGCCACATCATCTGAGAATCAATTGAAGGAACCAAGGATTTTTAACCTAGAGAAGAGGAGAGAAGATTTAGTAGGGAAAATACTAACTCTATTAAGTAAATATTTAAAGGACTTTCATATGGAAATGAATTCAATATATCCTAATTAGCTTCATTTGGCAAAATTGGGAGGAATGCATGGAAGTTGCTGAGCAGATAGATTAAGCATGATATCAGGAAACAAGTTTAATAACCTAGAGAGCTATCTAAAAGTGGATTGGTTGTTTTGGGGTAGTGCACCCATCTTCACTAAGAATCTTCAAAAACACACTTGTTGGGAACTTAATGGGGAAGAGTCTTAGTCATTTAAGGTTTCAACTAGATGACGACTCCTTTCATACTCAGAGATTCTGTAATTCTCTGAATTTATTTTTTTACTTCAATTTTATTTTATTTTCAGTTATGAATTCTTCCTCTCTTCCATTCATTGAGAAGGCAAGAAAAAAACCCAAACTATTACAAATATGTATATTCATGCAAAACAATTCCTATACTACTCATATTAAAAAAAAGAAGGAAGAAAGGAGATGTGTTTCAATCTACACTGACTAGCCTGTTTTCATTTTAAGTCTTTTGGAGGTGTGTTTGGTCACTGAGTTGACAGAGTTTCTAAGTCTTTCAAAGTTGATTAATCTTTGCAGTATTGCTGTTAGTATATAAATTATTCTAGTTCTACTCATTTTTCTTTACATCAGTTCGTACAATTCTTCCCAGGTTTTTCTGAAACCATGCCTCTCATTATTTCTTAATGCATAGTAGTGTTCCATCACAATCATAAACCTGGAATTGATAATCTAGTGGGACAAAGGTATCAAACTCAAATAGAAATGGGGCCACTAATCTATACATAAGGATCTCTATGGTCTGCATATGGACTTAGTTTTGAAATTTATTATCAATATATTTTATTGTATTTTTATTTATTAAATGTTTTAAAATTATATTTTAATGTAGCTTAGTCTGCACTTGGTAGTGTTTTGGGACACATGTGACTGCCCACATATTTGACACCTCTGTTATATGGGGATCTTGAACTTAGTGTCGACAATATACAACTGTTAATTTCAAATTCACATTAATGCTGCTTTCCCATGTTGATGATAACAACATACTTCCTAATGAGGAAGTTGGATGGGAAAAGATTAAGCAAAGTGAAATAATTTTTTGTTTTTTGACATTAACACCCCTAACTTTTTTTTTACTGCTAATGACAACTATGAATAGCTACTATATTGATTTTTCTATACAATGTGATTCTCTTTATTAGGGAATAAATTTAGGACTGTAAGCTATCTTTTTTAAAAATTGATTTGTATATTTACTTTTAGATTACAAGATTCAGTACCAGAATCCCTTGAGTTTCAAATTTTCTCCCCTCTTCCTGCCCTCCCTGCCCCTCATGGCAGCATGCAATCAAGTATAGTATCTGTGAATACTTTCACATTGGACATTAGTCTGGTTGTATAGAAGGGTTGTAACTGATGGAGTGAACAATGGGAAAAAAGAAACAAATCCAAACGTGGAAAAGAACAATAGCATGTAGATTGCTTCAGTCTCCATTTAAACTCTGTTCTTTCTAGATCTTTCTCTGAATGTAGATATCTCCTTCTATCCTGAGACCTGTAGAGTTGTGTTACAACTGTGTGTTGCTGAGAAGAGTCCAGTTTATCAAGGTTGGTCGTCACACATACGATGTGTCTGTGAATGTGTACAGATTTTTCCTGGTACTGCTCTTCTCACTTAGCATCAATTTGAATAAACCTCTCCAGGTAAATATGAAGTCCATCTCCTCCCAATTTCTTATAGCACAATAGTATTCCATTACATTCATATACCACAACTTGTTTAGCCATTCTCCAATTGATGGGCATCCCCTTAATTTCCAGTTTTTGTCACCACAAAGATAGCTGCAATAAATATTTTTGTACATATGGGTATTCCTCCCACTTCTCTGATCTCTTTGGGATGCAACCCCAGAAGTGGTATTACTGGGTCAAAGAGTATGCAATTATTTATAGCCCTTTGGGCATAGTTCCAGATTGCTCTCCAGAATGGTTGGATCAGTTCACAGCTTCACCAACAATGCATTAGTGTTCCAATTTTTCCACATCCTCTCTAGCATTTATCATTTTCCTGTTTTGTCATCTTAGCCAATTTGACCGGTGAGATGTGGTACCTCAAAGTTGTTTTAATTTGCATTTCTTGAATCAATAGTGATTTGGAGCATTTTTTCATATGCTTATACATATCCTTAATTTCTTCCTCTGCAAACTGCCTGTTCATATCGTTTTACCATTTGTAAATTGGGGATTGACTTGTATTCTTATAGATTTTGCTTAATTCCCTGTATATTTTAGAAGTGAGGCCTTTAACAGAGACCGTGGTTATAAAAATTCGTTTGACTGGTAGCTATCTTAAAGCTAATTAAACCAATCTCGTTTTTTTTTTCAGACAAGGAGATTGAGGTTCACAATAGTTACTGAACTTTCAGAAGTTCACACAACTAACCTTTAGCAGAGTTGTGAGACCAGAAGCGCCATGCAGCCTATCCAAAATTGGAAGAACAAACTATTAACTGTTTGTCATAGTATCTCTAATACCTAGTACAGTGAATTGTAAATAGTATGCTTAATACATTTTCACTGAATTAAATCATTTCTCATTTCTGTTTTTTTTTTTAAATTTAATCTGTAGCTTGGTCTCATTAGTGTGAATAATGAAACTTCTTACATGGCTTCTTGCAGACAAGTAGCATTTTTTATTTTGGATTTTCCATCTCTGGATATGAATGAGCTAAATTACATTCTTGGTCAGTATACAACTAATTGAGTTGCATTTAGAGATTATCAATATTTTGATTATTGCTGAAGGTTATTAAATCTGGTGGATTTAACAAGTTTCTAAACACAGACCTTCTTTGTTAGTTTTCTTCCCTGCTCTTTTAAAAAAATTGTGTATAATATAATGCTCAAGTTGGAAAAGATGTTAGCAATCACGTAGTCCACCTTCTTATGGAATGAGAGCTCACAGAACCTAAGAAATTGTGACCCAACATCACACAGACATTAAGTATTGAAACTAGAGTTTGAACTCATAACCTTTTCTACATATCATATGTTGTTAGGCTATGATGACAACAAGAGGAGATATTTCTCAGTTTCAACTCTTATGTATCAATTATTAAAAGCTTAGTTGTCTATTGTGTTGGGAGAAAGCTACACTTTTAAGGCAAATAAGAATTTTTTTTGAATCAACATATAGACAGAGGAGAAGAAAGAAAATCTTGGCACAACATCAATTCCATTTGAAAAGTATGCTGATGAAGTCTATCTTGTACATGTTGGTGGAGAGGTGATGGGTAGAGTAAAGGTTGTTGTTAAGTCATTTCAGTCATGTCTGATTCTTTGTCACCGCATTTGAGGTTTTCTTGACAAAGATCCAGGAGTATTTTTGCCAATTCCTTCTCCAGCTCATTTGAAGAATGAATGAAGAATGAAGAATCTGTGGCAGATGTTAAGTGACTTGCCCAGGGTCACATAACTAGGAAGTGTCTGAGGCCAGATTTGAAGTTGAGTCTTCCTGACTCCAGGCCCAGTACTCTATCTGCTGCCCAAGTACTCATTATCTATTTACTAAGTGATTCACTGACATGACCATTGAGTATCTGCCTGTAAAGCCAATCAGCAGTAGATTCCTGAGAGAATGCCACTGTGAACAGCTTTTAAGATTCGGATTACACAGTATTAGTGAACACTCTGTTTATTCCATTACAAAATCAAGATTCAGTACAATATTCACAGTATCAACAAT
>CM053598.1:126727293-126744675 GCA_028646575.1 Pseudocheirus occidentalis
AAGTCCCATCCTGTTCATGTCTTCAGTCAGCTTCATGGAGGAGCCAAATCCAAAATCTGTCCTGTCTCTATAAAATTCTTCCTTATAAGTACCAGCCTTCTCCCAAGTCAACAGGGGAGTGTCTCAGCCAATAGCATTCTTCCAAGTCAACAGGGGAATTCACACCTCTTCACCAATGGACAGAGTTCTATACTTGGCCCTAAGTTACTAGGTGCCACCCAGCCCCAAGTATCTGATCTATTTAGCCCTAAGTATCTGATCTACTTAGCCCTAAGTATCTGATCTACTTAGCCCTAAGTATCCTATCCCCTTAGCCCTAAATAACCAAGAAATTGATTAGCATTACACTGCCATATACAGCCTTGTGCCTAGTACTGTAGAGATACAAAAATTATAAGGCATTTCTTGCTCTCAAAGAATTTTAAAATCTGTTTTGGAAAATAAAACACTAAATAACTAAATAAGAATAAATCAACACTAAATATGTAATCAAGTTCTCAAAGAATGGTTACAGATAGAAAGTCAAGAAGACTGAGTGAGCTTTGTGGGCTGGAATAAGAATTCCAAAGAGATGATGAAACAGGAACTGAACATGGAAGGATGGGTGGGGTATCCCAGGAAGGTAGCATGATATGAGTAAAAGGATGGTAAAGCACAGGGTTTAGGGTAGAAGGGAAACATTTTTAGTAGAGCAGCCTAGCTGGACCAAAAAGCTCATGTTAGGAAGTAATGGGAGACCAGTTTTTGAAATATAGGTGGGAACGTTCAACAAACAATTAGTCTTGGATGCTGAACGAATAGGTTTGGTCTTAATAGTATTGGGAACTATTGAATATTTTAATGCAGTGTCTTAGATAAATCTCTGACTGTTTATAGGATGATCTGGGAATGGGAGACCCTTATGTGGCCAATGTAGGTGAAAAGGACCCGACCTATGGTTGTGGCTTGGTAACATAATGGATGGGAGAAACACTACAAAGGAGAATTAAAGACTTGGTGGATGGAAGAGGGGACTTTGTAAGACAACTGTAAGGTTTGGTAATGAAATCAGGAAAGCAAGCAAATTTGCTGAAAAACAGAACACAATTTTAGACAAGTTGTCTTTGTGGTGACGGTAAGAACTCCGAGTTGGAACATACAGTATGCAGTGAAAGATAGTAATTATTGTTATTGTTTGTCTTGAAGAGGACTATGGCATAAAGAAGGTGATGCCATGACTTGCAAGTGAATTGGATTTAAGTGAAGGAGGACTGTGCAAAGTCACCAGTCTCATTTTCTCCTCTTGAGCTATCTGGGTCTGGTGGCCAATTATAGATCAGGATTACTGGATATGACTCCTGGAGAGAAGAATAGTGCTTAGGAGAGGGATCATATCTGAAAATACATATTTTGAAGTGCAAGTTCTTCCCAGTACATCTTGTTTCTGATGAGAGCCACCAAGTAGTCTGTGGTACTTGTTGCATGCAATACAGGAGCATGGGGGACGTTATAGAGATAAACACCTGAGAGAAGCAGAGAGGTCATATCCAATGTGCTTGCTCGCTCTTATAAAAGTTTTGTTCATTGAGATCAGAGGTGTCAGACAGTCGAAACCCAACACTTCCGAGCACTGCTGGAACCAAATGAAAGTGTAACTGGGGAATATTCAATAACATAAACATAAAACATAGATAACATTACATTTCAAAGCCAAGTCAACATGCAGTCATAATTATCTTGATGTACAAATTAGTAGTCCATTTCTATTTGAGTTTGCTGTTATCACAGATTTACGTGATACCTAAATTAGTCAATTTGAATTTCTGTATATAAATCATGAAATATATTAGCTGACAAATGTTAAAAAGAGAAAGGGTAGTTAGGTAGCACAGTGGATAGAGCCCTGGGGGAGTCACAAAGATTCATCTTTATGAGTTTAAATCTGGCCTCAGATATTTTCTAGCTGCATAACCCCAGACAAGTCACTTAGCCCTGTTTGCCTCAGTTTCCTCATCTGTAAAATGAGCTGGAGAAGGAAATGGCAAACCACTCCAGTATCCTTGCCAAGAAAACCCCAAATGGGGTCATGAAGAATCAAACAAGACTAAAAACAATTGAACAACAACAAGATAAATGCCACTTAGGGTATCCATAGATGCCGTTAGCTGAACTATTAGAATCTCCCTCTAGAATTCTCTTGTTATTTATCTTTCTCCCACCTTAGGCCCCCTTTTCAAGTTTTGTTCCAGTGTAAACTCAAGTGTTACAGGAGTTAATTACCTTTTATACCTCTGTAAGCTAATACCTTCCTACTGTTCTTAGCACCTGGAAGTCCAAGTCCCCTCCTGCTGTGAAGATTTTTACATTTCTTTTTCTCCTCTTCTTTTTCTGGGCAACTGACCTGACTTTGAATGGAGTTTTGCTTCAGTTACTCTCTCCCCCCAGCTGTTCATAATTCTGCTCATTCTAGTCTTCTAGCTCATGATAAAAGGTAGTTTTTTAAAGGGTTTATATCCTTATTCAGTTTGAAGTGATGAAACAGAATAGAGGTTAAATGAATTTAAATGTGTTTCTTCATAGCTTTTAACCATTTATTTACAACAGAAGTCTCCTTTTAGCTAAAGGTATGGCACAACATTAGCTCAATGGGATTACTCCGAGAGATGGTTGGTGTTTATATTTTCCTTCATTTTTCCAAGATGGTTCATTTGCCAGAAATGTTCTCCCATTTCTGACAGGTGCTCAGGGTTCATCTGGAAATCTTGAAACTTGGGTGATCATCACTAACTCACTCTTCATGTTCTGTACAGTCTTTGTTCACATCAGGCCTTGATGATCAGTCCATAATGTAAATTCTAGGCCAAAAATATATGGCCTGAGTTTATCCAAGGCCCAAACAATTACCAAACATTCCTTTTGGATAGAATACAGATTTCTTTCCCTTGGCAATGCTTTTCTCCTGCGATATATTACAGGATGTTTTACATTCTCATGGTCTTGTAATAACACCACGCCCAACCCAGTATTTGATGCATCATTTGCCACAATGAACAGTTTTGAAAAATCTGTGGCTTTGTAAGCTGGTAGAGAGATCATATCATGTTTCAGCTCTTCAAAAGCCCCCTTGATAGAGTGCATATCATGGCCAGGTCTTAGACAGAAAGGGACAGAACAGACTAGATATGGAGAATAAAGGTTGGGGTATGAAATTCAATTTTTGCCAGGAATGCAGATTTTCTGAATCAAAAGGGTCATTGTCAGAAGCTCGGGCAAGTCATAGAATCTAGGTAAGTGGACTGAACCCAACATCTGGAATTTTGTTGTAGTCAAAAGCGTACGGATAGGAGACATGTTCCTGATACACAGGTTGGATTTAGAGGCTTGTGACTGAAAGTCTGGAGAAATGAAATAAGGTCTAATAATATCAGATGGGCTTCCTATCTGAAATAGGAGTGGGTGGATGGGTGTGGGGAAGAGGAATGATATTGACATTGCAGAGCAAACTAGCCTTGTGAATGATAGGAACTTAGATTTAGAGCTATGGGTCATCAAGCCCTACCTCCTTATTTTACAGATGAGATCATGAAGGCACAAAGATGGTTAGTTACTTGCCCCAGGTCACATGGCTAATACATGATTGAGGCAGAATTTAAAGTTCTCCTGCCTTCAGATCTAGCACTCTGGGGCACAATTCTCAGTTGCCATTTAGATAATTAAGAAAAGTGTTCATTAAGCACCTAGCATTTGCCAGGAAGTGTGCTATGGTCTAGGGATGAAAGGAAGCAAGACAGTACCTGCCGTCTAAGAACTTCCATTCTAAGGGGAGAAAAGAATACATGAAGTGGAATTGGGATGGAAAGAGGCTACATTTCAGGGATCAAGTCCAGAGTTCTAGGGGTGGTGATGGTGGATGAGAACAAAGGCTAGCACCATCTACCTGGGCCAGGTAGAATTGAGATTCAGGCAAAAGGTTGGGGCCATATACATAGGGGAAGACTGGGAAGCTTGCTTCTGGGAACCTAGGCATTGAGAGACTAGCCAACACTATATCCTGGGTACTGGATAATAATCAAAGATTATTGTTGATCAATAACATTTGAATTTACAATAATGAACAATGTTGAAAAATGAACGATAATCATCATTGATAACAGATTGCTCCATTCTTCTCCAACCCAAGTCTGGCATACTAGGGTCAAATGAGCTTCTTTGGTTCTGTCTGAGTCTTAAATCCTGCCCACATCCTGGCCCCAGTTTTAGTCACAGGAAAAGGACAAGAAAAAGGACCTTAGATTAGTGTCAAGATAGTCTTTCTGATTTTTGGTGTTGTCTCTTCCTTCTGCCTAGTAAATTCTATAACTAGGACATGATACTTATGGGTATGATGTCCAGGGTCTGTGTACTCACCTCATATTCATCATTCCTCTTTGCCTGGCCTCTGACCTTACTGACTTGTTCTTTTCTGTCTGTGTTCCTATTTTCTGTCTCTCAAAGGATGCGACTTGTGTTCTCCATTTTCCCCTAGTCCTTTGTTCACTAGGTTCCTGCATTTTGCTCTCTTATCATCCTGGATTCTAACTTGAATTGCCTAGTCAGAACTCTATAAAACTCTTTATTTCTCTCTACCTGCCCCAAACTCCTGAACCCCAAATGTGATGTGCTAATTTAGGATGTTTCTTACCTGTACCCTCATACCTGGTCTGAATACCTGGATATTGAAACCAGCCCCTCCCAGAACTTGCTAGATGGAGGAAAGTGCCCTAGATTTGGAGTCAGGTAGGGATTCTGAAAGCTGTTTGTTTATCATGGATCCCTTTGACACTCTAGTGATGCCCACGTAACCTTTCTAAGTAGAATATTTTAAAAACCGAATACATATGATTACAAAGGAAAACAATTGAAATAGTTATCTATATCTATATCTATATCTATATCTATATCTATATCTATATCTATATCTACATATATATATATTTAAAGTTCACAGACTCCAACCTAAAAAACAGCAAATAAGGAAGCCTAGATTCTCCTCCTGGCTCTCTCAATATTTTTTTGGGGGGGGGGTGATCCCTTCATCCCTCAGGACCTCAGTTTTCCCTTCAAGAAAGCAAGAGGATTGAGGCAGCTAGGTGGCGCAGTGTAGAGCACTGGCCCTGGTGTCAGGAGGACCTGAGTTCAAATCCTCAGACACTTAACACAAAACTAGCCATGTGACCTTGGGCAAGTCACTTAACCCCAATTGCCCTACCCTCTTCCCTCCAAAAAGGAAAAAAAAATAAAGCAAGAGGATGGTACTCAATCATCCTTTCTAACTCTAAATATTTTTTAGTATCTTTGAGGCCAAAATGGCCTAAGTTAAAGCCTGATCTCTTGAACCCATTAATCTGATCCCTACGAGACTCACATTTTCTTTCTGATATTTATTGATCTTTTGGGTGAAGCTCTTTGTCCTTCTAGAAAGCAAAACTCCACCAAATCTCACTGACTAACCATAGTCCTAGCCCTTTCCTACCATCCTTGAATCCAACTCTGGCTTGACTTATTCTGCCGCTGCCCAAACCTTTTCCATTACATTCACCTTAGAATTGTATTTTATAGCTAGCATAGACTCTTTTTTTTTAGATTTCCAGGTTGTGTTTTATTCATTAAGTAATATCCACTTTAAGTGATTAATGATTTTTTTTGCTTTTTAAAAAATTTATTGACTTGTTTATTTACTTTTAGTTTACACGATTCATTTACAGAATCACTTGAGTTTCAGATTTTCTCCCCTCACTTCTATCCCCCCCCCACCTGCCCATGGTGGCATACAATCATGTATGGGATCTGCAAACACTTTCACATTGTACAATAGTCTTATTGTATAGAACCATTGTAGCCAGTGGAGCCAATAATGTGAACAGAAAGTGAAAAAAGAAAAAGAAACAGAAGAAACAAAAACAAACATGGAAGAGAACAGTAGCGTGTGTTGCTTCAGTCTCCATTTAAACTCTGGTCTTTCTAGATCTTTCTCTGAGTGTAGGTATCTCCTTCCATTCTGAGACTTGTAGAGTTGTCTTTTAACTGTGCGTTGCTGGGAAGAGTCCAGTTCATCAAGAGCATAGACTCTTGAAGTTTAGTACAAGCCTTTCCTGAAGCATTCATGGTTTTCTACTATTATCCCAAGTGATTGGGAACTCACTGTTTCTTGCAAAAACCCATTGCATTTTTGGACAGCTCTCAGTATTTAGGTAGTTCTTCTTTATATCGAGCCAAAAATCCTTCTCCTTGAAACTTCAACCCTTTGGTCTTAGTTTTGCCCTCTGGGGCCAAGCAGAATAAGTCTAATCCTTCATCCATATCCTGGCCAAAAAAAAAAAAAAATAAATAAAATGTCACTGATATAGGCTAAGGCAAAAGCTCCCAACCCACTTAAACCATTTACCAGTGTTTGAAAAGAGGAGAATGAATTCCTCTGGCCAAAGGGTAAAATATTAAATTAGTACTCCCCAACTGTCATTACAAAGGCTTTTTTTGGCTTAGATTCTCCCTTTAAAGCAATTTGCCAAAAGAAAAAAAATCAACATAAATGAATAGTAAAAATGTTTCTGGTGTTTAGCTGATCTAAAACTTGGAGTTTCAATTTTCAGCTTAAGATGTCCATCAGGTTTGGTTTGCACATTTTATTTTCTGAATTTTAGATAATTTGACCTTTATCAGAATATGTTGGTTGCTATTTATTAAAGTAATAACAGCATAGAATCATAGACTCAAAACTGAAAGGGAACTTAGAGGACATATAGTACAAATTCCTCTTTTTACAGATGAGGAAACTGAGGAGCAGAGAAGCCAAAATGGCAGAGCTGTCATTAGACTCAATGCCTCCAACTTTAAATTGGGTTTCTTCCCATTGCACCATAGCACAGGTGCTGCAAAGATAACTGTACTGTCTTTAAGCTCTGATGGGAAATCCTCACTTGAAGATTTGTGTGTTTTTATGGGGAGAGTTAGGGGATGGTTTTGTACATAGGTGTTCTGTTCTCACTTCATGCAGGTTACAAATGGTCTTAGTCTTATTACCTAAATTCTCCAAGAAGAAGAATGAATTCCCTCCTCTCCCTTACGTCCTCATCTGTGTATAATTTTCCTTTGTATCATTTAGAAACGAATAGGAAAATAGCAGCCTGGATGATGGTGGTCCACTTGAAAACTGTGTCTGCCTTCTTTGGCATTAGGGACAGAAAACGAAGATTTCCTCTCCACAGTAGAGATTTATACAGAGCAGAAATAATTTCTCCTAATGCTATTGCCATAGATTTTCATTACTATTACCAGTCATCCTTGATTATTGAAATAAAATTAGTTCTGTCCTATCGTCTTATATTGTATGGAAGACAGCATAGTGTAATGAAAAGAGCATTGTACCTAGAGCCAGGAGGCCTGGGTTCAAATTTTGCTTCCATACTTTATTAGCTGCGTGGCCATGGATGTATTAGTCTAGCTCTCACTAGTTCAGTTTCTTTACCCATAAAATGGGGATAATGATACTTACGCTGTCTTACTCATGTGGTTGTTTTAAGAAAATGCTCTGCGAACCTTAAAGTACTATAAAATACTGGCATTATTGTATTAGATTATAAGAATACATACTTTCCTACTTCTAGCTTTTTTAGACCCATTCTAATTGAAAGTTTCTCATTTGGATTTTTGAATTTTTAAAAATGGATTTTAATTTCTTGAAGAGTGTGAATGCCAGAAAACCAGTCTTAGGGACTGAAGAATAACCATTGTGTTTCTGTGCTTGGTGGATCTGGCATGTGTGTTGGAGAGAAGTAGACTAAATAAATATTTTTGCTACCCCACTTGGGATGTTTTACTGGATAATGCTGTCTCTTACCTTCCTCCCAATAAAGAAGCAACATTTTCTTAACAATCCCATGAAGAGGACCCAGAAGTCATTACTTTCTATTGAGAGGGAGAAGACACATACTTTAATAAGTTTATACAAAGTGTATATGAAGTATATACAAAGTGTATATGGAGTTTATACAAAGTATATATGGAAGACATTTTAGTGGGAAGGGCTCTAGCAGCTGGTAAAATGCTTGGTTGAGAAGACCAAGGAAATCCATGCTTAATCTTTTTTATTTAGTCCCAGTTTTTAAGTTCCCTACTTTGTAAATGTAATTTTAAAAAAAACACATTATAAAAGTGCTAAAAATAATGGCGTATATTTAAATGTCTTCAAGGTAATACAGTGCTGGTTCTAATGGATAAGTTTTTGGTTATTGTTCTTTTGGCAACTGTTTTGGCAGAGGAGTTGATTTTTAAAAAATTAACAAAGAGAAATGTTCATGCAGAGCTACTTATTGGATCCTGGAAATTTTACAAGTATACTAATATGGAAGCCTCCCCACCAAGTTCAGGATTTTTTACTCACTTTATGTATTGGTTGCTGTCCTTATCACCATCCTTCTCCTGACATTTTAAAGGGAAGGAGATGTATGTGGGACTGTGGTTCACAAGAATAAACTTAGATACTTAAGAGTTAGGAAGCAGGGAACTAGGACAGGGAGATTACTCAGCCTTCTGGAAAAATGCTTTTTTTTGTGTGCAGAATTTTAGATCTGTAAAAGGAATAAAAGTTAATTATCCAGATCCTCAATTAGGGTACATTTGACTTAAAGTCCATTCAAAGCCACAATTTAAATTAATTGCCTCAATTTAGTCAGTTTTTCATGCCAAAAAAGGGGCACTTTATGTCAGAATTTTAGTATGTAGGATGACTGAGTCACAGAATGTTGGGCCTCAAAGAGACTTTCAGAGCCAGCTAATCAGTTTCCTTGTTTTACAAATGAGACCTCCCAGGCACTTAGGAGCAAAGTGACTTGTCCAATACGTATTCTTCCCAACATAGAAATGTATAAACATTCTCTTTGGAAAGATAAATAGACTACTTTAAAGTGGCAATTTATATACCAAAGTACTAGTACAAACTTATTAAAACTTAACTCCTCCATGACATTGTAGGTATCTTGAGGGCAGGGAATATCATTTGCCTCCTTCTGTATCTCTAGGACTTGGCATAGTATCTAGCACATTTAATTAAAAAAAAAGAAGTCATTACCTTGTAAAACTGCTAAAAATGATAATGTAAATTAAATGTCTTGAAAGTGCAGTGTTAATTTTAATGGATAAATATTTATTAATTTGATTAAAGCTTAAAACTATACTAAGACTTTTGAGACACTGGTGGTGTATGTGCATGCCCACATGTATATGTATACATATAAAAATATGTTTAGTTATGTTACTATTAGAGCTGTGCCAGAAAACTGATTTGGGTGAGCTTTGCTTTGGAGGCTCCATTATAACATGAAGAACCTAAGCAAACACTAAAGTTCTTTGGTTTATTGCTCCCCACTTGGGTAAAATCTAGGTATATCAGAATCTAGTATGCTTCAAGGGTAGCACCAAGTCCATTTAAAAGCTCTGAATTTCACAAGACATCAATCACTGACCAAGTTTAGTTGACCATATTAAAGGACACAGAAAGGGCACATCCAGGCTCTTAGAGAGTCAGGATACCTGCTTACCTGCCTTTCCACATACCTCCCTTTGCCCACTACCCTAGAGACCTGTACAGTGCCCATGATCCAGTAGTGACAGTTCCAGTGAGGGAGGAATTGAGGGTTGCCCCTCCTGTTGCTCATTATGGGCAAGTATCTACTACTATTGTTTTGTTGCAGTCACTAGCTTCTTCTCTCAGCTGGCATCATGGTCTTCTGTGCTGTTGCTGTCATTGTTTCTGCTTTGCTCCTTTTCCTGCTGTTTGGTATTCTATCTACAGATGATTTGTTGCTCCATCTTACCACTCTGCCTCAGTCCAGCAGAATTGTGGGCCATTTATTCTTTCCATAAATGTTTTCTTTCCATAGATGTGCCCTGTAGGTTTTTCCTTTCTAAGAACTGGAACCAAATCAAACAGCAGAAGCAACATGGAATTACCTGGAATCTCAACTGACAGTCATCCAGCTCTTTCATGCTTATGGCCAGAATGACTCCAGTGTATTTACTCCCTTCTGCTCTTTTAAAAGTGGACTCCATAACTGGACCCTAGAAAGAAGATGCTTCTTTGGTACTGTGGGAAACATTGTATTCATCCTGTTCGATTAAATATCTATTTCTCACCCCTGAATTTATTAGGGTGTATCAGGCCCATATACCTAACATGTGGGAAATGGGTTTGGTTATTTTGTTTACCAGAGCTAAATAAAGCAGGTGAAGTCATGGGGAAGGGGAACCACAGCCAATTTAGCAGGCCAAAATCATGGATATTTTAGTTTAGTTTTTTTTTCACTAAACTGTATTAACAAGTACTATCACCAAAAGCAACAGGGCGAATTGTTTTGTTTTTACTAAAACAACAAGGTCCTATGCTGTGGATATCGGTTTTTTTTCAACAACAAAACTGTATCATAAAGTTTTACAGACGTGTTTTGACAAAATAGAGGTCCCCAGGCCAATCCCAAATGGAGGGCAAGCTCTGTCTTTGCTGTCTTTGGCAACTTTTAGCTGCTAACACCTGAGAGATTGGGTATTACTTTTCCAAACTGTGAAGACTATGTGTGGAATTTGGGGGTGGGCGTGAGATGGAGAAAAAAGGAGTTCAGAATTAATAATATTTTCCCTTTGTTACTGATTTGCCACCAAAATACAGCATCCACATTCAGTCATTTAAAATGCACAGATTATTTTATTCCATTGTGGACAGATCTCAAAATACCAATAATAGAATGGGTGGGCTAAAGGTAAACATTTTTACATCACTCAGTGAACTTGATTTGGCTTTGGTTGTTCTCTAACTCAACCCAAGTCAACAAACATTTGTTTAATGCCTGCAACGTATGAGGCATGTCCTGTTTCTCCATCTAGAAGTTGACTATTTCTTCTGGATTTGTTCAGTGTGGTCACTCTGTCCTCACTTGCTGGTTCACCCTGACACTTCCAAGTCTTGGGCTGAGCTATTTTTTCCAATCCTATTGATTATTATGGAATCAAGGTCCTTTTCCACTTGGGTCTCACATTTACTCTTTGGCATCATATCAAACCCTTTCTCCTCATAGCCATCTAAACCCTGACTCAGTGGCATTTCCCTGGACTTTGCCCACAGAAATGTCTTAAACTAGGTTCTCTGCTTTGGTAATGCTGTCAGCTTTGAGCCTTTCATGATCCCATTTCTCCAATCTCCCTCATATGTTCTTGCTCATAATGCCTTACTAGCAGATGGATTACCTCAGCTCCTCCGTTCTCTTATCAATTGAGCTTGAATTTTTGCCAGGTAACTGTTCCTCTCTGCTCTAAAAGGCCGGTTTTCCCATCTGGGCATTGCTGTAGACACTCTTTCAGAGTTAGCTCTCCAAAGCTGAGGGGGATTATCCAACACAAATACCTTGTTTTTACTTTGCAGATATTTATTTATACACACAGTGTCTTCTAGGCATAACGTAGTCTCCTGAAGGCAAAGATTTCCCTTTTTGTGTTTTATATCTCCAGTGTCTGGCATGAAGACTGGGATATAATATGTTAATACATACTCATCAATTAGTTTTTTGAGCTTTTGTCTCTTCTCAGTCATTAGTATAAATTTATAATAATCCTATAATTCCATTATCTTTTCTTGGACTAACAATGCTCAGTGAGACTGAGCAGACCTCCACATCTACATAAGAATTTTGAAGAGGGTTTTTCCCTTTTATATGTACCTTTGCATTTATAATTAGTTATAAGCATGAAATGTGTTTTTAAAAAGGATGGTTCAGTTTTCTCATTTGCAAAATGGTGATAACATTGTTTGTAGTACTGCCTGTTTAATGAGGTTGGTGCAAAAATGTGTTTTATAGATTTTACAGGGCTTTATCAAAGTGAACTGCTATTACTATTTAGGTATGATAATAACTACAGCTGATACCAGGGAGTTAACTTTTTTTTATCAATGAAATAAAAACTTCCCCTTAAAGAGATGCAGTGGCCCAGGAATACACTATTAAGGATAAACTCTAGAGCTCTGGTGAAGAGGAAGCTAGAGAACAGACTCATGGGGACTGCAGAGTCCATCTAGTCCAACTCTATTATTTTATAGATGAAGAAACTTAGGGTAGTTAAAAAATGCATCTATAGACCAACAAAAGGAATGACCATTTAATGAAGTTGCAACCCATAGTGTAAGAAGTGCTTAAGGGGTCATGAGTGAAAAAAGTTTAAGGAGCTCTGGTTTAGATATCTAAATAGAAGAGAAGTCTGGTACAGGTAGGGATTGGGGATCAGAAGACAGCAATGACTTCTATTTATGAATTGGAATTTGGCATTGGTAGCACTAGAACAGCTTTAAACTAGATAGGCCTTAGACTTCTCAGAGAACCAATGAAAAGGACTGGAATAAACTAGACTGATGTCTAGACAGGGATTTGTAGAATGTGGGAATCTCTCAGGCAAATGCATCCACTAAGCTAGGAGAAATAGGACTTACTATCTTTTTAATTGCCTACCTGTATATCATTCTGTACTGTTATACAGTTAGCATCCAAGGCCCACCACAGTCTGACTCCAACTAATCTCTCTAGCATTATCTCCCACTACTCCCCTTCATATGCCCTCAAATTCAGCCAAACTGGTCTAGTCCATAAACACATCCTCTATTCTTCCATTCTTCGCTTTTATTGGAAATGCCCTCCTCCTACCCACCCCAAATCTATAGAATAAAATCTGATCACTCTTCAAGGCCTAATGGTGGTGTTATCTCTTCCATGCATCAATCAACAAGTATTTATTAGTCTACATTCTACAGAAGGAGACAGCAAGTCTATATACAAATATAGGTAGCATAAATGTAAATTAATACACAGTTCACATGCAAAATAGGTAAATAGGAGGGAAAAAAAGATTTCCATAATCCTCCCCTCCTAGAAACTAGAAGTGTTTTCTCCCTCCTCTAATCTTTGCTAGCATATCATTCCTCCCTTTCATCTACTGTCACACTCAGCTTTGCATTATATTTCTTTGTATGCAAGCTATACCCTGGATGGGAGACTGTGTATCATTAAAATGCTGAAGGGAGTAGTATTGACATTTCATGAAAAGAAATTCAAAGAGGGTGAGATCAGTGTGCCCTAAAATAGTCAGGGAAGGCCTTATGGAAAAGATGAGATTTATGGTGAATGAACCTTGAAGAAAGGATAAGATTCAGAGAGTCAGAATATATTTTGGGTAAGACAAGAGTAGCCGAATACTGGGTGATCCCCTTGCTCTTTGTAATTAGAACAACCAACATTCATATAAATGTTTTCTCCAGTATTTTTGTCCCAGCCATCCTGGGGGGTCAGCAATTAAAAGCAGTAATATGACCTTTGTGAAATTGTGTTACAGTAATTGTGGAGTCTGGTTCTAGGAAGGCAATGAGAGGTGTTTAGGCTGGAGAAGAGAAGACTGCAGTGGAGGTGGGCAGGAGGGGGGCAAGAAGAGCTTTCCAAGTATTTGAAGGGCTGTCATATGGAAGAAGTCTTATTCTTGTTTTGCTTGGCCCCAGAGGGCAGAATTAGGAATAATGAATGGAGGTTGCAGAAAGGCAAATATTTTGGCTGAGACTGCACATCCTGCAGTCCAGCCAAACTGGACTACATCCTTGAATTTGACATGTCATCTTCAACTTCCACCCAGGTCATACTGCTGTGCCAAAATGCAGTCCCTCTTCATTTCTACCTTTCAAAATGCCTTTCTTCCTTCAAGGTTCAGCTCAGACAATACTCCTCCATGTATTCTAAATAGCTATCCCTGATATACCACTATAATTTTTTCTCCCTTCTTAAATTTTCCTAGAATGCTTTGTCTGAATTTCTTCTTTTCCTCATATTATTTATCTGTGTTTACATAAGATACAAGTCCCTTAAAACCAAGAACAAGTTCATTATAAAGGACAGCTAGGAGGTCCAGTGAATAGATTCCTGGGCTTGAAATCATAAAGAGTCATCTTTATGAGTTCAAATCTGATCTCAGACACTTACTAGCTAGGTGACCCTGGGCAAGTCACTCAACCCTGTTGGTCTCAGTTTCCTCATCTGTAAAATGAGCTGGAGAAGGAAATGGAAAATCATTCCAGTGTCTTTGCCATGAAAACTCGAGATAGGGTCATAAAGAATCAGACTCAACTGAACAACCACCACAGCAACAGTATCAGTAGCAATGACAACAATAACATTATTTCACTTTAATCTTTGTATTCCCAACATGTACTTTGTTTCATAGAAATGTTTTGGTGGTTGTGGGAATCTGGACCTATAATTTCATAGATGTAGAGAACTCCTGGTATGATAACTCCCTTCACTGAATTTACTTCTGGTTTTAATGAGTTGTCTAGAGGCACTGAGAGATGGTTACATAATTAGAATGTGTCTGAGGCAAACATGACTTGAGCAGAGGTCTTCCTGACTCAAACACTGTACTATGTTTCTTTCCCTAAATACCCATGGTGGGTACTCAGAAAGTATTTGGTACTCTTGTTGTGGTGGTGGTTGTTGGCTGTCCAAGGATGGTTTGAAAAGTATGAGTTATCCGTCTCTGGAAATCTTCAAAGCAGAGGTGGTTAGACTTATGAATGATATTGTGGTGGGGAATCCCCCATTCAGGGTTTCAGAGAGCCTTTCCAACTCTGAAATTTTGTGATTGGATGATTGGATCACCTTGAAGCAGTGAGGAACAGTTGAGAACATTAGAGATGCCTTGTGATAATGGGGTTCAGGCTTCAGCCTTGCCCCAAATAACAATGGCAGCCTACAGAGGCATGGAATCTGAGGACAATAAAAGTCAAAATAATTCCTTCTCACCTAGGTATGACTTTAATTGTCTGTTAAAACAACCCTACCTAATCAGGGAAAAGAACTTGATTTTATAATTTGATCTCTCTGTATACTTAATACAGTGATTTCCAAACTTGTTCAGTAACATACTAGGCAGCTAGGAGGTCCAGTGGGTAGTGTGTTGGATTTGGACTAAGGAAAATCTGAGTTCAAATCCAGCCTCACACTTGCTCAGTTGTATGACTCTGAACAAGTAATTTTATTTCTCTGTTTCACTTCCTTCTTCTCTGCAGTCAGGGTAATATTAAAACTTAGCCCCCAGTGTGGTTGTGAGGATAACAATGAGACAATGTTTGCAAGTGCTTTGTAAAACTAATAGCACTATGTAAATGTTATCTAGGTGGCACAGTTGGATAGGGTGCTGGGCTCTGGTCAGGAAGATCTGAATCCTAATCTGACATCAGACATTTGCTAGCTGTGTGACTCTGGGCAACTCACTTAACCTTTCTTTGCCTCAGTTTATTCACCTATAAAATGGGGATAATAAAAGCACCTACCTCAGAGTGTTATCGTGAGAATCAAATGAGATAATAATTGTACCATGCACAATGCCTGGCACATAGTAAGCAGTAAGTAAATGTTACTTGTTTAATTAACTGTATACTTATATTACTAATTATATTATTCATGCAACTATTGTTACAATGAACAAAAATGGTCTCAAATTCCTCCCCCATTCTTTTTTATTAATTATTTTATTTATTTTCTTGTTTACATCATTCATTTCCATGAGATTTTAAGTTACAAATTTTTCTCCCTGTCTTTCCCCTACCCACAACCCCAAAACAGCCATCCCACTGTAAAGCTCCTCCCCCAAACTGCTCTCTCCTATGTCCTCCCCCCATTGCCGCTCTAACTTTCTGGTAGGGCAGGGTGGGTCTCCCTACCCCAGTGCCTGTATATCTTGCATGTAGTTAATAATAATAATCATATATATGTATATATATATATATGTATATATATATATTTAACATTTGATTGTAGAACTTTAAATTCTAGATTTTTTTGGTTCCTCCGTCATTACCCACCCCCACTGGAAGGACAAGCAATTCAATACAGGCTGCACATGTACATGTACGCAGGACATCTCCACAGTGGACATATTGTGAGAGACTGATTATATATCCCTCCTTCCTATCCCACCCCCACTCCCGTTCTGTTCTATACTCTGTACCTGTCCTTTTACTGAAGTGTGTGCTTCCTGCAATCCTCCCCCCCCAACCTGCCCTCACCTCCATCATTCCCCTCTCATCCCCATCCCCCCTACTCTCCTGTGTGGCAAGATACCCAGTTTAGAGTTTATGTCATTCCTTCCCTAAGCCAAATTCAATGAGAATTAGGTTGACCCTTTCCCTTTTGCCTTCCTGTTCTTCCCTTCCATTGTAACAGTTATCCCTTGCCTCTTCTATATGAGATGATTAACCCCATTTTGTCTCTCCCTATCTCCTCTCATTCTAATCTTCTCCCGCCTCAGAATTTCACCTTTTAAAGTTTCATCCCTTCCTATTTAATTGATCCTCTGCCCTCTATGAACTCATATACACACATACTCAGATATGTAGTCATATGCATATATACCCTCCTGTATAGACGTATGTGTAGGTATATATACATTTGTATTTCCTTCACCTATCCTCATACTGAGAAAAGTTTCATCAGTTACTATTATCATTTTCCCATGTTGGCATGTAAATAGTTCTACTTAGATAAGTTCCATATGATTTCTTTCCCATGTTTACCTGCTCATGCTTCTTGTGTTTGAATGTCAAATTTTCTATTCAGTTCATTTTTTTTCAGCAAGAATGCTTGAAAGTCCTCTACCTCACTGAATGACCATATGTTCCCCTGAAACATTATGATCAATTTTGCTGGGTAGGTGATTCTTGGTTTTAATCCTAGTTCCCTTGATCTCCAGAATATCATATTCCAGGCTCTTCAATCCCTCAATGTAGAAGCTGCTAGATCCTGGGTTATCCTAATTGTGTTTCCACAGTATTCATATTGCTTCCTCTTGGAGCCTGTAATATTTTCTTCTTGATAGGGGGACTCCAGAACCTGGCTATAACATTTCTAGGAGTTTTCTTTTGGGGATCTTTTTCAAGAGTTGATTGGTGAATTATTTCAAGTTCTATTTTGCCTTCTGATTCTAAAATATCAGGGCAATTTTCCTTGAGAATTTCTTGAAGGATGTTTTCTAAGTTCTTTCTAAGATCATGGCTTTAAGGTAGTCCAGTAATTGTTGAATTGTCTCTCCTGTATCTATTTTCCAGGTCAGTGGTTTTTTCAAGGAGATATTTCACATTGCCTTCTGTTTATTCATTTGTTTGGATCTGTTTAATAGTATCTTGCTTTCTCATAAAGTCATTTGCTTCCATTTTCTTCACTCTAATTCTGAAGGGATTATTTTCTTCAGAATGCTTATGCGATTCTTTTTCCATCTGGCAAATTCGACATTTTAAGGCATTCTTCTTCTCATTGGCTTTTTGGGCCTCTTTTGCCATTTGAATTAATC
>CM053598.1:126745175-126813772 GCA_028646575.1 Pseudocheirus occidentalis
TCTTCCTCCCATTCCATGGTTTGATCCTTTTTGTCCACAAAAAAGGATTCTAGAGTTTTGTTGCTTTTCTTATTTTGCTTCCTTTTCCTCATGTTGGCCAGTCAATTAACTGGTTGGGTTTTTTTTAGCTCTGTGAAACTCTGCTTCCAGGGGGGAAACCTCTGTTCCAAATCCCTGGGGTTTTCCCAGCTGCTGGAGCTATTGGGGGGTTGTTGCAAGTCACCCCAGCTTTGGCTTGCTGAAAGCGCACCCCAGCACCATCATCCAAGACCACGATCCAGATCCGGATCCAGGCCGCTGAACGCAAGAGCACTTGGCCCTGATCAATGGATTCAGCCCCCCTGAGTTTGCAGGACAGGGGCTCTGAAGCAGCCCAGTGGGGGCATTCACTGTTTACAGCAGTTTCTGCCCTTCCCCCACTGTTTCCTTGCCCTGGGGGTTAGATTGGCTGAACTGCTTTTCTTCCCCCAAATTTTGCTTGAAAGCTTCACTCACTTTTACTGACCTTTAATCCTGGTTTATGCAGATTGTTCCAGGTGCTTTAGATCTTCTCTGAAGGCCACCCTGGAGCCTGGCTGTATGGTGGTTTTAGGCTGGGCTGGTCTTGGCTCCAGCCTGCAGGCCTGTGGGATGAGCCTCTCCAGCCAGCTGCCTTTCTCTAATCCCTATTTTTCACACCTTTCTTTAATCTCTATTTTTCACACCTTGATAGAAGTGGAGGTGCTGGAGACTGTAGAACTTCACTCTTGTAGACTGGCTGCAGCTCCACTTGGCTCCTTCCTACCTCCTGGCGCAGTTTCTGTTTCAAGCTGGGCCAGCCTCTGCTCATATCCTGCCTATATGAACCCCCGCTGCCAAGCTGCCTTTACTCAAGAGATGTGTTTTCTATATTTTTTGAGTTTGAGAGTCCTAGAATTTGTCCAGCTTCATATTTTTATGGGTGTTTAGGGTTGCTGCGTGGGAGCTGTGGACGCTGCTTCTAAGCTGCCATCTTGACTCCTCCCCCAGAAATCCAATTCGATTGATTGTTAATGTGCTAGATTATTTTTTTCCAAGCAGGGCACTGTTTATTGTAGGTATTAGCACCAAATCCTCTCTGGGGGAGGCTTTACAGGTGTTCTCCCCAATGTTAGCATCTGGGTGCAGGGGAGGAGGATCCCGAGGCTTCTGGTGCCCCTAACTGGGTGGGTCACTGGATGCCTCCCCTCCTTCCTGCTCCCATCCACCCCCTCAGGGAGAACCTCTCTGGGTCTCCCTACACGCCCCCTCCCCAGTCCTCTTAGAGCTCCTCTCTCCCCACCTCTTTTTTCTGAAAGGCAGTGAGGGTGTTGAGGGTCTTCTGGAGCTCCTCCCTCTTGGCCTCGCTCATTTTGTTCTTCTCTGTCATCTTGGTGAGCCAGGCTGTCTCCGTGGCAACAAAGCCCTGGCCCTGGTCCAGGATCTTTCCCATGATCTTCAGGTACTGCTTAGCCCACTTTTTTTTGGGCTTCTTTGACACTGGCCAGGCTGGCCTGGCCTTGCTTTATCAGGGCCTCCTGCTCCTCTGCCCCCGTGGCACTGAGGAACTGGGTGGCCAGGGTGTCATAGGGGAGCAGACAGCCGCGCATGCCCATGCAGATGCCCTGGCCCTTCAGCCAGCGCTGGATGGCGCCCACCTTCACCAGCCTATCGTAGAGCAGCGGGTTCTCAAAGTCCCCATTCTGGAAGAGGTAGTAGACCGGGTAATCATCTTCGCTCAGTTTGTGCTTCTCTTTGCTCAGTTTGTACTTCTTGCCAAGTTCCACATTCATCTTGTTGCCATAATCTGAGATCCCCATAATCTGAGATCCCCACAATCTGAGATCAGGAGGTCCTCAAGGTTGGCCTAGCTTGGCCAGGGCCCTGAACTTGTTCTGCTTCTGCCCGTAGGGGTACTGGGTGTCGAACTTGACCAGGACATATCTGCTCTTGGGGATGACCTGGTAGAAGGTGATGGTGTCCAGGGGCAGTGCACCCTTGGTGTGCAAGCGGCAGCCGCCCAGCCTCAGCAGCAGTGCCCGCACTGAGCGGGGGTCCCGCCAGCCCCCGCCGCAGCCATCACGCCCCCTGACCACATGCACCAGCCTACCTGAGCCACAGAACCCTGGCCGTGGGGGAGGAGCAGCCGCCCTCTGGTGGCCCAGCCCGGGACCGAAGGCCAATATGCTAGATAGATTTCTTTTTGATGAGAAGGTTTTTTTAAGTGGTGTAATTGATGAGATTTTTATTCATAATTCCTTTTTCAACTTCTAATAAAGATTGATATTTTGTTTTTGCAATAATTTTTTTTGCAAGAAACTGGATGTCACCGTATTAACTATACAGAAAAATCAAATTATAAAGTCAGGTTCTTATCCCTGATTAGATAGGGATTTTTGACTGTTTCATTGACTATTTTAACAGTCAAAGGAATTCACACTTGGTTGAGAAGGAATATTTTGACTTTTTAGGCTTCCATTGTTATCTGGGGCAAGGCTGCAGTCTGAACCCCATTATCACAAGGCATCTCCAAGATTTCACACAAATAAGGTGTTATAAATAGTAGTAAAAATTGTATTTTTTGTATATACTAAAGAACTCTTTTTTTCTTTTATACTCCAGATATAATGATTCTCAGGTTTAATGCCTGTTTCAATGAGTTATAATAATAAGACAAGTCCATTAACTAAAATACTGTTCAGATAGAATAAGACTAAATATTTGTAAGATTTAGAAGTATACGTGTCATTAAAATGAGAATTACTTATGTAGACCAATGAATGATTGGTTTATTGGTCAATAAAATGGTTGAAAAGCAGGTATTTACTGCTATTTTGTTTTCAGCATGGGTATTTCTCACATTGGGAAAGAGAGCAAAGACTTTAATCTTGGTATAAATCCGTCCATAACTCCAACTCTTTCTAAATGCAGTTAAATTATCTTTTGGATCAGAGTATAAATTTGAGAATCTTTTAATGACTTAAGAACTAAGAGAAGTCATTCCCCCCCCCCAAATTCCCACCAAACATATAGATTTTAGTAGCATTTTTGGGGGGGGGGGTTCCAAAATGACTTTGCTTCATCTTTATTACTATCACTTAGAAAAAGAACTGTCTCTCCTTTTAGTTTAAATATTTTTTGATGCACCTTAGCATGGAAAATCCAGTATGTTTTATAATAATATAAAACTTCTTAATGTTCTTCTTTATATTGTCACATGATCATGCAAAGAATCTTCTTTTTCATAAACTTAAAAATTAGGTTGCTTATTCTTTTGGCAACTTGGGAAAAGGGAATATATGTCCTTATTCAGGTTTCTCAATATAAGTAAGTTTTTGTGAAGCTTGCAATGTGTCTCAACATCATGGAGGACCCACATTTTTAACTAACATTTATAAAAATGTGTTTTTTTCTCCCTGACTTTGACTAAATTTTATAGGTGTGTAATCTAATGCAATTGTCCTATATTATCTCATCTTCATTTTTTAAAAGAAGATCCATTAGGTATAATGAAGAATTCTCATGACAAGACATTATTATCAATTGACTTCAAACAGATCTTCTGATATCACTTTGTGAAGCATATCATATGTAAATGGAAAGCACTCTGGGAACTTTAAAACATTATTTAAATGCTAGCATTGTCATTATTACTACTGTTAATCCAATGACAATTTTTTAGCAATGGTCTTCAGATACATGGTGGATTCTCCTTTCTACCAAACTATCTGCCTGCAGAAATATTTGATATTTTGCATATATTTCATCAAGTATCATTTCAATCATCTGACTAGCTACAAGGAGCACTAGTTGTTTCCATAAGCAATCTTACATGAAGCTAGGTGACATAGTGGAGGAATGAGGCACTGGATTTGTAGGTAAAAAGATTTAGTTTCAAATGCTGTCTCAGGTATTTAGTACCTGTGTGACCATGTGATCACTTTAGTGGTTCTTGGTTTCTTTATCAGCATAATGGGCAAACTTTAAACCCTATATAAATGTCAGTTATCATCCTTATCATCATTTTAATGTCATATATTTGATTCTTGAAAATTGTGTTCTTTTTTAATGTAGTTTCATTTTCTCTAGAAAAAAATATTCTTGTTCTACATTTGACATGACATTTTAAAGGTATCTCTTTATTAGTTTTGGTGCTGTCTGTAGTAAAACTTTCATCTGTAATACTTCCCTTTATGCCAATAACAGTACTTGGGAATCCCAGTGGTATAGTTGCATTTCCTTGGTTTGGGACTTCGACATTGTGTTTCTGAATTCCTGCTACTTAAATTAGCTCTTTTGATTAATTTCAGCCTCTTTGGTGGATTTTTCTCTTGTAAGCCAGTTATGTATTTATTCTTCACAAAGGGATATTATTTCATTAGAAAATGGAAGTAATAAACATTTTAATGGAATTAAATTTAATTGTTAAAATATAAAAAACAATGAAGTCTAACTTGTTAAATTATTACAGTTTTAAGAGGTTGCAGTTTGGCAAGTGGCTGGGTAAGGGGAAATGTGGAGGCCAGGTTTTTTTTTTTTATGTCGTACTTACCCAAGTGAATGATGTTGAAAAATATAACAGATATTATGGAATTTTTAACTTTCCAATATAGTCTGTTCATACATTTTGTGTTCAAATGTAGCAGGCAGTTTTATACCAAAACTTCTTATGTCTGAATCCATATTGGTCATTTGATGATTCAAATGTGATCATTTCACATATATTTATAAAATAACTACTGTACTATATTCACTATCTATTGGAGTGAATTTACTCTAAAAATATTGCTTTTATTGACTCAATTTTCAAAACTTTCTTTTAATTGAAATAGTAGATGTATTTTTGTATTAGAAAACATCCAATAATTTTAATTACATTTTCAACGTCTTCCCCAAGGGCACAGTGCACTCCACAGTTTGGAAAATTATTTTAGATGGTTTTATGAGAATTTGTGGTTAAAATAAGTAATGACTTCATGGCTAATATTTTGATTATAAAGTTCTCCAAGTTAACTAGTCTGGTTCTCAAGGGATAATCTATTGACAGGTCTATATCCAAAGCCTTTCCACAATTTATTTAGAGAATAAAGTACTGGGATTAGGAAGACCTGGTTTTCAAACCTATTTCAGATACTTACAAGTGGTGTTAACCTGGACAAATCACTTAACCTCTGTGGGCCTTACTTGCCTCATTTTAAAAATAAAGACCTCTATAGATGGCCTCTATAGTCCCTTTCATTTTTAAAATCTATGATTTATTTTCTTGGTAGATCTTGTCAGAGTTATATTTTGCTGAAACAACCTTCAAGAATTTAACTTCATCTCTTTGATACTTAGAGGTATCTGTGGGTGACTTTAGCACTAAAGAGAACTAGCATTTATATATCACTTTCATGTTTGCAAAGTACCTTACAAATGTTACTTCATATGATTCCCATAGTAGCCTTGGGAAGCAGGTGCTATTATTATCTTAATTGTATAGATAAGATACACTGAGGCAGAGGTTAAATAAGTTGCCCTATGTCACAAAACTGGTAAATGTGTAAGGCAGAATTCGAATTTAATCTTCCTAACTTCAGGTACAATGCTCTAACCTCTGTACAACCTAGGTCCCTTAAAATATAAAACTGTATTTACATAGACATATGATTTCCTGTCCCTGAAAAATGTTTTCCCAACAACACACACAAATATATGATTTAAGTAAAAAGATAATATTTTTATCTTTAACAAATTTTAAGCTGTCATTTCTAGCACTTATATGTATGTATGTATGTATTGTGAATAGTATTTCATTTTTTGACATTCTATGTCAAGAAAATTTTTAGCATTCATTTTTACAAGATTTTGAGTTCACAATTTTTCTCCTTCCTACCCTTCCAATTCCTTTTCTGAAAATGGTAGGCAGTTTATATATGTGTTAGTTTCCATATTAGAATAAACATCTCAAAAGCAAAAAAAAAAACCAAGAAAGAATAAAGTGAGAAAAATATGCTTCAATTTGCATTCAGAGTCTATCAGTTTTTTATCTGGATATGGTTAGCATTTTCCTTCATGGGTCCTTTGTACTTTTCTTGGATCATTGTGTTGCTGAGAAGAGCTGAGTCATTCATAGTTGAACATCATATAATGTTGCTGATAGATCCAGGAGAAATAATATCAGAATCATTTGATTCTGGCTTTCAGGTGGTCCAATCTGTTTTCCAGGTTAGTTGTTTTTCCCATGAGGTATTTTACATTTTCTTCCATTTTTCCATTCTTTTGAATTTGTTTGATTGATTCTTGATGTCTCATGGAGTCATTAGCTTTCACTTGCACAATTCTAACTTTAACAGTGTTGTTTCCCTCAATTGTTTTTTGTATTTTCTTTTCCACTTTGCCAGTTGTACTCTTTAAGGCGTTGTTTTCTTCAGTGGATTTTTGTATCTTCTTTTCCATTTGGCCAATTCTACTTTTAAAAACAGTTTTCAAAGCGGTTGACTCTTTTATCATAATTCTCTTACATCACTCTCATTTCTTTTCCCCACTTTTTTCTGCCTCTCTTGTTTGATTTTTTTTTCCTTTTTGGAGGGGAAAAGGCAGGGTATTTGAGGTTAAGTGACTTGCCCAAAGTCACACAGCTAGTCTTGTATGATTTTAAAGATCCTTTTTGAGCTCTCTCTTGAATTCTTTATGGACTTGAGATTACTTCCTGTTTTTTCTTTGGGGTTTTGCCTATAAAGTGTTTTGACATTGTTGTCATCTTCTGAGTTTGTGTCTTGGTCTTCCCTGTCAGCATAATTATTTTCTCTGGTCAAATTCTTTTTCTTGTTGTTGTTTTTGTTATTGGGGAGCATCTTTTTCCTTTCTTTTAATTTTGAGCTCTCTATCTGGGGTAGAAGGGGGAACTGTCTTAGGCTTCTTATGCCAGTGACTGCAGGCCCTGGCTGTTTACCTGGCATTGTACTAATGTTGCCCTGAGGCCCACAAGGGACCCTTGTGTTTGGTGCTGTTCAAGGAAGTAGGGTGGAGGCATGACTGGTGCTGCTAGAGACTGTAAGGCTCTTGCAGCTTACCTGGGGGTGAAATGGGGTGCTAGTGGTGGTGTCTGACATGTGCTGAGGCAGATGGTACATTTCTGTATTCCCCTGGGGCTACAATGAAGCACATGGTGGTCTGATCTCTGAAAGCTGTCTGTTTACCTGGAGCTGTGCTGAAACATGTCAAAAGATAATATTTTAAAAGAAAAACAAGACTTCTATATATTATCCTAGAAGCTGCAACTCTCCTGCATGTTTTAAAAAATTATTTTGTTTTTAATTCATGGAACAAAACAAGCATTTCCATAACACAATACAATAAAAAGGATGATTGCACATTAAACTGCAAATCTACCATATAGCTTGCTATTCCCTCCAAATATACAACAAAGTTATTGTGTAAATTTCTTTTTATTTCCTTCCCTCCCATTCTTCTTGTCCTAGAGATGGCTACCATTAGACACAAATAGGTGTGTATGTGTATGTAAAATTATTCTATACATCTATTTATCAGTTCTTTCTCTGTTTTGTTCTGAATTTACTAAGAGCTTACTAAGGCTACTTTACCCTACTTAGATATGTTATGAAGGATAAATGTTATACTCACCCAAAATAACATAGCTAGTCTTCTTTAGTGGGATCAGAAGAAAAATCTTTGGCTCACAACTTAGAAGGCTTTTCTGAACCACAGAGTCTGATTGATTGGCAGTGACTTTCAAAGCTACATAGGGATGGCTCTAAGCCTGGAATGATGTTTAAATACTGAGCTTATTAGGGTATGTCCCTAGTAAACACTTTTGGATGAAATGCCCATTTTAATTTAACCTTTTTTTCCAGTTTTCCATGAAATCCCTTCCTATCTCTTCTAAGCATAATAAACCTTTTCTAAGCCCCATGCTAAACTTGGTATTATCTAGGGTGTGACTATGAAGAGTAAAAAAGCTAGGGGGGAAAAGACATCCAGATTTGTTTGGTGTGTTCTCTTTGATGATGTCGTGTTCTTTGAGTCCCTGATAAAGCATCTGGCTTTGGGACATGTGCATGAGAGTGCAGATAAGTTCCAAATTGAAAATTTACAGGCAAGATAATAAAACAAATGGGTTGTGCTGGAATGCAATGGAAGAAAGAGAAAGACAGTTACTACAATAAACATCCCCTGCCCAGTGAAATGAATTCTGTCTCCTGGAACCACTACCAAACCTTCATTGTTTTTTAAGGGAGAATCTTTTTGCTCAAAGATAGCATAATTTTCCAAAACAGTATTCATGTAATTGGATGAATCCTTTCCAGGACCCATCTAATGATGCAAGAAGGCAATCTGGAAGCTTGGCATGGTTTATCTTACTTGAGTTACCTGGTGTTTGTGGTATGGCAGACAGGAAATCTGCTTATCCCAGTGGTATTGATATCTGTCTCTCCTTTGCATCTACTTTGTTCATATTTGGCTCTAGCCCTTCAAATACTGCTTTGGTCCAATGTGTGCCCTTAGTCCCATCCACACCCTGGCCCCAGTTCTGACTCTGAGTAGGGAACATACAAGAACAATCTGGTTCCAAAGATCTCAGGTCATCATAGTCTGTTATTTTCCTGATTTCCCACTATATCTTCTGTCTGATGATTCTGTGCTTAGCTTCTGTTCTATTGCCTAGTGGATAAGACTTGACATTACTTATCATTTACTTTGGGCTTGAACTATGTCTCTGGTGCCTAGTCAATAGATACCTCAATCATCCAAATACCTCACTCTTCTATGCCTAAGCTTTTTCTTCTCCATCTGTATCTATGCATGGATTTTTCCTGCCTGTTTGCTTCATTTTCTCCTTATCAGAATCCTGAATTCATCCTACCTATGGATCCATCTTCTATCTACCCTTTTCTCCCTCTGTCTTCTAAATTGTAGACTGTGACTCTGACTTCTTTCCTTAGATCCTTGTTCCTGTATTTATTCATGTGGCCAGTTCCAAAATCTACACTAAGAGCTTAGAATGTAATTGGCCCCAAACCATGAGTGTTCAACTGAATGTGCTTCCCTAGATCAACACTGTACTCAACTAGTCTCTTTTATCCTAAATGTTACTCAAATGATTTTCCAATTTTGCCTTACTCACCACCTGTTCCCCCTCATCAATACTTACATAGAATTTCAAGACCCTTGTGAACCTATCTAGACCCTGATCTTTACCTATTTTCCTGGTCTTTCTCTTCTTATCCAATCTCATTCCATCATTGTCTAAATCTTGGTGGAGGTACCATTTTGGTTTCTCTGGGTCCTAATGTGTTAATTTCACTTATATGGCATCTTCTCAACTAATTTGGCTGGGAAAACAACAACAAACAAACCTCAAAACAAACAAAAGACCAATTACCCAAGTACACATCCTGAACAGTTATCTAATAGAACTTTGGTAATTTTTTTTTCTCCTAGGTGACAGTTTCTCATTAGAAACCTGATGGCTTGGTAATAACTCAATTCATTATTATTACCTCAAGTCCCTTTGCTATGTATCTGAGACTATTACTCACTGAAATACCTATAGAATTTTAAGGTTTACAAAGTCCTTTGCATATACTATTTCATTTAATCCTTAGAGTAGCCCTCTGAGGTAGATGATATATCCATTTTAAGGATGAGGAAATTGATCCTCAGATAGGATGTGACTTGCTCAGGGTCATATAGCTATTAAATGTCTGAGAAGGGATTCAAATTCGGGTCTTCCTGACTCAAGGTCCAATATTCTAGTCACTCTACTGTGTTTCCTCTCCAATTTTGGTCATGTAATTGTAAAAAAGAAAAGGAAGGTAATGCACAATTATTACATACCTGTTATATGCTAGGCAGTATGCTAAGAGTCTTGCAAATGTTATTTCATTTGATTGTCATCAAAACCTTATGGATAGGTGCTATTATGATCCCCAATTTAAATTGAGGAAACTGAGGCAGATAGGGGTTAAGTGACTTGCCCAGGTCACACAGCTGATTTCAAGCCCTAGTGTTCTATCCAGGTAATATCCTTTGGTCAGTGACTTGAACAAGTCAGATAGAAAAGGCAGGGGCTACCAGGATCCCATAATAGATTCTATAATAGTTGTCTGAAGAATAAATACTTTGTGGCAAAAGCTCTTCTGTAAGAATCAGAGTTCATCATGATACCACAATTTGATAGGACAATGGAGAAAATAAATGATGAAGAAATTTTGTTTATGGTTCAGCCAGCAAATGTGGCCCCACTGCTTCTAGTCATCTCCCTGGCAGTTTGTGTAAGACTGTGTCAGGATGTGTACTGATCTTGAGACTGGCTGGTTTTGTTTTGTATTTTGTTTAGATTCTGTTGCAAGTCAGCAGGACCATTGAGATGGATTATGTGGTTAGTAGATTAAGACAATATTACAGAACTATGAGAGTCCTTACATTCATGGTGGTCTTGTGTTTCTACTCTTGACACTTCCTCTTGTATGAGATTGTGTAGTATCCTGGTGTTTCCTTCAGTAAAATTCAGGCATCAAAGGATAGGAGTTGTCTATGTATGTTCCAAGGAGAAGAGGGATAGCAGGTAAGGGGTGTGTTTGTCTTGTCTCTCAGTGAGCTGGGTGTGTAGTTTTCTGATCTGCTAACCCAGAACATGCTTGAGAAGTTTCAGTATGAAACAAGGAACCCAATCAGTAGAGTAACTGGACTGGACTAGGTTGTAACTCTGTCACCAGATAGTTGAAGAATAAGGTAAAAACCTGTTTACTGGAGAAACTAGGCTATCATTGAAGAAGTCAGAGAAGTACGGCAGCAAATGTTGACATGGTAGTAAGCTATGAATTATCGATTTTACTTAGGATTTCTATGTCTGGGGTTAGGACTGGGGTCCTGGAGTCTGGGTCTGGGATGAATTTTTTAAATGGAGGATTATTATGTTAAGTGGGCAGCTGTGAAGGTTAGGTTGGATGGATACCAGAAATTTAGAACATTAAAGTCAAGAAATATCAAGTGTATGCTTTGCTTGAATGAAAGGATGATAAATGATACATGAGACTTAATATTTAAAAGATTTATCCAAGATAAACTAGTTGCTAAATTTAAATTTCATGACATGACAACCAACATGAAATATTTAGTTCTGTGAAAGATACTACCTGTTAAAGGTTGTGGATTTTGTGTGTGTTTATGTTTTGGTTTTATTGTTGTTTAGATGTTTCAGTCATGCCTGACTCTTTGTGACCCCGTTTGGGGTTTTCTTGGCAAAAATAACCCATCATTTGTCATTTCCTTCTCCAGTTCATTTTACAGATGAAGAAACTGAGTCAAACAGGGTTAAATGACTTTCCCAGGGTCACAGAGCTAGTAAGTATCTGAGTCCAGATTTGAACTCAAGTCCTCCTGACTCCAGGCTGAGCACTCTATCCCCTGTACTACCTGCCTGCTTGTGTTTTGGAAGAAGACCAAAAAAGAGATATTAAATTGACCAAGGTTATACAGATAGTCCCATAAATCAATCAATCAAGCATTTATTAAGGACCTATTATGTGCCGTTCTAGTAGGCACTACATTATGGAAAATTGATTTAATTATAACAAGATTCTAATATATAAACTGAAACAGTAACATGGAGTGAAATGGAATGGAAAATCCAGTAGGAACTGGAGCCCGTTCTAGGCTGCTGCCATTACTTAAAACCTTCCATTCCATTTGACTTTAAGTTACCAGATAAGTTTGGTCAATTCACTTAATCTCTCATGCCCTAGTTTCTTATGAATAAAATTGAACTTGGGGGTCCATTTCAGCCCTATTTCTATGATCCTTCCAGTTAAGGTGGGATTTGCCAGAATCCCTTTGGCATTTCAGCATAACTGAACCTATGCAGATGGGATTCTAGGCAGGGCAATTTAACACTACTTTCTACCTTGTTCAAAAGAAGCTCTCATCAAAGTGCCAATATCTTTTTTGTAATTGGGTATGAACCTGTGGTTTGAGAAACATTTGGGGTTCTGTACCTTTCAGTGTTATCAGTGAAATCTTAGCTCATGTCCTTCCTCATTCATCATGTAGATACTAGATTTTGTGGTTGGTATCCCTGTTTTCCCTTGGGGTGATCATGAAAGGATTACCTAAGAGCATTGAATCTGGAGAGAAATTCATTGCAGTTCATATTCATTTTGAAGGAACCCCAAGAATACTTCAAGGGTTTCGATCCTGGGAAGTGCAATAGCCCATCCTTTCTAATTGGGCCTTGCTATCCTAGAGCAGCTCAGCTTCGTGTTTACCCAGACTACGACTATTAATCTCAATAAAGAGACTTGTGGATTTATGCAAAAATAGTGGTAAAATTTAAAGGCTCATTAATCATCCTGGCACTATGATCTCATGTTATTATGAAATAAATATGCTAACTAAATAGATCCAGATGCTATCGAATATGTGTGTCCAGGAAAGACTATTTTCTCCTTTTGGCCTGGGCAACAAACAAGTGAGAATTATTTACATCACTGTAGTACCTTTCCTCCAGAATTGTCAGGAGTGCTGCTCCAGTTGGTTTAAACATTTTGCTGTGTGGACTGGTGGTGAGGAAGAAGTGAGTTTTTTAGGCAAGAACCACTGGGGAAATCCAAAGAAGAGGAGGGGGATATGTGAGGACCTAGAACAATGAGTGATAAAGAGGAACAATTAACCCATAGTCTCATGCTGCACTCCCTCATGACCACAGGCATATTTCTTTTCATGTGATAGTCTGGCCCAAGGTAAGACAAATAAAAATTCAGGCATGACATTATTTGTCCATCTGTCTATCTATCCATCTATTCATCCACTAAATGTGTTGAGGACCTCCTGTAGACATTCTGCTATAGAAGAAAAATGGAAGTGTGCTCAGCTACTGCAAAATACCAGGCTTTTGTTTCAAGTGACATCTGGCACTTGACATCTATAAAGTGTTTACCTAAGACTACCCCTAGACACAATCTATACTGTGACCATTTTCCAGCATGCCCAGATAATCCTGAGACACAACAGTATAACATATGATCAGGATATCCATGTAAAGGTACTATATTTCTTTACAAGAAATATTGCATAATTAATATTTACCCATCTCTCTTCAAGGGAATCATTGTTTGGATAGCAGCATCTTAAGACTGATAAGAGTAAAGGACAATTAGGACAATGTTGTTTGTATACAGAAATTTTGCTTGAGCCATTTGAATGAGAGGAAGAAATATGAGCTGAGAAAAATATGAGAAACTTTTAATTTTGTAATTAAGAAGCAATTTAATTTATTTGGACCAAGAAAGAGCCAATAGAAAATAATATACGTAAAATCAGTCTAGAAAAAGTTATTCACCTGAAATAATTAGCTCAAAGTAAAATCTGGGATTACATTGTAAGAAAAGTAGCTTACAAAACATTCATTCATGAATCTGTGGAGCATTTTCACCCAAGTATACATGGTGACATTAGGAAGAGTGGGCATACCACAAAGAGCGCAGCAGTAGATAGGTCCATATTTAGGGAACATACAAGTGACATACAAGGTCCTGCAGTTTTTTTTCTTCTCATGATGTCCTCATGATGCTTACACTGGGTACAGGTTCTCCTCTAGGTAGGTCAGTTAGCTGGGCTTTCGGGCTCTACTTTTCTCTGTCACAGCTCTCAGTTAAGTGGATCTTCTGACTGCCTTGCTTGAATCAAAGCTAGTGTCTTCTACTAGATGCTGTCACAGCAGGGTCCTGGTTGTAGACTGCATACATTTGGTTTTTAATATTGCTTTGAGCAACTGGAACCCATTGAAGGGTTTATTACATTTGTTGGAAAATTTGGGGTTACCTTTTAGACTTATACTGGAGCATCATGCCTTAGAGATTGTGCTAGAGATTTACTATTACCTTTGTATCAAATATGCTGTACTGAAAAGAACATCAGGCTTGAGATTCAAGATGTTGCATTTGAATACCAATGACGTGTCACTTACTTGGGATTTTAGGATTATCAATTGCACCCTTTGGGCTCCTATTTCCTCATCCACAAATCACTGGCTAGGTGACTCCTAAGATCCTTTAAGACCCTAAGATTAGTTGATTTTGTGAAATAGTAGCTTAAATTTCTCTAGGTTAGAGAAAAAAAATGGAGCCAGGGACCTGTGTTCAAATCGTACCTCGGATATTACCTATGAGACCTCATGGAAGTCACTTACCCTTAGTTTCTTCATCTGTAAAATAAGTAGGGTTAGGCTAGATGCCCTCTGAGGTCCATTACTGTTTTAAATCTATGATCCTATGATATGAGATTGTTCATTTGTGCTTTGCTGATCCTATTTTGCAATTATTCCTATTTTGTGAACTCCTACCACTATCAATGTTAAAAGGTTTTTTTTTGTATTACTGAGAGATAGTTTTTGGGATTTGAATATTGACCTCTATATCAGTTGATTTGGAAGTGATTAATCCTGTTCTCCTTTAGAACAGATTTTTTTTTCTGCTCAGGATATGAAAACGAATGATAGTGTTAAAGAAAATAAAACAAATCTGCTTCAAAAAATTGTTTTTACCATCTCATGAGATTCTGGGCAGCAATTTCATTATCAATTCAGATGGATGGTCTTATCCTGATTATGTCAACATTTTTACAAAACATCCACGGATTATAGATGCCAAATGGCGTCTGGACTGTTACTTATAGGTTCTAACAATACGTCTCTGCCTAACTCATATGAGTTTCTAGATAACATCTGGCTAACCATTCTTTCTGAGAAGAGCTTATTTGATACCTGGATGTAATTATAGTTTCTATAGGAAAGAAACCTTTCCAGGTTCTGAGGTAACTTCTGGTGAGATTGGCATGTTAGATTGAGTTTTTATAGAAATGTTATTTAAATTTCCCTTCAGATTGAATTCCATGGGAATATGAATTATGTTTAGAATCCCCTTTAAATTTGTAGCAAAGCATGCTGTTAAATGTAAGTCTTGGTGGTGTTAATTAACCTTATATCAAAAGACTCTTCAGGCAGCTTACTTAGAATTTTACCCATTTGGTGAACCTTAGGCTCTTCAAGTACAATTAAGTCATGAATTAAGTAATCCATTCTTCCTTTTAGCAGACATTTCTTAAGAACCTATGGTGTGCAGAATACTGTACTAGGTCCTGAGGCAGAGACAGAGTTTAGATAATACACAGTTCCTGCCTTCATGGAGCTTAGTTAAGTGGGAGGGTGTAACAGTAATTCATTTAGCAGGTATTTAGTCCTTAGTAATTAAGGGTTAAGTACATCTGTGAAAGAAACAGAGGGTGTAAACTCTGTCTCCTGTGTGAAAGAAACAAAAAGTGTGAGCTCTGTCTCTTGTGCTGACATGGCAGGAGTGGGTTGGCTGAGACAGGAAGCATGTGTGTGTGTGTGTGTGTGTGTGTGTATGTGTGTGTGTGTGTGTGTGTGTGTGTGTGTGTGTGTGTGTGTGTGTGTAAGAAGAGTTCCAGGGACAGAGAATCAGAATCAAGAATTTTCCTCCTGGTGGCTCCTGGTGGAGGGAGCAGAATTTTCACAGCATCTGGAAGTTGGGCTTCTGGACTAAGAACTGAGTTGGAGTTTTCTGAGACCAGAATCTGGTGAAGGCTGAAGTTGCTGCTGAGGAGGCTACCTGGAAGGCCTCCTGGAAGGCTGAAATTTCTTCCAGGTCATAGGACCAGCTGAACTGCCAGAGGACTGAAGAAGCATGACCGGCATGAGACTTTGTTTGTGACTTGGTTGATCTTTGAGTTCCCGGCAACAAGAGTGGTGAAGGTTTTGAGATGTGCTGGACCCTGTAAACTTCAATGCGTGCCAAGAACTGCCCTGGGGACTGGACAAGAACCTGGGAGCTGTCTCCCATCAACTCCAGGTGACTATTTGATGGATTCAGGTAGGAACTGGAACCATGGAAGGGGATCCAGGGGATCTGAGAGACCACCCTGAATCAAGATGAAGAAAAGGCTTCCCCTTGGATGCATGATGAGATTGAAGTTTACTAGACACCAAGGGGTGGAGGATTTGTGCAATTTTCTAATGATTGTATTTAGTGATTAATGATACTTAGTGACTGATTGCTAGATAAGTGACTGATTGCCCCATGAGTGGAAGATTGATTATTGTATTATAAAATGACTGAATGATTACTTAAGGACGGTTTCCCCCTTAGGGAAACCAGAAGATTGTTCCTTTGTTCTTTTTTCTAAATATAGTGGCCACTGTGTGGCCATTCTAATGTTAAGCTGTTGTGAACACTATATTGTGACTTTTTGTGATAAGATGTAATGTTGTGAATATTATACTGTACCTTGATTTTCTGAGAAAATTTGCCTTGATTTGTAATGGAATAAATGGAGTGTTCACTATACTGTGTAATCAGTATAGTGAAAGGCTGTTCACAGTAGCATTATTTTGGGTAGCTGCCTGTGCATGGCGTTACAGAAGGGGACTATTGTTGCCACAAATATATGAAATAGAACTTAAGGACCATGACCATAGCTATATGTGGCTTAAGTGGAATGTGGCAAATTGTGTGGTGTACATACTAGTTAATAACCATACCAACTCTCATCTTTCTTTAAATGTGACTATAGTACTCATTTTTTCTTTTCATTACTTCTCATTCCAGGTTCTAAGGAAAAGGGGGCATGTTCTATGATTTCAGCATAAGTTAATAGAAATGTAATAGCTTTCTCATTAACTAATTACCTTTTAGCCCTCACTTTAGTTTAAGGGGAAAAAAAGTGAAACTTATTTATCTTTCAGTATCAGATCCCATTCTCATAGGCTTAGATAAATATCAGTGTCAGTAAGGGTATAATTACTAGCAACAATAGATAACACAAGGATTTGAATATTCTCTCTCTTAAAGGTGCAGTAATTCTATCCATAGTCTTTGGGAGGAGGTAGGTCAAGGTTTAACCTATTTGAGGTTGGTCAAGGTATAACAAACAATATTCCATCATACATTTATATTTTAGTTTTCTAGTGGTATCATCTTAGGCCATACTATAAATGCACCCAATTTTGTCTCATCTCTGAAGCTAAGTAGGGTTAGGCATGGCTAGAACTTTTTTTTTTCTAGAACATTTTTATTGTTTAGAAAGAATTTGGCATTCAGTTAAGCCACCTTCTGATACCCACTCATGTTTTGGAAGTCACTCTAGACCCTACATTCTTGTTTTGTTTTGTTTTTAAATTTTATTTATATTTAGTTTTCAACATTTATTTCCACAAGATTTTGAGTTCCAAATTTTCTCCCCATCTCTCCCCTACCCCCCATCCCAAGATGGCAAGCATACTGATTACCCTTTCTCCCAGTCTTCCCTCTCTTCTATCACTCCCCTACCCTCTTCCCCCTTACTTTCTAGTAGGGCAAGATGTCTTTCTATACCCCAGTACCTGTATATCTTATTTCCCAGTTGCATGTAGAAAACAGATTTTTTAAACATTTGTTTTTAAAACTTTGAGTTCCAGATTTTTTCCCTTCTTCCCTCCTCAACCACCCCCACTGGGAAGATAAGCAATTCAATATAGGTTGTACATGTGTAATTATCCAAATAATTTCCATAGTAGTTATACTGTAAAAGACTAATTATATTTCCATCCATCCTATCCCACCTCCCACTAATTCTATTTTCTCCTTTGACCCTATCCCTTTTCAAAAATGTTTGCTTCTAACTACCCTCTCCCCCAATCTGCCCTCCCTTCTATCCTACCCCCTCTTATCCCCTTCCCCTCTGCTTTCCTGTAGGGTAAGATACCCAATTGAATGTGTATGTTATTCTCTATTTAATCCAAATTCAGTGAAAATAAGGTTGTCCCATTCCCTTTCACCTTCCTCCTCTTCTCCTCCACTGTGACAGTTTCCTCTTGCCTCTTTTATATTAGATAATTTACCCTAATCTATCTCTCCCTTTCACTTTCTCACAATAAATTCCTCTCACCTCTTAATTTTATATTTTAGATATCATCCCTTCATATTCAACTCATCCTGAACCCTGTCTATGTATGCATGAACATATAGATACCCACACTCACATATATATTTATATACACATACACCCTTATATACATACATATGTGTGTGTATCCCCTTTAACTATCCTCATACTGAGAAAAGTCTTATGAGTTAAATTATTATTTTTCAATGCAGGAATGTAAATTGTTTAAATTTAGTAAGTTCCTTATGATTTCTTTTTCTTGTTTACCTTCTCATACTTCTCTTGCTTCTTATCATAGTCAAATTTTCTGTTTAGCTCCATTTTTTTGATAAGAATGCTTGAAAATCCTCTATTTTTTTAAATGACCATATTTTCCCCTGTAGCATTATACTTACTTTTGTTGGGTAGGTGATTCTTGGTTTTAGTCCTAGCTCCTTTGACCTCTGGAATATCATATTCCAAGCCCTTTGATCCTTTAATGTGGAAGTTGCTAGGTCTTGTGTTATCTTGATTGTGTTTCCACAATATTCATATTGTTTCTTCCTGACTGCTTGCAGAACTCTGGAATTTGGCTATAATATACCTAGGAGTTTTCTTTTTGGGATCTTTTTTTTTTCCAGAGACAATTGGTGAATTCTTTCAATTTCTATTTTGCCCCCGGGTTCCAGAATATCAGGGTAATTTTGCTTGATAATTTCTTGAAAGATGGTATCTAGGCTCTCTTTTTTTATCATGGCTTTCAGGTAGTCCAATAATTTTTAAATTATCTCTCCTGGATCTATTTTCCAAGTCAGTGACTTTTTCTAATGAGATATTTCACATTGCCGTCTATGTTTTCATTTGTTTGGATCTGTTTTAGTGTATCTTGATTTCTCATAAAGTCATTAGCTTCCAATTGCTCCAATCTAGCTTTGAAGGAGTTATTCTCTTCAGTGAATTTTTGAAATTCCTTTTCCATCTGGCAAATTTGACTTTTTAAGGCATTCTTTTTATTGGCTTTTTGGGCCTCTTTTGCCATTTGAATTACTTTGGTTTTTAAGGTGTCATTTTCTTCAGTCAGGCTGTTGATTTGTTTTTCATGATCTTCTTGCATCATTCTCATTTCTCTTCCCAATTTTTCTTCTACTTCTCTAACTTGATTTTCAGAATCCTTCTTGAGCTCCTCTGTGGACTGTGATCAGTTCATATCTTAGAGGCTTTTGATGAAGGAGTTTTGACTTTGTTGTCTTCTTCTTGTTCTACATTTTGATCCTCTTTGTCTCCCCCAAAAGATTCTATGGTATAATTGTGCTTCCTCTGTTTGCTCATCTTGCCAGCTAGACTTGCTAGACTTTTGAGCTCTTTGCCATGGTAGAACCCTGCTTCCAGAGTAGAGAGTGCTATGTCTCAAATTTCTGGGATTTTGTACAGCTGTTGTCAGAGCTATGAGGAGGGTGCCCTCTCTATAGCCACCACAAGCTCTGTCACACTAGCACACCTCACCATAGGATCACCACCCAAGACTACAACATTGATCCAAGCAGAGCAAAGCAAGAGCAATTACTCTCTGAATGGTCCTTTTGTCTGCCTATGCTCCATAGGCCTGGAACTTAGGAGACAGCCATGAAGCAGTAGCAACAGCCACCTCCACTACCCTGGAGGCAGATACCAGACCATGCTCTTCTCACCCAGTTCCAACAGAGTTCCCTCCTGACCCTTTACTTTCTCTTTGGCATTGAAGTCTGGAAACCACCAGGAGAGTGATTCAGTCTCCTGAAACCTGTTTTGGAGGGTCTATACTGTGCATCTGTGCTGCCTCAGCTCACATGGGACTGCTTTCCACCCTTAGCTTGGTGCAATAGACCCTTTCTGTCCACTTTCCAGGTTGTCTTCAGTGGGAGATTTGTTTTTCTCTATCACTTTGTGGGTTCCATAGCTCTAAAATTTTTATTGAGTCATTTTTGACAGGTATTGGAACTGGTTGGAGTCGGAGCTTTTACTCCACCATCTTGTCTCCTATATTTAAAATTCTTTCTTGAGCTCTTTCACGACTTGTGACCAATTCATATTTTTCTTTGAAGTTTTTGATGTAGGGGATTTGACTTTGTTGTCTTCTTCTGGTTCTACGTTTTGTTCTTCTCTGTCACCAAAGAACGATTCTATAGTCTGATTTCTTTTCCTCTGTTTGCTCATTTTGCCAGTTAATTATTTGACTTTTGAGCTCTTTACCATGGGAGAATTCTGCTTTCAGAATGGAGAGTGCTATGTCCCAAATTTCTGGGATTTTGTGTAGTTGTTCTCAGAGCTACTTCTAGGTACCTGTGTCAGAACTGTGAGCTGAATTCACTCTCCACAAACACCACAAGCTATGCCACACCAATGTCCCTCCTTACTCTAGGACCACAACCCAAGGCTGTGACCCAGATCCAAGAAGGCTCAGGCAAGAGAATCCTGCGTCAGTGCCAATAAAGTTATACAAATTGCTCAAAGGATGAGTAATTCCTTGATGTAGTTGAAACAGACTTTTTATGGCACCTAACTGCAATTGCCCTCTGGTCAGTTGCTTTATTCCCACACCATCTCTGGACCTAAAACTCCATAAGGAGCTGCTTTGCCCTGCTGCCAATGCCACCTCTGCCAACCTGGGGGCAGGGGCTAGACCATGCTCTTCTCTTACCCAGGTCCAACAAAGTTTCCCCACTGACTTTTTACTTTCTCTTTATGATTTATGGGTTGAGAAGTCTGGAAAACCGCAACTGTTAGTGATTCAGTCCCCTGAAGTCTGCTCCAGCTAGTCTTTGCTGCAATCAGTGCTGGTGCAGCACCCACAGGACTGCCCTCTGCTCCCAGCCTGATGTTATAGACTCTTCCTTTAGGCTTTCCAGACTGACTTTTGCTGGAGATGTATTTCACTCTATCTTTTTGTGGGTTCTGTTGCTCTAAAATTTGTTTAGAGAGGGCAGCTAGGTGGCACAGTGAATGGAGCACTGGCCTTGGAGTCATGAGGCCCTGAGTTCAAATCTAAACTCAGACACATAACACTTGCTAGCTGTGTGACCTTGGGCAAGTCACTTACCCAAAAATACCCTGCCTTACCCCCTCCAAAAAGCAAAAGAAAAATATTTGTTTAGATTTATTTTTACAAGTGTTGGAGGTGGTTGGGGCATGCGCTCAAGCAAGTTCCTGCCATCTTTTACTCTGCCATCTGAGTTTTGCTCCTCCTCCCCCATGGCTAGTACTTTTGTAAAGATAAGATTTCATTGATTACTTTAACATCTCTGCCCCCCAAAATAATTATTTTTATTAAGTAAGAATATTTCTTAATCAAATCAATTAATCAGCACCACATAAAGAGAAGGCCTGTGCACTCCCAAGAGTCAACCTGACATTTCACTTAGGTGCCAAAAAAGTCTGTTTCAATTATGTCAAGGAATTGATCATCCTTTGAGCAACTTGTATAATATAAGCTATATCAGAACCAGAGAGTTTGAGGAAATGGCAATAGAGAAAGTAGGATTAAACTGTGGTAGAGAAGGGAGCATTCATGGTGGACCCCTGGCTCTGCATTCATCTTGGAACACACATAGGGACATAGGGAAGTTTCAAGAAAAGACTGTTTCCCCAACTTTCAGTCCTGGTGCTTATCTTATTAATTGACAGTTTCTATTAATAGATGTTCTGTTGCACTTTTATCCAAATGTTTCTGGTAACCTGAATTTTGCCCAACCACAAAGAGGTCAGGAGTTAGTGATAGATAAACATAAGTGTAAATCAAGGAAGAGACTCAAATCTTTGACTAAATGTTAGGAATTTTCCTAACTGGAGGCATGGAGCAATTGTGTTTGTATTCCCAACTTTTCATTTAATATAAACTACCTAAAGAAGCAGAGGAGGAAACCACATGGACTGAGGGTTCATTATGTTGCTTCTAGGTTTAAAGTGAACAAATCATTGTACCAGGGTGTTATACTTGGATAAGAAACTGACTAGGGATTTTGGATACTGTAAGGTTTTTCCTTTGAGAGACAGTTTGACTTAATGAATAGAATGCTGTCTTTGGAGCCAAGGAGAGCTGAGTTCAAACCCTGTTTCTGACATATACTGGCTATGTGACCCTGAGTAAATAACTTAACCTTTCTAGAGAGGTAAGACAAAAATATGAAGAAGGTACGTGATTTATATCATTAAAAGAAGTCTTGTCTTGGAGTTCATTTTATCAGTAAAATCACATATTCTGTCTCTGACCCTATCCCCAGTCCCAGGAACCCAGTAGGTATTTAACTAATGCGTATTTGATTGAGGATCTTATGTTTTCTTGTCCTTGGAGACTCATTCTAGTTTAGTTTTATTGTCCTCAAAGGGAGCATGTATTTACTGGAGAGTGATTGGAGGGTCTCTGAATTCTTCCAACAAGCCATTTTGTTGGGACAATTGATGGAAAAGAGACAAGCAGCCTAATTTGTGGCTAGTCATAATCACCGTGTCTAGAATCATTTGTTTGGTATTTATCTTCAAGTTAAACTATTTTGCCAAGATTTCTCCAGAGTCTTGGGCTGAATATCAAGGGAAGTTATACTTAATGGAATTTCCTTCTTTTCTGCCATATAGATTATTATCTCTTGCATCAAGAATCAAGTGTGTTTTTTGCTGGTATGGTAAGACTATTGCTACTGGGTAAAGAATGAACTAGAGAATAGGAGCTCAGGTTACTTGAGATCAGAGGGTAATAATCACAGCCTTGGATTCCTGCCTTTTTTCCCCCTCTCTGACCTATTACTGGTAAGATAATAGATATTAAAAGTACTGGTACAGATTAGTGGGGTAGAGAGAGTATAGATAAAATGAAAACCATCTCAGATAGTATAATTGGCATCATAACCCTAAAAGTGACCTCCAAAGCCTGTCTTTATTTTTTTTAATTAATGAATCTCTAATGCCAAATGAAAAGTTAAAAAAAAGTAGTGAGGCAATTTGAAATATGAAATCCTTAAGAGCCAAATGCAGTAAAATTCTTAGACTAAAACATATGGGAATGCATAAACAAAACCTTTTTAAAAGAGCTTTAAAATGTTGCAAATGAGCTAAAACAATTTAAGGCCAGCTAAAACAATTAGAGGCCCCTGTGAACAAAACTGAAAACAACCTTCATATTCTCTAATAAGGCTGAAAGTAAAATGAAATTTTGAAAATGCAGAAAGGCGGCCATGCCAACAGAATACTACTATAAGCAACTGTAAAATGTTAATAATAATCTAGGAATGTTAGAATTAAAAGGCAGTTTTAGAATACTAACAGGAAAATTTGGAAAATGATAAAATGTATTAAGTATAAACTGTTTTTAAACCTTTAATTCAGAGAAGCATTAATTATTGAGATCAGTCTAATATAAAAACAGTCTACTGAGGATTAAATCAAGACCTGAGTCTGAGATGAAAAGGTTTGGCAACTTTGGAAATGAAAGGCCTTGTACAGGCTAATTCTTTTGGTTTTTAGGGCAAGAAAGAATTCATTCAAATCTCAGGATGGGTTAGGTTATTGTCCAGTCTGTACTTAGGTCCTCACACTATGGTTCAAGTCCCCATAGCCCCAACTATAAAATTTACCTAGTCAATAGGAACCAGAGTAAATCATACTAGTTGAGTTAGTCCCCAGGACCTAACCTTTCTGCCTCCTGGTAGCCTTCATGCAGGTCCTCCTTCAGTCTTCCCTCCACCTTAATATTGATTGTGATTGTTTCTTTTACCCCAAGGAAATGACACTAATTTAACTACCAGTTAACTCCTAAATATGGGCTCATCCTTGTTCCCAGAAATTGAGACCAATTCTGGAACTACCCAGGAGAAACTCTATTAGTGACTCAAGACACTTAGGTCAGCCACAGAATCTCAGAACTAGGCAAGTACATTAGCAGATGTCTGGTACACCTCTATCATTCTGAGGAAGAAATTTGGGAGTAAAGTGGATTGTCCAAGGTGGGCCACTTCAGTTGATTAGGGCAGAGCCAAATAGTCAACCCAACCAATATCTTAACTCCTAATATAGATCTCTTCCCTGTGTTACTATTCTTAGTAATAATTTTGTTCGCCTTATTAAATTTTAGGAAAGCTTTTTAGGGAATGATCTGAATGGTCCAGTTCTTAAAAAAAAATGAATGGATGCCTTTTTCCTGATCTTTCTTCCTGTCAGATGAACCCATGGAAAGTAGTGGCATTCAAAAGAAAGTAATTTCATTAACTTTACAATTGGATTCAAATTTGGAATCCTTATTTTTCAAAATGGTCCATTATATTATCCAAATATTTTGGAGCCTCGCTAAAGATCTTAGTTTTGAAGGTCTAGAAAAGTCATGTGAGTCTGCTCATCTTCTGTTTGCTCTTCCACACTGAGGACAGCCCTGGAGAGAGACAAAAGAACAGCCTGAGAAGGTTGTTTAAGAGTAGGGGTTTTGATTGCTTCTTTCTCCTACATGTACCTGGCCTGTATTTGACTTGTTTGCCTGTTGTCTCCCTCATTAGACTGGGAGCTCCTTGAGGGCCAACAGCATCTTTGGTCTTTCTTTGTGTCTCCACTGTTTAGGATAGTGCCTGGCACACAGTAATTATTTGATATATACTTTTTTTTAAACCAACTATTATGAACCCTCTTGGCAATCTGGTAAACCCTATGGATCCCTTCTTATAACATTTTAAAATATATAAAATAAAATACACTGAATTACTAAGAAAACAAATTGTAGCAAAATATAGTTGTTCTTGTTGTTTAAAGTTCATGGATGCCCAGTTAAGAACTCCTGGATAAAGGAGAAAGGGGTTCTGCTGTCTGGAGGCCACTTGTGGACTTCTAGGTCCTTGGGTACGATGTTTCCACTGAGTCCAAGTTTTGGGGAACGAATCCTTTGATTAAGGGGATTTGTACTGTGAAGTTTGGATTTCACAGAAGGCTGCACTTGAGACCCCTAGGGGGTCACACTTGGCTGCAGATTCCCCTGAGCTAGTTAAACCCTTTTCATTTACAAATGGCAGGTGGGTCTCTATAGCCTACTTGGATTCAAACCCTCTTCTCCTTTTATGACAGCAGACAGGGTTACCTTCTTCCCCTTAGACTGCTTTCATGGGTTACTTACAGGGTCCTATATGAACCCTGTGACAGAAACAAACCAATGAATGAGTGAATAAAGGTAACAAGAAGTGGAAAATAGATTTCTTTTTGTGCCTTGTCAAATGAAAAGGGCATTGAAAAGTAAAACTGTTAAAGAGTGCGTGTTATCTGTATGGTTTCACTCCTAACCAGATAACAGTTATCATTATTGGGCTCTTAAAAATCTAGGGGGAAGGAGGTGATAGTGGTGTCAAAGATAATTGTCTGTTAATATCCCTGGAGGGAATAAAGAAGTGAGAGGTAGACCTTGAAGCCTGTAGATATCCAGGTTTACTAGACAGACAGCCAGTAAATCATTTAGAGGTTAAATCCAACAGACCATAGTTCCAGAGGTGTAAAGGACCTTAGAGGCCAGTGTAGTCCAACCTATTCATTTTACAAATGAGGAAATTTGGATATAGAAAGTTTACATAAGTTAAGGTCAAGCAGGTGTAAGTGACAACTCCAGTGGGCTAAGCAAGGACAGTGTGTTTGGAGTCTCAGAGAAAAGGGCTCAAAGCCAAGAAGAGATGGGGTCAGGTACGGAGAAGGGTGAATGGCTGAAGGAAATGATGCCATGAAAATACTATAGAAGAGGAAAATCCTGAGACTTCTTGGACTAACAGTCTGCTACTAGAAGCCATCAGTGTCTTCTTTATGTGGCCAGTCTCATCCCCTCTTCCTTGTAGTGAAAGCCTAGAACCCATGTGTGAAGGTCGTACATAGGACAAGTAAGCCAAGAATTAGAAGTGATCTCAGCAGCCCTGTGATCTACACTCTCACCTGATTCCCTGCCCCCATCTTATGCTTTAGAAAACAGCTCTAGGAGGTTCAGTAACTTGCCAGATATCAAACATGGAGTAAGCATCCAAAGCATGATCTGAACCTGGATCTTTTGAGTCCAGAGACTCTGCTTTTTTCATTGTACCCTATGGGTTCTTTCAACTCAGCACTCAGTCTCTGGAGGAACCTTCTCTCTCTGCCTTGATAGAGTAAAAATTTTCCCAACTTGTGTTGACAGAAATCTACCAGAGCAAACAATTTTTCTCTTTGCTGGCACATAATGAAGAAAAAGTTCAGGAGGATCCTCTTCTGCCTTATACTGCACCATATCTTCCTTCTTACTCTCTAGCTTTCCAAGCCTTCTCCATCCACCCTCTCCTGTTTCCTCTCACATTCTTCTGTTCATTAGTACTTGCTATCTGTTTTTCTCAAAGAATCTAGATCCCAAACAAGTGTATTCATCTCAATCTGACCTTAACTTTCAGGGATAGTGCCTGTTCCTCAAAGACTTCACTTGAGATCATTGTATATACATTAACGTATGTGAAAACCAATTATATTTACATTATTCTACAGTGGCCTTTAATTAACAATGGTGATTGGAAAGATCTGGAGAATTTCTATTTTGTTTTGGTCACTTTAGCATAATGGCATAGGATACAATAGACTAGAAGGCTGGTCATATTGTTAGGAAAATTTGGGTTCAAGTTCTGCACCTGACACATCCTGGCTGTGTAACTATGAATGGCAGTGCCCCATACAACACTCTAAAGCTGTAAATTATAGTTCCATTTTCCAATTGCAGCTGAGGAGGGAGTTTCCATACAGGGTATTCTGCATAATTCAGAAATCATAGAATCTAAAGAAAAAAAACTTAATGGCACTTCTTTAGGAGTGAGTAAATCTAGGTTCTAGAACAAGCTTTGCTACTAACTCCTAGTGTGACTCTGCCCTGAGTGAACCATCTTACTTCTTAAAATTCCATTTCCTCATCTCTAAAATGACTGGGCTAGACAATGTGGTCTCTCCTCTGACACAGGATTCCATAAAGCAGCAGTCATTCATAAAGGCCAGGCTAGAAGAGCATTTTGAGATACATACTTCTTGCTTCTGTGGATATTGAATTCTTTGGTACCCAGATTCATACTTTGCTAATTCATGTCTATTGCATAGGGGCCAGCTCTCACATCTGCTTGTTGACTTTTCAACTTGAGCGTAACAACTGCAATCGGAAATCCAGGCAACATGAGATATAAACTCCTTGTGTGGTGTCTGTAGGAGCCTTGCCTGAGTCCTCAGTGAAACATGTGCCCACGCACATGATCCCAAGGCATCCATTTCTAAGCCATCTGGGTTCAGGGGAGGGGCTCAACAGTTGTACCCAGGATGCTGATGAAACAGTAGAACCAGGACTGCAGAACAATCACAAGAAGAAAGAATGCTACCTTAGGGCCTGATTTGCTCCTGAGTTTGATACCAGTTATACACACAGGACTCTAGGAATCCAGACGAGTTTGTCAGGGAGAACAATGTGAGTGGAATGACGGCATCAATGCTCTCTGGAAAGAAATTTAGATTTTTACTAGATGCTTTTTCCCCCCTTATGCCTGATATCATCCTAATGATGTGCATGTAAAACACATTAGGGTAAATTCTCTCACAATTTCCTTCTTTGCAATAAAGGTTTCATTAGAGTAGCAGCGCAGGCCTCTAGTTATTCACAGAACATCTGCTCAATAATTTTGTGTTTCTGTTCTGTGGTAACTGCCAGCAGGGAACTCAGTATCTCCCCATACCTCTGACCAACAGAGCAGGAGAATGGTAGATGTAATTTAAGGGAGATTTGCTTTCTAAGTTGCTTTTGCCACTGGGAGAAGCAGAGGGGACAGGGGGGAAAATAGAAAAGCATGAGAACTGTAATATCTTTAGAATAAAGATGCAAATGAATTTACTGTCTAGCAGAAGCATCCACTCTTTCCCTGTTGCTCATCAGTTTTTGAATCTTTGTCTCATTCCTGTTTGAATCTTTGTCTCATTCCTCTTAGCCAAGTGAGGAATTTATTTCTTAGAATTGCACCCCCAGCTCTCATCCTTTCACTTCAGAAATAATTCAGGGTCCTTCAGGACAGAGATAATTTCATTTTTATCTTTGTATTCACAGTGACTGTCATAATGTCTTGTACGGAGGAGGGGATTAATACATGCTTATTTAAGTTCAATAGACATTAATTAAATACCTACTGTGGGTAGGGTATTATATTTTGTACTTAAGGTGAAAAAGGCGATGGCTTTGTATTAAAGGAACTTACAGTCTTGTGGGCCCAAATAAATATTATATATGGTGGAATGAGATGAAGGCAAAGGAGAGATAGAGAGAAAGGACTCTAAGAAAAATTTAGGAGGGTCAGATCACTTTCAGTTGAGGAGATAAAAGAGTAAGTTAGGAAGGAGATAGCACCTGACTTTGACCTAGAATGAAAAGAAGAATTTTAAAAGGTAGATAAGTAGGAGTAACGTGGTCAAAGGGTGAGGGACAGCCTATGTGAATGGATGGAGACAAGACAGGCCAGAGTAAAATTGAATAACAGCTACTGACACAGTTTGTCTGCAATTTAAAGTGCATAAGGGAAGAATAAATGAAAATGACTAGAAATGGATATAGAAGACACAATATGGAGGTATAGAAATGCTACATTAAGTAGCTGTGTCTTATCTAGTACATAACAGGGAGCTATTGATATTTCTTAAGCAACACTGACATGCTCAACCCTGTGCGTTGGGAAGACTATTTTGGAAGGCTGGATTGGACAAGTGAGAAACAGAAAGGAGGGAGGCAAGTTGGAATTCATCTGCAATCATCCAAAAGAAAAGTGATAGTTGAATAATATAAGATTGTGGCCACATGAGAGGAAAGCAATACTTAGATGCAAGAGATATTTCAGAATAAGAGATGTCCCTTGGCAGTTGATTTGATGTGGGAGTGAGGGAAAGTGTAGAGTGAAGGATAACTTGGGTTTCAAGAAGGTAAGACTAGTGATGCCATTAATAAGAATAGGAAAATTGGTGCATGGGCACTTTGGGGTTTGGGTGTGTTTTGGGGTGGTAGTGGTGATATCAGATTTGAGCAAATTATATTTGAAATTCTGATAGACTGTGAATTTGAAGTGCTGGGGATGCACAGAAATTATAGAATGGGAGCTCGGGGAAGAGATAAAGATTGGGTAGATTTTTCTTGGGGATCTGATTATATTTATATTGGATGTAATTCTATTAGGACTGGTTGTATCCATGAATTTGGGGGTCATCTGCATAGAGGTGATGATTGAAGTTGTGGGAGTAGAGGAGTTTAGAGCCAAGAGAAAGAGTGTATCTAGAGAAGAAAAGTATGCCCAAGGCAGATATTTGAGGGAACATCCACATTGGGAAGAGGAAAAGGAGTCAACAGAATAGAGAAAAAGCAATTAGAGAATTTGCTGGAAAAGCACTGAAAGAGTGTGGTGTGTCTTAGGGGGTAGATACAGAGAACAAGAGAGACTATCCCATGTCAACAGTGCCAAATGCAGCAGAAATCTCAAAGAGGATGGGAATGAGGAGAAGGCCATTGCGTTTGATAAGTAGGTGGTCACTGATAACTTTGGAGGGAGAATTTTTGACAGAGTGGTGGGGATGGAAGCCTGATTCTAGAGGGCTAAGAAGCAAGTGAATGGTGAAGAAATGGAAGCAATGAGGGTTGTCTACTTGTTTAGGAAATTTATCAGTAAAGGAGAAATGATATAGAAAAACAGCTTGAGGGTGGAAAGGTCAAGGAGATGTTATTTTAGGATAGAGGGAGACATGGATATCCTATGAGTAGCCTCTCTACTACTGAATGTAGGGCTCAGGCCTGGGAATTAGAGGATGACCTGACTTTAAATCCCAGCTCTTCAAAATTCAGTGGTTGTACAGCTAGCAAATATAAGACAGAATTTGAATGCACGTCCTTCTTGATTTCAAGCCTCTCAAAAGACCCTTACCAAAACTGATGACAACTTTGATACCCCTTTTCACATTCTTTCCCTGCTTCTCTTTCTCAGCGTGTTATGTTTTGTCTATGTACAACTCAGGGGCAGCTAGGTGGTATAGTAGAGTACTGGACTTTGAATCAGGAAGATTCCTCTTCCTAAGCCTTAGACACCTATAAACTGTGTGAACCTGGTCAAGTCACTTAAACCTGTTTACTCAGTTTCTTTATCTGTAAAATGAGCTGGAGAAGGAAATGACAATCCTCTCCAGTATCTTGGATTTCCAATCCAAGAAAACCCCAAATGGGGTCACCAAGAGTTGGACAGGATTGAACCACATGTACAATTAAATCAGCAGTTCTCAGTGTGTGGGTTGCGACCCCTTTGGGGGTTGAACGACCCTTTCCCAGGGATCACAGGGATCGCCTAAGACCATCAGAAAACACATATTTCCGATGGTCTTAGGAACCAAGATACAGCTCCTCTCTCTGTCTCCAGGTGGGTCTGCCCACATGCAGACACAGCCACATACCAGTATTAAAGGATCGTGGCATTAGGAAGGTTGAGAACCACCAAATTAAATTTACTTTATATTGCATGAGTTGTTTTATACTTTATATGATTTAGAAACTTAAGGTTATTGTCATCTACATGATAACAGAGGTGTTATTGTGTGTATTTTTGTAAGCATTAACCTGATTGTATAATTATAGGGCTTGATGGTTAAGGTTTAGAGTCCACTTCCATTATTTGATTTGATGCTGAAATTTTTTCCCATGTCAGGAGGACTCGAGGAATCCCAGAACACATTGTATGATCCAGAGATGTCAAACACATGGGGGGCTGCACCCTGCTGCCGCACTGACCAAGTTTGGCTGGAACCAGATGACAATGTAATTGGGAAATACTTTACAAAATGAATAAAAATATGATAAACATGGATAATGATAATATATGGGCAGCCAGGTGGTACCACAAATAGGGCTTGGAATCAGGAAAACTGAGCCTTCTGAGTTCAAATCTGGCCTCAGATTAACTAGCTGTGTGACTCTGGGCAAGTCATTCAACTATGTTTGCCTTACTTTCCTCATCTGTAAATGATCTGGATAAGGAAATGACAAACCCCTCCAGTATCTTTGCCAAGAAAACCCCAAATGGGGTCCCAGAGAATCAGACATGACTGAAAAATGACCGAATAATGATAATACAGGGTATTCTAAGTCATTATGTGGCCTGTAGGGATCCTTCTGTACAGTTTAGTGGCCCTTTTCCATTTGAGTCTTACAACACTGGTGTGGACTGTCTGTGGTAAGTTTATAGGAGAATCTGGATGAGGTTCTCAAAGGGTGGACAGGAACAGATGGCTTTGCATCTGCATCCTTGGAAGGGATCCATTCACAGTATCTTGTAGGGTTATTGGGAGGAATCAGATTTGACAGGTCAAGGGCTACTTAACTGTCAGCTGTTACTATCCTTGGCACCTTTGAGGACTTAGAGGTAGGATAGTTGGATTTCAATTCATGTTGATACTTATTTGATGTAGGACTCTGGACAAGTCAATTTTCTGAGTCTCATGATGGGAGGATGAAGGAAGAGGCAATAATAACACAATCTACCTTACAGAGTTGTAAGTAAAATACTTTTTGGATTTTTCTGAAGGGATCAGGGTACAATGAAAAGAGGGCTAGATAATCTGTTTGACCCTGGACAAGTCACTTAACTTTTCTCAGCCTCAGTTTCCTCATTTGCAAAATGAGAGGGTTAAACTAGATGAGGACTTGATAGTCTGTGTGACCTTGCACAAGTCACTTAACTTCCCTTGGCCTCAGTTTCTTCATCTGTAAAATGACAGGGTTGGAATAGATGACTCAGCTAGATTTCTTCTAGCTCTGAACCTCTGATTTCTCTCTCCTCTCTCTTCCTCTCCTCTCTCTTTCTCCGTGTCTCTCTCTCTCTGTCTCTCTGTCTCTCTGTCCCTCTCTGTCTTGGTCTCTCTCTCCCCCTCTCTCTTTTCCTCTCCCTCTCCCTCTTCCTCCCTCTCTTTGTTCCTCCCTCCTTCCCTCTCTCTCCCTCTCTTCCTCAAGACAAAGAAAGAGGGAATATATGCATCTTAAAGTGTTATGTAATTGAAAATTATTATTTGGAAAGAGTTTTTAGTTTGGAGTCAAAGATAGAGCAATTTTTAAGAAGTTATTATGACCCAGGCATTGTGCTGAGACCTCAGGATGCAAATAAAACAAGCAAGACAGGGAATACCCTCAAGGAGCTTACCTACTAATGGGGAAAGAGAGTTCACACCTAGGAGTTGGAACAGGCTCTAGAAAGGGCACTGAGTCAGGGGCAAGGAGAATGGGGAGGAGTTCAAGTGATCTGGCAAGGAAATTGAGCTTCCAATGATGTGTGCCTTGCTGGGGCCCCTTGTGAAATGGCAATCCAGGCTAGAGATTCAGCCATCCAGGGTTTCTCTTGAGGGGGAAGGCAGCTGTTGAGGAGGAGAGTAAAATAATAGTAAGAGCAGGAGAATTTGAGTCTGGGTTTCTACACCAGCCTTGCTCAGTCACAGTTGGTGGTATGTCAATAACAGCTTAAAGACCCTTACAGAAGAAATTTTTCCTGACAAATTAGGAAGCTATTTATCTTCCTAATTTGTCAGGAACGGTTCCTATATGGTCTTGTCAATGGATAATGAAATACCATCTTGTTTTCTTTTTTTCTCATTTAAAATTTACCCCACACTAAGTCAGTGACAGTAATTTGATTAAGTGATTGACAAGATTTCCCTTTAATGGTAGTTCATGGGCCATTTGATATATTCCCAGTTCCCACGTTTTGGCAGTTATCTCAGTGTGGTAAAGAAGGGTAAATGGTCTTGTTTGGTAGCTTCCGTTCTCAAATCCTGCTGTCTGTGGTCTTTGACAAAGGCTGAGAGGAAATTCAGTTATATTTGTGTTTAGTCTGGATAACTCATGAATAGGTTCATTTGAGTTTTACTAACCTTTGAGTTTTGTAAAACAAAAAAAGCAAAAAAAATCCCCCAAACATATCAAACTTACTCCTTTTGTAACATGTAGTGTAATAATTGCACGTGTATAACGTATATCAGGAAATGCAGGTAACTCAGCGCATCAAGGAGGATGGGTAAAGAGAGAGGGAGTATAGAACTTGTAACTCAAAACTCCATAAAAAAGGAATGTTAAAAATTGAGGGTTTTTTAAACATGTAATTGGAGAATAAGTAAAATGCATATATATGTATTTATATATTTAAAAGGAACGTGTAGTATAGCTTCATCTATTTATTTATATTTGTTTATTTCCTCTGAAGCACCCAAGATTGGGGATTTTATAGATTGAATTACATGTTGTAATATTGAAGAAAGTTGATTTTTATAATCAGTGATGTAATACAACTCCTTTAAGGTACATTTGTTCACATTTTGTTTGGGTATAATGAAGATCTTCCATTTCTTCTTCATTTTTATTACCAATTTAGGACCTTAGGAGCATGTACTTCAACTTGCTCCTTTTGTAATGGAGAAAACCAAGGCCTAAAGAAAGGAAGTGGTTTGCTCAAAGTTATATAGTAAAAGGCAGAGCTTCGATTCAAACCCAGTTCCTCTGACTTTAAATCAAACATTTTTCCCACTGCCCCAGTGGCTATGCCAGTGGAATGTAAATTCTGGCAGATCCTATGAATCTAGGAGGCCCTCAGCTATCAGTCAAGCAGCTGTCATAGTTGTGTTTGGAGAGCCTTAAAACTAAAGAGGTTTTACTACCAGACACTTTTTTGTTTTTTTCTTTGGGGGGTATTCCATGATTTCAATTACTGGCCAATTTTTTTTCTGTTTTTTGGAGGGGGGAGGGCAGGGCAAGTGGGGTTAAATGACTTGCCCAAGGTCACACAGCTAATAAGTGTTAAGTCAAATCCAGTCTGAGGCTGGATTTGAACTCAGGTCCTCCTGACTCCAGGACCCGTTCTCTATTCAATGTGCCACCTAGCTGCCCTGATGACTGGCCATTTAACTACTGTAGGTCTCAGTTTCCTCATCTGTAAAATGAAGTGATAGGGTTAGATAATCTTGAGGATCTTTTCTAGCTCCAAATTTATGATCCTTCTTCTAATGTAAAAGGGCTATGATAAGCACTGATAGAATGATGCTCCTCAGAGATGAGATCAATAATCCTTGAATTACTGAAGAAAAATAATGAGCACAATAATAGGTCATATTTCCCCAGTTCCTTACAGGTTACCCAGGACTTTCCAAAAAGCATGATCCAAAGCAAACTGGAAAGTTTATTTGGTCACATTATTAACTAAAGATTAGTACATTGACTATCGTATGAGATGAGCATCCTTTCCTTGGCTAGCTAACTTTTGTTATTTTAGTTTAAGTCAGTGCCAGGGAGTCTGAGAAATAATAGACTTTCATTATAAAATGTTGTTATGGAAATTCTGTCTCTCTTCAGGACACGACTCTTGGCCCTAAGGGTTGAAGTTAGAGAAAAGTCACTCAGGAACTAAAAATATGACTAGCTTTTCAGAGAGGTCAGCAGACGTGGATGGATGGAAGAGCAGGGAATTGGCTGCCTGGCAACTACTAGCATGCCCAGTTGAGCATGGGGTTAGGACTGTGTAAAGGAATCAAGCAGGCCTAATAGAAAGTGACTGAGAACACTTTCTCTCATGCTCAGGGGAAATTTTTTCAGACATCTTGGTTGTCTGTGGTATATATGCTGGTAAGAATAATAGGAGAAATGTTACACACCACACACACACACACACACGCACACCACACCGCACAGATAGATAGACCAACACCACCTCACTGTACTTCTCTGATGTTACATACTTGGGCATAGTTTACAATAAGGAATTTTAAAAGTGTAAAGCAATTTTTTAATTTACTGAGAAAAATAAGGATTTTTACACCTGATTACATGAGATAACAAATATGAAAATACTTGAAAATTATAAAATACTAAATATAGATAGAATTATTTCTAGGAGGGGCTTCTAGTATTGAGGGTGCTATTGTCTCTCATGGTAGTCCTCCCATGTCAGCAAGTTTTCTCTGAACTGTCTCCTCAGTCTCAATAGGCAGAGCATCAATATGTAATTCATTGATCTGTCAGAAAGCTCATATTAAGTGTCTCCTGTGTTCTTTGTATTAGATACTATGGATACAAAGTCAAAAGTAAGGAATTCTCTGCCCACAAGGAACTTACTGTATATTATGGGAAGGACAGATTTCTCTTTGTCTCTGTCTCCCTCAGGAAATAGAGGCTATATCTTTTCTCTCTCTGTATGTGTGTATGTATATAGAAACACACATACACATGTACACACACACAAGTGTTTGGGGTAGGACTTGAACAACTAGGAGAATCCAGGATGGGCCCTCTGTAGTGAGTGCCTGGTGGATTTCATCTCAAAGGAAGCTAGAGGTTCTAAGAGGCAGAGAAGAGCATTCCAGGAGTGGGGGATGACAGCCAGTGCAGATTCTTGGAACTTAGGGGATGGAATGTAATGGGGGTGAGAAAAGGGACAGCAAGGAAGGAAAGGGAGGAATGTGTCCATCAGCCTAGAAAGATAGACAGGAGCCAGATTAAGAAGGACTTTAAATGCTAAACTCAGGAGTTGGTTTTTGATCCTAAAGATCATATTGGATCTTCCCACTCTCACCCTTACTATCCATATCAGTTTTTGTTGTTGTTTCAGGTTTTATTTTTATCATGGAATTACAATAATGTATTGGAGAAATGGAAAAACACACACATATACACAAAAAGAAGAAGTATTTATTAAGCACCTATTGTGTTCCTGGCATTTTGCCTTTATAAAAATTTTACAAATTATAAACATTTTATAAATTAAAAATATGTGTATAATATTTATGTAATAGCATTTTATAAATATTTATCTCATTTTATCCTCACAACAACCCTTGTTAGGGAGATGTTATTATTATCCCCATTTTACAGATGAGGAAACTGAAGCAAACAGAAGTTAAGTGACTTGTCTAGCATCACAAAGCTGGTAAATGTTTGAGGCTGGATTTGAATTGGTACAACAGCTGCTGCTTCAGATAGATACATTTTCTTTTTTAGAAACACTCCAGGAGAAATGATCTGTTTCAGATAAAGGTGGGTAGGGTAATGACTGGACCTGTGATGTCCATACGATAGGGAATTCCCTTGTGTGGAAAAGCTCACCAGAAAGCAATCAGGTTGGTATCGTCCCCAAGCCTTAAAGAGTTGCCTAGAACACCTCAAGGCTGGGTGAGTTGCCCAGGGTCACCTAGCTGGCATGTGTCAGCAGTGGAAGTTGTATTCCAGATCATTCTGACTCTCAGGCCAGCTCTAAATCTGCTACTGAGGATATATCTAGCTGAAATTCATTAAACTGCTGCATTAACACTTTTCCTCTTTAGAAAATGAAATTGAGAACTACTGATTAAAACTAAAGAAATAACTCCCTGTGATGGTTTGTCACTTCTCAGTGATCCTGTTATCAGACATTTTGACTTACTCCTTCCCTGTTTCCCTCATGCCCAAACTTGTCTCAGAACAGTTATTTAATGGATTTTTATATCTTCTTTTCCATTTGGCCAATTCCGCTTTTTAAGCAGCTTTCCAAGTTGTTGATTCCTTTCCTCATAATTCTCTTGCATCACTCTCATTTTGTTTATCATTTTTCTTCTACCTCTCTTATATGATTTTTAATTTACCTTTTGAGCTCTTCTGTGAGTTCTTTCTGGATTTGAGAATATTTATCATTTTTCTTTGGAATTTTGCCCATAGGTGTTTTGACATTATTGTCTTCTGAGTTTGTGTCTTGATCTTCCCTGTCACCATAATAACTTTCTATTGTCAGATTCTTTTTTGATTGCTTTTTGCTCATTTTGGGGGGGGGTGAGGGGGACTTTTTTGTTTCTTTTAAATTTGAGCTCTGCATATGGGGTGGGAGGGGCCCTAGCATCTTGTACCAGTGGTTGCAGGCCCTAGCTGTTTACCAGTTGCTGCACTGATGTTGCCCTGAGGCCCCTGGGGCACCTTTGTGTTTGGTCCTTTGCAAGGGGATGGTGTGGAGGCATGGCTGGTACTGTTGGAGGCTGCAGAGGTCTGGCAGCTTACCTGGTGCTCAGCTGGGGTGCTAATGTTGGTGTCTAACAAGTGCTGAGGTGAATAGTATGTTACTGTATTTCCCTAGGGCTACAGTAAAGCACTTGGTGGTTTGGCCTCTGGAGACTGCCTATTTGCCTGGAGCTGTGCTGAAACATGTCAAAATATTTTTAAAAGAAAAAAAAAGACTTCTATATATTCTAGAAGGTACAACTCTCCAGCATGGTTTTCAAATATATATATATATATTTTATTTTTAATTCACAGAAAAAAGCAAGCTTTTCCACAACATATTGCTAAAGGTCATAGGAGTCTGGCAGCTTACTTGGTGTTGAACTGGGATCCTTGTGGTAGTGTCTGGTGTATGCTGAAGCAGGTGGTGTGTTTCCATATTTCTTGGGGCTACACTGAAGCACTTGGAGATCTGGCCGCTGGAGGCTGCCTGTTTGCCTGGGACTATGCTGAAGCATGTGGAATTCTGGCCAACTTTTATTTATTTCGTTAAATATCTCCCAATTTCATTTTAATTTGGTTTAATGACACTTGGAAGTATTGTGGGCTGCACGCGGTCCACTCGCTAAGCATTTGACACCTTCCTACTAGATTAGTTGCATTGTAAAAAGAATTTTAAAAGTTAACATATCATGACATAATCTTTTGTTTTTTAAACATTTTATTTTTTCCAATTACATGTCAATGAATTAAAAAGTATTTTCCCCAGTTAAGTGTTGAAAACAATTTTTATCATTTGATTTTTAAAATTTTGAGTTTCAAATTCTCTCCCTCTGTCTCTTCTCTCCTGATTGAGAAGGCAAGAAATTTCATGTGTTATATGTGATCTGTTCTTATTGAAGACATGCCATTGCTTAATGATCACAGCTTCATTTTCTAAATGTTCACAACAATGCCTTTAATAACATGATGGAGAATTTTCCTGGAAAAGAAATGAATCTTACTGTCTTCCTTTCTTTGGAAATTGGAACATTTGCTCCTTACCAGTACATGACGCCTCTCTCATTTTTTGAATAATAGATTTTGAATAGAAAAGGACCTCAGAGGTCATCCAATCCACTTTCTCATATTACATTTGGGGAAACTAAGTTCCAGAAGAGTTAAGTGACTTAACAAAAGACACCCACATATAAATAGCAGAGGAAGGGTTCAAACCCAGATATTCTAACTCCAAATTCAGTGTTCTTTCCTCTGCATCATGTTGCTCAGTTTTTTTATCTTATGGTTCTTTCAGGATTTTAGGGTATAGTTTGTCTGAGCCTGATGACTTCAACTCTTTGAGGGCAGCTAGATGCTGTCCTACCTTTTCTTTATTTGTCTTGGGTTTCCACACCCTCCTTGATGATTTTTATTCCGTGGTTTCCAATCCAAAGGTCATTTGCCTAGGAGGAAAAAAAAGAAGCAAAAATAAAAGCTAAATAGCTGTTTCTTGTCACCACCATCTGTGTTACCTTCATCCCAACTACCCTTTTCTAATCTTCAGTCTCTTTTTGAATCTCCCTCTTGGCATCAACATAGCTAAAGATAAATGACCATCTTTGATTGTCTTTAGCATTCATCACAAGTCTCAGCTTTTGATGTCTGGGATCTTATTTGTTTCCTTGCATTTCGAGCTCTAGGTCCCATTGTCTATTCCCCATGTTTTGTACATTTGTATATAAAAATCTGAGTCTGAAGGTTTTATTCATGGCTTTCTTCTTGACTATCATTTCCCACAAATTACCTGTTCTTTCTCCTGACATTCTTTATCCTACATTATACCTGCCATTGTTTATGCTATCAGACTTGGCAGGCCTATGTGGGGAATTTCCTCCCTCCACTTTTCCCTTTTCAGTTTAAAGCCCCCTTGATTAGATTCACACAACTCCAGACAAATATGTTTTTATCAGCCTTTAGTGCACTCTATCCCTGGCCAAGAGCCCATCATTCCTACATTTTGAGCTAGATTCCAGAAATTCAAATCCCATTGTCAGACATGATCATCTTAGCCAGCTGTCCACTTCCCCAAACTACCTTTATCTTCTGAATCTCTGGTGTCAGAACTTGGACTAGAACTTAGCTTTCCTTGTTCCCAGTCCAGAGTTACTCCCTCTATGCTATACATTCTCTCTCTAGTACTTTACTATTTCTTTTTATTTTTAGACTAGATTTTTTTTATTCTGCCCTTAAAAACATGAAAAGAATTATGTAGAATTTCCACATACACAGTAGACCAGAAAAAAGATGATTTTGCATAAATTTATGGATCTTTATTATATACAGTTTGATTTCTTAAAGGTATGTATTAAATTTTAAATGTTACTTTCAATGCTGTCCTGCTTTTCTCTGTTTCCTTTTGTATCTCTTTTTGTTTTCTTCTATTTCAGTTTAAATGATTCAATGATTTTCAAGTTAGGGTTTATCATTACACTGATCAAAGTTTTTAAGTCTTTCAAATGATTTTTTTTTCTTTTTGTAGGGGGGAAGGCAGGGCAATTGGGATTAAGTGACTTGCCCAAGGTCATACAGCTAGTAAGTGTTAAGTGTCTGAGACTGGATTTGAACTCAGGTCCTCCTGATTCCAGGACTGGTGCTCTATTTACTGTACCACCTAGCCACCCTAATCTGTTTTTTCTTATACTATTTTTGTTATTGTATAAACATTCTCATGGTTCTGCTCACATCATTATGTATCATGTTATTTTTTTATTTCAATTTTATTTTCAGTTCTAAATTTTCTGTCTCTTCTTCTCCCACTTATTGAAAGGGGAAGAAAAACAAAACCCATTACAAATACATATAGCTATGTAAAACAAATTCTCATATTAGCCTCATCCAAAAAAGGAAGAAAGAAAAAATATATACTTCAATTTATGTTACAAATTTATTTGTTCTCTGTTTGGAGGTAGATAGTATATTTCATTATTCTTTGAAGCCGTGATTGGTCACTGTGTTGATTAGCCTTACTGAGGCTTCCAAAGTTCATTATCTTTACAGTATTGCTGTTACTATGCAGATTTTCTCTTGGCTCTGCTCACTTCACTTTGCATCATTTCATGCAAATCTTCCTAGATTTTGTCATTTTTGCTTTTATCATTTCTTACAGAATGATAGTATTCCATCAGAATTTTAATCCATTATTTGTTCAGCAACTTCCCAATTGATTGATATTCCCTCAATTTCTAATTCTTTGCCACCACAAAATAGGTGCTGTAGAAGTTTTTGTACAGAGGGGTCCTTTTTCTCTTTCTTGTTTGCACAGGGTATGCACAGTTGAAATATTTGGGGGACATAGTTCCAAATTGCTTTTCAGAATAGTTGGACTAGTTCAGAATGCCACCAACAGTGTGTTGGTGTACCTACTTTCCCATAATCCATCCAGCATTTGTTACTTGTCTTTTTTTTTTCATCTTAGTGAATCTCCTGGGTGGTCCCTCAGAGTTTTTCTAATTTGCATATTTCCAAATATATTGAATTGGAGCAGTTTATATGAATCTTAATGTCTTTGATTTCTTCTACTGCACAGTATTTATCATTATATATGATTGCATACATATATATATATATATTCATATCCCTTGGCCATTTTTTCCATTGGTAACTGGCAAATATGACTCAGTTCACTATGTAACTTTGAAGTGAACACTTTAGTAAAGAAATTTGTTGTAAAGGTCTTCCCTTCCTCCCAATTTCCTGCTTTTCTTTTCATTTTAGCTATATTGGTTTTGTTCATAGGAAAAATGTCTAAATTTATGTATCCAAAATTATCCATTTTACCTATTATCAGTCTTTCTATCTCTTGCTTATTCTATGCTATTTCTGTAATTGTCATGTCAGATGACTTTTACAAAGCCAGCTTTTTTCTGTATGTGCCTACCCATCTGTCAAGGACATTTGAACTGATAAGGGAGGCATTATTCTGTTTTCTTTCTTTAGGGCTACATTATGGAAGCAATGTGCTTCTTTTGTGCATCTTTTGAACACTTGATAAGTGGGAGGTAGTTGGTAGTCAGCTCTTATATTCAAAAATGGTTACTCACGATCAAACTAAGGGAAAAACATTTGTATATCCTAGAGATGGCTAGAAAACTGCATTTCTTCTCTGCTGTTACTGTCAGCTCTTGGTTACCTATATGCCATGGAAAATAAAACTTTTCAACATTAAAAAGGGCATTTATTTTGTTCTAAAGGACATATAAATGTCAAGAGTGACATGACTCAGTTCTTCTAATAGCATGGTCCTTAGATCTAGGCATATAGGATATACAATGGATAGAACACTGGGATAGGAGTTAAGACCAGAGTTCAAATGCGGCCTCACAGTAGCTGTGTGACTTGGGTTAGTCACTATATCTTTGTCTACCTCAGTTTCCTCAGCTGTAAAATGGGGATAATAACAGTACCTTCCTCAGGATTGTTACAAGGATCAAATAAGATAGTATTTAAATATATATATATATATATATGTTTTTAATTTTCAACATTCAGTTCCATAAGATTTTGAGTTTTAAGTTTTCTCCACTTCTCTTTCTTCCCTCCCTCCCCAAGATGGCGTGCAATCTGATATGGGCTCTACTTATGCATTCATATTAAATGTATTTTCACAATAGTCATGATGTAAAGAAGAATTAGAACTAATGGGAGGAACCATGAGAAAGAAGAACCAAAACAAAACCCCAAAAGAAAAGAAGAGTAAATAGTATGTTTCCATTTGCCTTTATACTCCCAAGTTCTTTCTCTAGATGTGGATAGCATTTTCCAATAAGAGTATTTGTAAAGCACTTACCACAGTGCTTTTTCAGTTGCTTTCAGTTGTACTTGACTCTTTGTGACCCTGTTTGGGGTTTTCTTGGCAAAGATACTGGAGTAGTTTGTGATTACCTTCTCCAGATCATTTTATAGATGAGGAAACTCAGACAACAAGTATTAAGTGACTTGTCCAGAGTCATACAGCTAGGATGTGTCTGAGACCAGATTTGAACTTGGGAAGAGGAGTCTTCCTTACTTCAGGTCCAGCACTGTATCCACTTTGTCACTGATTATATACTTAATAAATGCTTGTTGCCTTTTCCTTACCTTTCTCTTGAAAAAGGATCTCATGTTTTGAATATTAATACTTAGTTACAGTTTACAAATTATGTGAAAACTGTGAAGAGCAGCTATGTGGTTCGGTGGATATAACAATAGGCCTGGAATAATGAAGACCATAGTTCAAATTTGGACTCACTCATTAGCTGTGTGACCCTGTGCAAATCACTTAACCCTGTTTGCCTCAGTTTGGTCATCTATAAAATGAACTAGAGGAAAAATATGGCAAAACACTCCAGTGTCTCCACCAAGAAAATTCCAAATGGGCTCATGAAGAGTTGGACATGACTGAAAAATGACTGAAAAACACGAAAAAAAAAACCCCACCTCTGAACTTTAACATCTTCTGCAGTATTTCTTCCTCTTTCCCTCCATTATTAAAGAAGTGGAAGGAAGTCATATAGGACTGAAGGCCGTTGTATTCCTTCCTCTGGCATGGGTTACTATAAGGAACTGATAAGTGGCCAGCCTACTATGATTCTTTTTGTGATGAGCCATTTTGTGAAGAGCTGCGATGGTCCTCCGAAAATAGACTCATTCTGTTGCTGCAACTGAACTCAAAGCCTTTCCAGCATAGTAGCACCTGCAAGAACTTGTGTTCTTGTGTTGGTCTTGTTTTTAGGAACTCCAAGTCACTGCCACACCTCTTATGGTGAAGAGGCTCCATTATATAACAGATTTTGAAGAAGAGCTGGAATAAAGAATGCAACCATAGAAATATACAATCTAAAAAAAATGATAACTTGAGCATGTGGTAAGAGTGAGGCATGATCAATGGACCATCTGTGTGTTCCATTGGTATGTGAAGAAGGGTGTGCCAAGAGAAAGAATGATTTTCTTTATTGGGTGAATCCACTGTGATGAGTGTATGGGAATACTTGGACAAGATTTATACAGTTGCAAAAGGCATGGGATATATTGTCATGTGGGTTGGAGGGAATGTCCACACTGATTAGATCACAGATCCATTAGATCACACATCAAAATGTGTTTCCCTGTCCTTTTGGGTTGCTCTCTCCACATCTGCCTACCCTTTGTTCCTCTGCTCAAGGTACTTTACTAACAACTGGAACATACTAATGTATGTTTTTTACACCCAGTATTTCCTCAAGATAGGCTTTTATGCAGTGCTTAACCTTGAGATCTTTCATAATTCATTAAACAGACTTGAAAAACAGGAATGAAGCTAATTTCTGGTGATAGCCTCATGGCAGGCGGCTGACACCAGCAGCCTCTAAATTGGTGTGTAGCCTCCAGGTAGTCTTTATAGTTTCTGGCTGTTTGTCATTAAGCAACAAGTCACTGATTTGAAGGCTCCTCGAAACATCTGGAGGGGGTTTCCTGAAGACCTGGGATTTGTAAAGTAAACCAAGCACAAAAGCAGATGCTAGAAACTGTTGCTTCCCATTTGAGTTGATTGCCTCTTCCCAGGGGGCTGAGCTGTAGTGGGCTGGCTTTTTAGAAACACATTTCATACAAAATCCTCAAACCTAACCATGGAGAATCCAAATTGTCATGGTTTGAGGTTTCACATTTCACTCCACTAGATGCGGGAAATAAAGTGAGAATTGCTATACTTTATTGTATCCTCCATGATGAAACCTCCCCAGCCTGTTTAATAAGCTAAGGTTTTAAGGTAATAGTTTTTAAAAAATTCTGTGGTCATAGATCATTTATTTGAATTGCGGAACCTTACTCCCTCCCAGCTGTAACGTTTGAATGATTCACATATTAATAAAGCAAAGTTTATAGGTTTTTGAAGAGGAGGGGAGGGAGAGGCAGAGAAAGATAGAGACACAGAGAGAAAGATGGAGAGAGAGAGAGAGAGAGACAGAGACAGAGACAGAGACAGAGAGAGAGATGGAAGGAGAGATAGAGAAAGAGTTCAAGGACTCTAATTTAGATTTCCTTGTTCCATTATTTTATATATGAGGAAACTGAGAACTAGAGAGACGAATGACTTGTCTAAGGTCACATAGTAAGAGAGCTGGTATTTGAAACTGGATCTTCCTAATCATAATCCTTTGAGGCTCTCTTTATGATTGGTTTCTATAAATTCACATATAAATTATATGAATTTCACACAATTTAGACATTGATAGGAAGAAAATGGAATTGAAGCTGCATTATTCCTTCCATCAATAGATCCCGAGGGTTTGGACTGTTTCTCTTTGGTGCAGAGGTAAAAACTAGGAAGAGGAGTAGAGGTGTAGACAAACAGATTTAGCTCTGATATAATGAAAGTTTCTCTAATAATGAGAAATATCCCCAAATGGAACAGCCTGTATGTTTGTATGTATGTATATCTGGGATCTGAGCACACCTGCTTATTCATGTCTCTGAATAATTTCCTTCCATTTAGTAAAGGTATTGGGTATGTTGAGTGGGTTTCCCATTCAAGTATTGCTCAGCCTAATTGGCACTCAAGTGCTTTATTTCATGAATGTAAAGCTTATTTCTATCTATCTGTCATCCTTCATTCTCATTTCATGCCCAACCAGTCTTTAATTATATATTTAAAAAAAAAGTATTTATTGTGTTTCCTCCCATGTCCCTCTCCACATGGAAGAAAAAAAAGAAAGAAAAGCAAAAACAAAAGTCCAGTGACAAATATAACGAGTCAAGCAAATCAAATTCCCACATGTAGGAAATGACAAACAAAAGGGTTTAAGAGAAACCTGGGAAAATTTTATTAAACTGATACAACTTAACTTCTTTGCCAGTCATGCACGACCTTGACCTCTTGTAAGCAGCTTTGGAAATGGAAACTATTGTTTTAACATGTTACAATCAAGAATAATTAGATTCTAGTGCCTCTCCATTGCCCTTTCAGTCATTCTCAGTTTTGATTCTTTGGAGATTATGGAGTTGTATGATATAGAGGAATAATACAGCCTTGGGAAAATATTTGTTAAAGCATATGACCTTTTGGATGCACATGAACTGAACTCACTGTTACTGAAAGTATTGCAAATTTCGCAATGTATTTTAAAGTAAGTATTTGGACGTGCAAAAATTAAAATTGAGGGTTTTTACACTTATGTGAGGGGGGCACATAATTGTTAATATTTGTCCTAGGTTTGTGATTTTTATAATCAATCATATTCAAATTGAGACATAGTTACCTTTCCTTAGACAGATGTCGGTGTTTTTGGATCCCCCTTTTTCATCTTGTCCTTGACTGCATCTATGCATTTGTCTCATTCATATCCATAACTTTTTATCTTTTACCATCATTCCAAAATGTTGAAATCTTTCTCTTTCTCCAAAGGATCAGTTTATAACTTCTTGTTCCTGAAGTTTTCCCCTGTGGTTTTTTTTCTCAAAATCTCTCTTGACACTTTGAGTTCTCCTAAGCCCCTTTATTAATACCTTCTTTTATTAATTGTGCAAATATGTGATCTCATTAGATTTGTTAGCATGACAGGAACTAAGCTGTTTTTCATCTTTGTGTCTTCAGTGACTAACTTTGAAAAAAGACACAACAGATACTTCCCAGATCATATTCCTAAACTAGTTGGCTTTTTCTGGTGCTCTTTTTCAAAAGAGAAATCCCTCCTAGAGTTAGATTACACAAGATTCCTAAGATATTCCAAAATTGAATCATTTCAGTATATTCTATCAACAGCTGAATCTAGTGATTCATAATTTATACTCTGAAAATTTTTTTCTATAAATTGATGGGTATTTCATCAACATTTTCAGGAGAAGGAAGATAATTTTCAGTCCATTTTGTCTCTCCTGAATAAGATGGACAATCATCCAAACCAGATAAGGATAGTGTCTCTGAAATTTTCCCACTTTCATGAAAATTCTCTCTCTTATTTATGTAAAAAAGTACAAGAAGTTTGGAAATAGTATGCTTTATTAGAATGTAGCACAGTAGAGAGAGCATCAGGCCCAAAGTCAGGAAGGCTCATCTTCCTAAGTTCAAATATGGCCTTAGACACTTATTAAACTGGCGTGAGACCCTGGGCAAGTCACTTAAACTCTATTTATCTCAATTCCCTTATCTGTAAAATGAGGTGGAGAAGGAAATGACAAACCACCCCAGTATCTCTGCCAAGAAAACTCCAAATGGAGTCACAAAGCATCAGATGTGACTGAAATGAATGACAACAAGAAATGGTGTGTTAGAAAGTGCACTGGATTTGGAGTGAGATAGAGAGTGTGAGTTTGAATCCCAGCAATGCTATTTACTGTCTGTTTCACCTTGGGGAAGTTGATTTCTATATTTGGGTTTATTTCCTCATTTTTAAAATGAGGGACTGTACTAGATAATTATAATAGCTGACCTTTATATAGCATTTATTATGTACCAGGCATTGTACTAAGCACTGGGCAATTTTTACCTCACTTGATCTTTACCACAACCCTAAGAAGTAGGTGCTATTATTTATCTTCATTTTTACAGAGGAGGAAACAGAGGCAAATAGAAATTAAGTGACTTGCCCAGGATCACAGAGCTAGTAAGTGTCTGAGGCTGGATTTGAAATTTTAAACCTATGATTTTTCATGGAAATATCTTATTATCTGTGTCTGTTAAGTTGTATCATTAGACTTTGTGACAGTTTCTTTCAAGAATTAAAAAATGAGTTACCCAAAATGGCAATGAAACATTTTGTTGCATGTAGAAATAGCTTCTCATTCCTTCTCTAGATCACAGTGGAGCCAATATAATAAATCTTCTTCTGACAGACACGCTGGTTTAGGGTCCTTGAGTGTGTCTGAGAGAAAATGTACTGCCATGGATTGGAGATCCAAATGCAAGAAATGAAAAAAAATGGATTCAGAAATAGAGTAATGTCCTGATATAGCCATCAACGTTGAAAAAAAAATCTAGTAATTTCTCAGCCCAATACGTCTGGAATTTGTTCCACTGAGCAGTTGGAAGAATTCCATTTTAGGGAAGTAAATAACACCCTAATTACCTAAGGGAGTTAATGTATCTTCTAAGACCTCTGACATTAACCAATGAGGGCTGACATAGCGAGAGTGCACTTCTTGAAGCAAGATGCCATCCAAAATTTTAGAAACAAAATCTTTCTGCTTATCCATTAGCAAGTTTTAAACCACCTTATAGATAATGCTTTTTTAAAAAATCCAGCAAATTCCACTGTATTATCTTTTTTTTTTTTGGTTTCCTTTGGAGGGCAGTTGGAGTTAAGTGACTTGCCCAAAGTCACACAGCTATTAAGTGTGTCAAGTGCCTGAGGCTGGATTTGAACTCAGGTCCTTCTGACTCCAGGGCTGGTACTCTATCCACTGCACCACCTAGCCATCCTACCACTATATTATTAATGTAGAGAATATTGCTTTATAAATTGTACAGTGATTTATACTAAGAAGTATTGCTATAAAGTGGGATGCTTGGTGAAGGGGATAGATGACTTATACATACTTAGGAAGAGATGAATTCAGATTTTGCTGATTACTAGTTATACAGCCCTTGGCAAGTCATTTAACTTTGCTGTACCTCAGTATCCTCCTATGTAAAACGAGGAAGTCAGACTCTGTTTTCTAAGGTCGCTTATAGCGCTAAATCTGACTCTCTGATCCTGTGACTAGAAAGAGGCTTATAGAAAGGAAATAAATTTCACTGCAGAGCAGTGGGAGACAAGGTAGCTTAAATCTATGGCAGCAGGTAACCTGGTCATTCAAAAGGAAAGGTGAGGGTTCTCCAGCCTTTGCAAGAAAGAGGATATTCCTTTTGCTATAAATCTTCTGGACCACCTGCCCCTCCCTTATATCATAGTAGTTACCTGATGAGTAACCACAGAATGAGAAGCCATGATGACAAAAGGCTACTATGAGTTCAGTGACACTGTTAAATGAGCTTGTAGTCAATGGGACAATGCCTTATGTGCATCTGAAACATAGTAATGCAAAGGAGTGTGTGTGTGTGTGTGTGTGTGTGCGTGTGTGTGTGTGTGCGTGTGTTTCCACCATACAGAGGATATGCTTGCATTTTTTATTACATGGTGTTATTTAATTAGATGCCTAATGCTGTTTTGTGGATTTCAGAAATAGGAAATTTGGTTGAAGTGGTGAAGGTGTCAGTCAACCTTGGGTCTGATTCCATATCTACTTTGTTTTAGTATTTGTATTTTCTTTTTTAAATAAATTTTTAAAATTTATTTGCTTGTTTACTTTTAGTTTACAAGATTCAGTTCCACAATGCCTTGAGTTTCAGATTGTCTCCCCTCCCTCCCACCCTCACCCCCATGGCAGTGTGCAATCAAGTATAGGATCTGCAAATCAGTATTCGTATTTCAATGCAACAGAGACAAACAAGTAAAAATCTACTTTCACAAACATCTGTTATGAGAGAGGGCTTGAGGATCCTTTCTGTTTTATAGGATTCCCAGGAGAGGCTCAGAACCAATCTGTGTCCAGAAGTCAGCCAGGTGCTTTTGTATGAAGGTTCACTTTAAAGAATTATCATTTCAAAGCATGATTTGCCATCTTACTCTTTTGATGTCAGATCTGGGAGTTGGTTGTCATTAACTTTCATAAAGGGCTGTCTGTCTAACCCAGGCCTACCTTGGTTCAGGGGCCCATTACTGACACCACATATTTTTGTTTGTGCCAAAGAAGGATGAAAATGATAAAGTTTGGTGCACACATGGATTCCTGAACCTTTCACAAGAACCTTCCTCCACTGCACTCTCTTCCATCCAAGGGTCTCTCAGCCTATTGTTGGGAACCACTAGGGCAGCTAAACAATACCGTGGATTGAGCCCTGGACCTGGCATCAGGGGGGATTCATCTTCCTGAGTTCAAATCTGATTTCAGACACTTAAGAGCTGTGTGACCCTGGACAAATCACTTAACACTGTTTACCTCAGTTTCCTCATCTGTAAAATGAGCTAGAGAAGGAAATGGCAAAGCATTCCAGTATCTTTGCCAAAAAATAATCCCCTAAAGGGGTCATGAAGAGTCAGACAGACATGAATGACACAACTGAGTAGAACTGAATAGGGAGTCAGGATATCAGTGTTCTAGTTTCAGGTCATTGACTTCAAGTAGTACCTTCTACCCCCCCCCCCAACCCCCGCATATATCAATTCCTTGAAGGCAAAGGCTGTTTTGGTTTTTGATATTTGGGTAAAGTTGGTAAAGCACTAGAGAAGATGGGTTCAAATCCCATTTCAAATGCTTTCTATGTATATGACCATGGGCAAAGAAATCTATACACATTACCAATGCAAGGCACCAACACCCCAAGGGTTCTTTTTAAGACAAAGTCCATACATACCACCAATGCAGGGAAGGCCAACATCCCAAGCCTTCCCTCCATTAGACCTCCTCCCAAAACAAGTTCCCCCAGGCAAAAATCCTCCCTCTTTCATTCTGGTTAGCTGCTCTGCTCTATTCTGCCTGGTCTCTCTCCCCAGCTCTGTCTCACTTCACTTCTTGCTCTTCCCTTTAGCAAGCTTCTCCCACCATGGCCTCCGTGTGATCACATAGGCCTGTTAAGGGGCAGGGAAGAGGTTCAAATTCCCTTAGCAGTACATTAACAATACAGGGCTTCACTTGAGGACCTAGAGGGCCACATGTGAACTTGAGTTCACAGGTTCCCCACCCTAACCTACTTTTTATTAACTATGTTTAATTTGTTCAGAGATTAGGGAGAAATTTGACAATAAAGCTCAAGTCCCCAAATTCCTACACAAATCCACTAGTAGATTAAGGCAGAGTCTGCAAATTGCATTTTAAACCCATAACTTCGTTTTTAGGGATTTAATGTTACAAGGAGTTATCTAACTCTAAGTGAGATGATTAAAGGGGAATGAGGGACTGGAGTCCACACAAGGCATAGGAGTCAAAAGAATTGTAGTTTGAGGCATCCTACTGTCTTTTCTTGGCCTTTGGACTGGCTATGGAGACTTATAGTTTCATTTATGTACTAAAAAAAAGCAAGAACCTCCCCTTGTTAAAGATAAGTTTTCTAAACAGCTTATTTTATTGTTGTTGTTTTTTTGGAGGGGGCAAAGGCAGTTGGGGTTAAGTGACTTGCCCAAGGTCACACGGCTAGTTAAATGTCAAGTGTCTGAGGCCAGTTTTGAACTCAGGCCCTTCTGAGGGGCCAGTACTCTATTCTCTTTTCCACCTAGCTGCCCCAAGCCAGTGTATTTTAGTAAGACCATAAGACCAGGGGAGACACCCAGCAGAGACCCTGTAGCATGATAGGAAGTCAGTAGTTGATTGACAGCTCTATAGCATCAGGGAATGAGTTGCCCCACAGTCTTTATATCTGTGCTGTCCATTTCTTTCATGTGTGTGAACTGACTACATGGGTGGCTGGAGTATACCTCTGCATGCATGTTTTCTGGTCGCATCTTTTGCCTGCTAGGTAACACAGAGCCCTGGACTGGTGATCAGTATGACTGAGTCAAAATTTGATCTCAGAAACTTACTAGATGTGTGACCCTGAGCAAGTCATTCACCCTCTCTCAGCCCCACTTTTCTCACCTGTAAAATAGTGATAATAATATTTATTGCTGAAGTGAAGATAAAATAATGTAATATTTGTAAAACTCTTTAGAAACCCTAAAGGCCTGCATAAATGCTAACTGCTATTATTATGTGTAAACTACATGTATGTTCTCTGCTTACATGTGTTCTGTGTATTTGCTTCCTCCCTATTGGTGGTTTAGTAATTTATATTTCCTGTATGCCTGTGGGAATGTTTCTAGTCACTTTTTTGTCATTCCATTTTATGAAAAATCTCTTTTGCTTTAAGCACGTGTGTCCTTTTGCTGGATGGTAAAAAAATAAATATATCGATGGGGACTCATGAGCTATGGTTTTCAGGGAGTGCTGACCCATAGAAAACTTTGACCTTGAGGGAACATTTCTGGGGACCTCACATTGATGGGACAACATAATTGTTATATAAGTACAAATCACATAAAAAATAGTTCAATGTAACGTTAAGTAGAGTTTACTAACAACTTGGAGGAACTCTATATTGGAGGTGGAGCCTGAGTGAGACTTTAAAAGAAGCTAGATAGAGATAAAGAGGAAAGCATTCCAAACATGGACTCAGGGTCATATAACTAGGCATAGTTATTGGGGCCCTTAAGCAAGCTTGTTAAAACTGAGATTTTTTCAGTGGAACTGTGGATAAAGTCACCTTCATGTATCAGACAGTGAATTTAGTGTTGAACTGTTATCTCAGACAAAGACTTTCTTGTCCTGCATCTGTGACAATCTTTCTCTATGACACTGAGCAAGGTACACTCTCTTCTCTGAGCATCGGATCATAAGATCATAAATTTAAAGCTGGGAAGAGACCATGAAGTCCAACTCTCTCATTTTACTAATGAAGAACCTGAGAGACAGAGGTCAAGCTCAGGGTTGCACAGCTCAGTAAGTTTTTGAGATGGGATTTGAACCTGGAGACTGCAAATGCAGTGCCCTATCCATTAAATAACATTGCTGTTTAAATTTCTTCATTTTTAAAAATTAGGATGTTGAACTATACTCTGAGACCCTTTCCAGCTGTAACAATCCATGGGATGTATGTGATTCCTCAGTCCAGAGTCCTACAATCTTGCCTGTGAAGTAATGCTAAGAGTATGCAAGCCCTTACAAATTAATATGCTGATCTGCCCATAGTGAATTTCTCTGTTGCTCTGATTTTTCCTTTTATGGGTATCTTTGGAGAAGAGAGGGAAGTAGGGAGGTTAAGATGCAGTTAATGGGGGACAGGGCATTGAGCACACCAGTGTCAGGGGCTACAGTACAAATCTCACTTTTGAGAAACTTACATTTTTTATTGTGTTAATCTGTGACCAAATGTTGAAAAAGAGCACAGATGTACAGCCTTTTGAAATAACATGAGAAATATGAATCTGGGAGAACAGGGAAACCTTGGGAAAACCCCAGTAGCTGCAGCAGTTCTTAAGGGAAATGGAAGAGAATGTTATTTCTAATTTGGGACTGAAGGATGGAAACCAGCCCAATTAAGAGGCGAGGAGTCTGGGCTGAATCTTGTGAGCACATGCTGAGGTTGGGCTTCTTCACAGAAGCAGTGTTCCATAATGGGTAAACAGCCAGCATCTAAGTCAGGAAGATCTGGGTTCAAGTTACACCTTTGACATACACTGGTTGTGACCTAAGATGAGTCAACTAAACCTCTGAATGTTCAGGAAATTCTCCAGGACAGAAGTTCTTAACTTGGAGCCCTTTAGACTCTGAATCCTTTGAAAGCAGAGACTGTCTTTTGTATTTCTTCATATCCCTAGTTAGCACAGTGCCTGAAAAAGCATAGGTAAGGAACCTGCAGTGTGGAGGCCACATATGGCCTTCTAGGTCCTTGGGTGTGGCCTTTTGACTGAGTCCAAATTTTACAGAACAAATCCTTTTATTCAGAGGATTTGTTCTGTGAAGTTTGGATTCAGTCAAGGGCCCATACTTGAGGACCTAGAGGGCTATATGTGACCTCAAGGCAGAAGTTCCCCACCCCTGTAGATCCTTAATAAGTGCTTATTGACTGGATATATTTTAGGGATCTTTGAACTTGGACAGGAAAAAAATTACATCTTTTTTCTGGGCTAAGCATATTTTAATATTTATTTTATTTTTAATTTATGGAATAAAATAAGCATTTCTACAACAGAGTATAATAAAAAAAGATGATTGCAATATGAAACTGGAAATCTACTATGTGCAACTTGCTACTAAACTTTCTATAGTATAGGTGTGGCCTTTTGCCCCAGTCTGAGGGAATTTGTTCTGTGAAATTTGGATTCAGTCAAAGGGTTACACTCAAGGACCTAGAGGACCACAATGGGGCCTCAGGGTCACAAGTTTCCCACCCCTGGATACTCTGACCCAGTGATTCCACTACTAGGTCTATTTCCAAAGATGATTATGGAAAAAGGAAAATAACTGATATGTTCTAAAATGTTTATAGCAGATTTCTTTGTGTAGCAAAGAACTGGAGATTAGAAGGATTCTCATCAATTGCTCAATGACTAAACATGTGGTATATGATTATGATAGAACACTGCAGAGCTATAAGAAATGATGAGTTCAATGATTTTAGAAAAACAGGGAAAGATTTGCAAGAAAAATTACATTTTTATGTGAATATAATTGGCTTCCTTTGTAATTCTATGTATTTTATATGTTTAAAAATATTATTCTGATACGGGGTCTACAGGCTTTATCAAACTTTTAAAGGGGGATCCATGATACCAAAATGATCAAGAACCCCCGTTCTAAGATGTTATGTGTCAGAGAAGGCACCAATTTGTGTAGTAAAGGACTTTCCTTACCTGGGAGCACTCTATAGCAATGATGTCACAGATGCACAGCCCTTATCCTTTATCCCTATACAACACTAAAAAGCTCTGTGATCCAGGACAAGTGAAACATCTTTTTTTTTCAGAAAGAGGGCATATTTTTGAAGAGAAAGTGACTTTGAAGGTTCTGTTTTATAGATGACAGAACCGAGGCCCACAGAACTTAAATAATTTGCTCAACTAAGTGACAGAGCCACATTCAAATGTTGACCCTTTGATTTCATCCAGATGATTGAGAACTCCTGCTCTAAGATGTTTCAGAGAAAGCACCAATTTGTATGGCAAAGGGCCTTTTCTTACCTGGGAGCTCTCTATAGCAAAGATTTCACAGATGTCCAGCCCCTGTCCTTTATAGATACACACATACACATGCATATACTTAGGTATCTATAATCATACTCATATACAGATATATACACACATATGAATCTACATAAAATTGTACTATACGTATTTGCTCTCTGTTTCTCTGAGGGTACATAACCTCTTCCTTCATAAATCCAGTGTGCTTTTCAATGGAATCCCTTGGACAAGCATTCACAAAGTCCCTTTGCCGGGAGCTAGAAGGAAGGTGGACAAAGTATATGTTTGTACCTGTCAGGAGGTTGTGGTCTTTTTAGGGAGATGTCACAGTTTACAATCTCATGAGCTTATGTTTGATAGATGAGTCAACGAGTAAACTCGAAATGGGCAAAGTGATAGCTGACATTTATAGAGTGTCTTGAGGCTTTCCCACAATGACCCTGTAAATAGGAAGCACCTATGTTGTCCCTATGGTTCAGACAAGTGATTTGCTCAGGGTGGGTCACGCAGTAACCAGGATGAAAACTCAAGTTTCCTGACTTCAAGTCTAAGGGTCTAAGTACTGAAGGAATTTAGATGAAGTACAAGAATCCTATATGGTAGGACCAGCTAAGATGATTAAAGATGAGCTAAAGAAGAAGATAGCATCCACATCCAACAATGAGACCTGTTTCTGCATAAAGGTAAAAGGTAGGGGAGATGAGAGTACAAGCAAGTCACATCCTTTCCCCTTCTAACGAAAGAATGGGAGTCATTCTGTCTTTATTCTCTAGGGCAGTGTCTGGATGGGGATTACAGGGGAGGGGCTGTGCTTTTGATGAACATAAAGTGCATCATGGCCATAAAGCAGAAATGTTATAACTGTCTGGTATCCTCTACCCCACAGCTCTGGCTGTACTGCCCCCCTGGGCCGGGTTCTCCTTCTGAGCCACATCCTCCTCCTAGGCAATGCCCTGCTTCGGGGCTGTGTCCCTCTTCTGGGTCACGTCCACCTTCTGGGCCGTGCTCCTCTTCTGAGTCACGTCCACCTTCTGGGCCATCCCCCTCTTCTGGGTCATGTCCACCTTCTGGGCCATGCTCTTTGCTTAGAATGGTGAGGTTTTGGATTTTGTTGTTGTTGTTACCATTGTTTGGGTGCACTGGGACTCTTCTGGCACTAGGACTCCCTGATTCCATTGTTAAGAAGTATAAAAAAGCTTTAAATTTACTTACCAGAGACCATTATAGAAGAGGTGAAATAACTTTAAGTTCTTAGGAGAAATGGTGATCATACAGTATATTTCCCTGAGGTTAATGGCAAGAACATTGGTTTGGAAATTCAGCTTTCCTTTGTAACTGCCTGTGGGACGTTGGGCAAATTATTTCCCTTCTCTGGTTCTAAATTCCTAATCCATAAAATGAGGGAGTTGGAAAAGATCAGGAGTTCTTAATCTGAGATTTATAGAGTCAATGCTTTAAAAAATATTTTGATAGCTATGTTTCAATGTAATTATTTTCTTTTTGTAATCATATGGATTTTATTTTATACATTTTTAAAGGCATTATGCTGGGAAGTAAGTGTTTGAATTCAAGTCTGGCCATATACACACATGCATATATATATATACATATATGCATATATACATATACACACGAAGATATATACATGCACACATACACATGCATGTACTTAGATATTTATAACTTAGATATCTAGCTGTGTGATCCTGGGTGAGTCACTTAGCACTGTTTGCCTCAGTTTCCTCATCTGTAAAATGAGTTGGAGGAAGAAATGGCAAACCAGTGTAGCATCTTTGCCAAGGAAACCCTAAATGGGGTCACGAAGAATCAGACACAACTGAAAAAAAAGGCTGATTGAATTCTGAGAAGTAGTCCGTGGCTTTCACCAGATGCCTAAAAGTGTCCCTGATACCAAAAAGGTTAAGAACCATTGGACTAGAAGGCCCCTGTGACTCCTTCTAGCTCTACATCTCATGCCTATTTTGAAATGTATTTTTTTGGAATGAAAAAACAGGAGAGTATCCATCAGAGGGAAACCAGGATGATCACGGTCCTTAAGGTCACTTCATAAAAAGCTCAACTGAAGGAATTGTAGAAGAGAAAATTAGGCAGGAGGACAGAAAAGCTATTTTTAAATATTTAAAGGACTGTCAGATGGAAGGGGGAGTAGAATTCTTGGCTTGTCCCCAAAGGGCAGAAGTAGGAGCATTGGATAAAAGCTGTAAAGAGGCAAATTTAGTCTTGACGTCAAGAGAAATGACAAGTAGAGCAGTCCAAAAGGGAGCATGGGCAAGCAGACTTTGTCACGGGAGATTGACAGAAGTACATTTCTTTGTGTCCTGTTGCATTTAGTGACTTGTCACTAAATTCTCATGTGTCTAATTTTATCTGTGTTAGTCATAACTTTCCCAACAAGATTATAAGCTCCTTAAGGACGCTGCTGTAAAGGCTTGCTTGGTATGCTTTTTGCTCCATGTGTGGTAGGTTAGAAAGATGTGAAAGGTGTGAAATATGTGAAAGGTGCCTTGGTCTTGATCTTGTGGGGTTATTTTGGTATCCATGGTGAATTATGTGGTTGAGCTAAGCTGTAACCCAGTTTGGATGTCTGTGTGTGTGTGTGTGCATGTGTGTGTGTGTCCATCTTCATATGCTACTGTGCTAATTTGGACAATTTAAATTAAACAGTTGTAACACCTGTTTGCTAAGAATTTACACTTTTTTCAGATAAAAAAGGGAACATTTAGAAAATATGACAAATACAGCAACTTTTAAATGTTTCTTCTGCCTAGCTTTCATGAAGTCATGAGTTAGAGGATGCCCTTCAAGCATCTTGGTGGCAGAAACATACCTCGTATTAAGAGGAGCCAGGTGGTGCAATAGAATACTAGGCCTGGAGTCAGAAAGACTCATCTTCCTGAGTTCAAATCTGGCCTCACACACGCATTGTGAGACCCTGGGCTAATCACTTGGCCCTGTGTGCCTTAGTTTCCTCATCTATAAGATAAAATGGATAAGGAAATGACAAAGAGCTTCAATACCTTTTCCAAGAAAACCCCAAATGGGGTCATGAAGAGTCAGACTTGACTAAGACTACTGAACAACAACAAAACAGCAACAACAAAAGTTCAGTGGTGGTGATTATATTGAAGCTACTCTAGCCTCTAGTACAATGCTTCAGTCCTCTTTACTTGGATGATTCCATGACCTCATCAATGATTGTTCTTCCCTACAGTGGTATAGATCCCATCCATCCTCTCTTCATTCCGTATAATATTTTATCTATGTCCATAATGGTGGTTTTACCTAATTCATTGAAGGCTGTCTTCTGATTCTTTTAATATTTTGATGATCCCAGTGCAACATTTGAGCTGTCCATTTGTTATTTCTTGCCTTTGGTCCAACACGACCATCCTTTCCCACCACCTTTTCTGAATGTATAGTCTCTGGGGATCCCCTTTAGATAATTTGTCAATGTAAATCCCCCATTATATTGTAAGCTCTTTGAGGACAAGGACTGGTTTTTTTTTGCCTTTTTTTTTGAATTCCTAAAACTTATCACAATACCCAGCACATAACAGGTGCTTAATAAATGTATGTCAATTAATTGATGTGAATCATGAAATGCTATGATTTCACAAAAAAAAAAAGCTGTTTATTCAAAGAGGAATGGGTGAAATAAGAATAGTGTGGAGAGTTTAAGTAGGTTATAGAGTACTTCCTTACACTTTTTTTTTAGTAGATAGAGGATAGTGTGGATCTATGATTTCTTCAGTATTGGGAGCTCTGAGTATGTAAACTCTATCTACTGATGCACATTGAGAATGTATCTGGATCTTGCATACATATATAGCATCATGGAAACTGAAATTTCGAAGGAACTTTAGTGACCGTCTAGTCCAAAGCCCACACAAAAGGAATTCCCACTACAATGTGCTCAAGAAATGGTATTCAGTAACTAAATTGAGATGATGCTATACACACAAATGGCCAAAGGATTTTAAAAATAAGCAAATTTGCAATCTCTTCTTACTTTTTTGTACTCATTATCTATTCTTAGTGTAGTCTGTAACTATATGACTTCCAGAAATCATTTGCATTATTTTTTTCCTTACCTCAGATCCAAATTTCATAAGGGACATGAAGTAGAGGGGGGAGAAGAGGCTGTTATTATTATTATGACTTGCTCTTACTCTTGCTTCTGCTGCTCCTGCTTGCTGCTGCTTGTCCTTTCATAAAGAGGACCATGACATCATGAAGGTGATGCTGTGATGTGCAAGTGAATTAGATTTAAGTGAGGGAGGGCTGTGCAAAGACACCAGCCTCACTTTCTCCTCTAGAGCCATTTGGGTCCAATAGCTAGAAGTAGATCAGGACAGTTGGAGATTGCCCAGGATGCACTGGGAGACCTTGGTCTTTTCAGACTAAGAACTTTTAACAGGTCTCATTTTGAGGAAGCTCCCATTCAATGATTAAGGCTTAATAAGAAATGAGGTGAAAAATGGTTTCTTTAAAGAAATAGATCTGGGAGAAGACCCTTAGAATCAATCAGTTGATAAAACATTCATTAAGTGCCAGATACTATGCCAGTCTGATGATTCTTGACCATTTGTCCCATTATCAAAGCACTCAACACACTTTCTGATGTAATTTTGTTATTTGCATCTCATTCTTATAATTTTACTGTAAGAAACCGTCTGATCCTTTGAGGTCTGTGTTACCTCAGCCACTCTCTATGAACTTTCTAAGAATACGTACTGTGGGAATGTCAAGCTGCCAAAGGAGGGGTAAACTGACCCAGGTTAGAAGCATGAATTAAAGATAAAACAAATTCAAAAAACAAAAAAGAAGTAGAGTATGTATGTCAAAGTTCCTCTACTGATCAATAGTGGGATCAATTCCGTAAGTTGCTCTTTTACTTCTAGCCTAGGAAAGATAAGAAAAATGAAGTTTTTATAACTATATATCCACACACACATATGGTATAAATGTGAATGTTTGTTTTATCCCCATCATACAAGAATTTATAGATCCAAATGAGTATGGTTCTGCAAAAGGCCTCCCTTTGGGAGGTCACGCATTTTTCATAGTCATACTTCAAACTTATATCTAGAACTAGATTCTCTGTCATTAAGAATTTTCATGATATGATGTACTCTATTCTACAAACTCATATTATAAATATTTGTGAGGATACAAGCAATGTGAGGGTGCAGAGATAGGAAACTCTGAACCACTGGGTGACCTAGCTAGCCACTAGCCTGATCCTATACAACAGAAAGGATTAGGACCTGGGAGTCCCATACTTATCCCAGAGGTTATATTTTCCATAAATCCCTGAGCAGAAGTTTTGGCAAAGTGCCAAGTTCTGTATGGTTCTCTCAGAATGAATGACTGCTTCTCCCAGAGCAGCTTTGTCAGTCTTGGGGTATGCTTAATGTGAATTTGCCCATTCAGAATGAGGCTGTAAGCTCTCATCTCACTGGCCAAATGCCACCTCCTAACTGAACCTACAACATTTAACTGAGCTCTAGTCACATGGCCATGGTGTAATGAATCCCTCCCTACAGAAACAGACAGAATGTATTAAACTCTATACAGTGTCTTGTTCTCCGCATAGCAACAATAAAAGCAATAAACAACGTGTAATAAAATATACACCTTGAAGCTATGAGAATGTAACTTTTAGACACAGGCAGCCCCAAGACAGTAGAAAGGTTGCTTCTAACTCAGGAGTTAAAGGAAAGGCATAGGTTACCTTGCTTGGATCTCCAGGTCTGATCCTCCTATGATTCAGCAAAGAGGGGGAGCCAATACAATACAAAGTCCAACTGAGGGGTAATTTCAGTGTCCAGTATTCACAACTAGGTGAAGACGTGGGAAATCTGGACCTAAAACTTGACTTCTTTATTTTCTTCATCTTCAACATCCATTCTGGACCTTGTATAGACTAAAACTTAGGGCTAGTCAATTTGTATCTGATATATTTTTATCAGTTAGAGACATCCAATTAATTCTAATTGTGACTAGCTAATTTTTTATAGAGCAGGGATATAGGCAGGGGCCAGGCCATTGTGTAGAGTGGCTCTCTGCCCTGATTTCCTTGCATCCTTTCTGTCTTTAACCTTGAAGCCTTCAGTTCATATTTCCAATGGCTAAAATATATGTCTCTCCTTTGTCTTCAAACATGATGCTCATTTTTTCCCATTCCTTGTGTGTATCAATCAACATACACGAGAGTGATCCATGCACACCCTGAGCCACAGACTCATGAGTTAGACAAATAGACAAAAGAGGGGTAAAAATATTCACTGATGGCTTATTTTTTAAAAAAATGTACTTTAGTGAAAGTTAAAATTCTGTGTCTGGGGAATAGAATGTATTTAGTACATAGATGTACTGAAAATATTCACTGATGGCTTATTTTAAAAAATTATATTTTACTGGAAGTTAAAGTTCAGTGTCTGTGTTGGTAACAGGATGTATTCAGTCTTCAGCAGCTGAAGAAGTAAAGGCTTTGCTAGAAGCAGAGAGAGGTTGTATAGGAAGAGGAAGGTGGGAACTCCTAGAGACAGGGCTTTGTATGGTGCAAGGAGCAGGAGCAAAAGTTTACAGTCCATTAATTTAACCTAATGCAAATAGGTTTATGAAAGTGCTGACATCCTGTTATTTAAGAAGCATGAACAGCATGATAATTAAATCTCTATTTAATTCTAACACATTTATAGTGTATCCTTGCACGGTACAGCTGGAATGATGTATTTCTAGCATTATAATTTCATAAACTGGAAAAATATGTGAGTTGGTGCCAGAAATGAAAGGGTACATTAACTTGAGCTTCATTAGTTTAAGCTGAGTTCCATCCTCATCCTAATTTTGGCTGTAATTACTCATTCCTAAAAATATCCCAGAGTTAGGCTGTCCAGCCTCTGACACAGGATGACGTTGGTGTCTGCTTAATATTTCTGGTTAGAACTTTCACTTTGAAGCAGCATGTCCCTGGTGGGGAGCCTTTTGTCCTGTCACGTCACTCAGTTATGCTTTCCCTTTATCAGGATGTACAGGAGAGAACATAGACTAAGTGTTAGGAGACCCTGGTTCAAGTCTTAGACACTTGACTCTGTAGCCTTGAACAGATTGCTTAGTTACTCTAGGTCTGGGTTTCTTCATCCAGGGAAATGAAGGATTGAACTCTTCCTCTAAGATCCCTTCTAGCTCTAACATCATTTGATTTCCCTCCCCTTCTTCCCTTTCATAACTTAAAACAAAAATCAATGATAGAGCATCAAAATAGGAAAAAAAGAACTCTTTGGTGAAATAAAAATAGACTTTGCAGTAAAAAAAAATTACTTTCTGTTTATTCCATGTACAGCAAAAAAAACAAAAAAAAGATCTGACAAAGTTTTTTCATGCCATTCTGGCTTGTAATATCTAGTTAATTCCCTTTTGGTTTTGTCCACAAATGAAGAAGATCCATGATAGATGCCATGTGTTAGCTGTGTGAACATGAACAAGTCACTTGACTTCTCTGGACTTTGGCTTCATCTGTAAAACGGGAAAAAGAAGGTAGACTACTCCTGAATTTGAGCCACTTGCAACTTGTGTGCACTGGGGCAAGCCACTTGTTCCTCTGTGGGCCTTGGTTTCCTCATCTGTAAAATGAGGTGGTTAGACCAGATCAGTTCTGAGATTCCTCCCAACTCTATCTATACCTCTACTCAATCTCTAAGATCCCAAACAACTCTAAACAAATAAGCAATACTGGTACTCTGATTTTATATGACCATCAAATTGCTATGAAAATGAATCCAGCATCAAACATTTTCCAGATCTAAACATCTTTTATATATTCATTTGCTACGCAGCATTTGTACAACTGAACCCTGTTGTTACAATACTACTCATTGTTACACTAATTTGGATATATGTCTCAGGTCAAAAAATGTTTCCTGAATTCTAACCACAGACATCAAAAGCCTGATAGGACATGGCTAGCCTGCTTCTAAGGGTGGATGAGTGTTAATCCTGGCTCCTATAACCAGCCTTGTAAAGGCATTCTACCATATTTGGAACAGGATTTCATTCCCCAATGACAAAGTGAAATGGAGGGGAAAAATCTTTGAGAACTGGCCTTTTTTTTTTTAATTCTAAAAATAAGAATTTTATTAGATCTTCCACCTGTTTAATCCATCACCATTATCTGTGCCCAGGGCTATTTGCAGGGTGTGGCCATTGTTGACTTGTAGTTCTTGGGCCTCTAGGTGTTATGGGTTTATGTGGTGTGAAGCCAGTGGCTTGGAGCAGGGCTGTTAGGAGGAAAGGGCTGAAGAGATTCCTACTTCAGGCACCTCCCTGTCTGGGCTTTACATTTGCGGGTGTGAAGGGGATTAAGATGTGGTTATGAAGAACTTTTTTCTCCACTAACCGAGCTTTAGCAGAAGTAGTAAAATCATGGGAATTACCTGCTTTTTGACCCAGAGGATAAAGTGCATGTGTGTTTGGAGGGAGGTGTTAGTGTTTGCAGAATCTTAGCCACAGGGTAACTCCTTTTTCACAGAACCCAAGTAAATCCTTCCAGACCAGGCATCCTCCAGCTCGCCAGTTCATACTCTTTGCTTTATTTGCTTCCTCTGTGAACCAAGAGGGTACCTTCGTACTCCTCAGGGTGCTTGCTGGTGTCAGTGCACATCAGCCTCTGGTCCTGGCTGCGTATTCCTTTGGCCAGACTGAAATCCCTGGGCTAAAAGGTATTTCAGACGAGTTATTTTGCTGCCCATCTAACTTTTGCTGGTGTTCAGAGAAGTTGTCAGTCTTCCTACTTTATCTAGGCCTTGTGCCCTATTCTGTTTTAATAGTGTTTCCCTGGCTTCAGTGCTTGCCCTTTGCTTGAGCTGACTCTGGAAAGGATGTTCTGCAAGGAAATTGGATCAGAATATTTAACAGTCACTACATAGGATCCTGTCCTTAAGACCCATCCCTTTGTCTTATTAGTAGATGCAGAAAAATAAATTTGAATCGCCCATGTAAATATAGTAAGAATCCAAGTAACGAAGAGACTGAATCCTGAAAGCACTCTCTTTTTTTTTCTTTCCTTATGGAAAGTTTATTATCACAAGAAGTAAAGATAACAGGGATGTGGTCTCAGTGGGGATGTGTTGCTGCCTTGATTCAGTGGGGATGCTTTCCCTCCTTTCCAGGGGAAGTTCTCTCAGTCCTAAGTGACCCAAGGGCTTCTGTCTTTTGGGGCATGGTCTGGTCTCTGAAACTTAGGTGTCATTTTCTCTACCTCAGATAAATGGATCTTGTAGCTGCCTTCAGGAACACTATATTCAAAACATGGCCACAGAGTCAGCCTTAGACTAGACTAGAATGAGTAATAACAGGAACAGAGAATAGAACTTGTCCCCTACAACTCCCCCCCACTCAAGTACATATATATGTTTGTATATATTTGTATATATGTATATACAGTACACATATATACATTTAATTTATGGAATTAATGTATGTATAGAATAACATCACACACACACACACACACACACACACACCCAACTATTTGTGTCTAATGGTAGCAATCTCTGGGGGAGAGGGGAGAAAAAAAGCATATAGGTTTAAAGGGAGCTTTGTTCTCTGAAGATTGGTTAATCAAGGTATCACTGTACATTAGAAAAGCTGGCAGCTCCCATGCAGGTGAGGCCCAGGGAGTGTAGCAATGAGGAATGCTGCATATTCCAGGCAGCTTCTGAAACACCTGCCCTTCTACTTCTGGCTTTTTTCCAAGGGCTATCACTTCCTCCCTTTGCCTGGCGTGATGTGTTCTCTTTCCTAACCGAAAAGCAGGTGGGGAAAGAGAAAAGGGAGGGGAAAGGAATGCTATCCTTCTCCAGCAATCCCCCTCCCTTTCCTTGCTTTTTCAGCCAGTCGTGTGAAGACCCTAAATGTAAACAGATGGCCTTAAAACACACACACACACACACCACACACACACACACACACACACACACACCACACACACACACACACACACACACAGCATATTGCTAACATTTACTAGATTTGTTTTAAAGCTACACAGACAGACATTTTATTGTAGGACATCTGATCTGTGGCTGATTTTAAACCATGTGAAGAAGTTATTGTCATCCCCCAATCTGGAGATGCTTCAGTCTGAGCGCGCTCTGTTTGCTCTGTTGGCAGTCTGAGTGTATTTCCTTGGCTCTAGTCCCTGACCTGGGGTGGGGAGCTGACATGGACTTCAGTTTGTGTTTCAGCGTGTTGGGTCCAGTGGGATTCCATGCAGCCGGGCTTTTCCTAGAGGGTGCGGGTTGTAGCAGCAAAGAGCAATTTGTGCACTTGGCCAAATTTTGACTAAAGTATTTGAGGCATCAGCAGGAGTCCCTCCCCACCCCTCCTACTCCATTCCCTGTCTCTCTCTCTCTCTCTTGCTGCTCAAGTTTTTAATAAGGGTGGGGGTTGGATTAAGTGTCTTGGCAGGATTCAGTGAATGGAGTCCTTTTTGGCAGTGTGAGGGGAGTGCACGTCAGGATCACATTCCAGATACAGGGACAGAGATTTGGGAAGGATAAAGCAAAGAGAGTGAGAAAATTAAATGTAGAGAGAAATGGATTTTCCCTTTCTGCTTTCTGAAAATAATTGAGTTATGTTATTCTATAAAGTCATCTATTCTGAGGCTTTGGCTGTTCATTACCAGTTGCCTTCTCCTTTTCTTTAAAGAGCGGTATTTATCCAGACCCTCCTACTGAATAACCCTAAAATTTCTCTAAAGAGGTGGCACTTCTCTCTGCCTGACATATACATCTTTTTAGAAAAATAATTTATGACTCAGTTTTGGAAATGAGAAGAAAGATGGCTGCTGGCCTCCTAAGGTGGGGATGGATTTCAGGATCGGTACTAGAGAATGCTGGCGGTCTCTTTCTACAGCAGGTCAGTCAGGTGCCCATTAGCTGGCTCTTCCATTCCCCATATTCTTTATTTTGATGTATTTAGCCACATTTGGCTGGAGTCTCTCCAAGGTGTCTGCTTGGCCGAGTGATGTGCCCAGCCCTCCTTAGCCTGGCCTGGTGTGATGTTGTCATAGTTTCCCTCTCCTTGCTTCTAGCTACTAGCTCTCTGGATTCTGTCTCTAGTCCCACTTTGCTTAAGTTAACTAAGGAGTTTCCATTTTATTGCTAACTTGAAGTCTTTTTGTTATCAAAGTTCATTCTGTGGGGAATATTTACCAACTTGGAATTCTAATGACAGATTATGGTGAAATATGATTAATTAATGAGTTTCTATTTTACTCTTAACTTGGAGAGTCTTTTTGTTATCAAAGTTCATTCTGTGGGAAATACTCACCAATCTGGAATTCTACTGATAGAATATGGTGAAACCTGGGAAAGCACTGAAGTGGAAGTTTCCCCCCCACCCCTAAAGTTTTTTCAGTGTCTGGATAAATTTTTATTGCCATTCCCACTGAAGAATATGGGCTCAATGCAAAGGCTGGATTTTTAGCCCATGTCCTTTCCCTTTAAACTTATCTAGGAGATCCTCTCTTTCATAGTATCTCCTTTCAACATTTTTAAAGTACAAAAATGACACAGATATTTTGAGAGGCATCGTGGCACATAGTAGATAGAGTGCTGACCTGGGAGTCAGGAGATTCTAGATTTAAGTCCTATCCTTGACATCCTGGCTTGACTCTGGATAAGTCGGATAAAGACTCAATGCTCTACGCAATTCTCTAAGAAGTTTCAGAGAAGGTGCTGACTTGTACTGGTAGAGGTAGTTTCCTTGTCTAGGAATTTCCTTTATCAATGAAATCAGAGGTTCATATCCCTTGCCATAGTTATATTATAAATACAGTCTCATTATTTGCTTTAACATGGAAAAAAAACAAATACCTTAATGTTATTGGTTATAAGGAGACTGACTAATCTTTCCATATGCATTGGAAGGAGGTCTTTTTCCTTTTACTTTTTCCTTCTCCATTCTATTTCAAGTCAGAGCCCTCTCTTCATCAATGGATTAGCCACTTGTCAAATAATGAGTGCCTACCATTCACCAAAGTTCTGCCAAAGAAGGGTAGAAAGCATAAAGGAAGGGAGGCTAGGTACCACAGTGAATAGAGTGCTGGCCCTGGAGTCAGGAGGACCTGAGTTCAAATTCGGCCTCAGACGCAACACAAAAACTAGCTGTGTGACCTTGGTCAAGTCATTTACCCCAAACTGCCCTACCTTCTCCCCTCCAAAAAGCAAAAAAAAAGTATAAAGGAAGTAGAAGACATTTTCGACATTTCCCCTTGATGACAATGTGTCCAACTTTGAACACGTTCAGTGAAACTGAATAAGTGTCCTTATATGAGCCACCTTTCATTCCTCATTTCTTTGGTTTTGTCAAAAATAAAACCATTCTCACAGTCATGCAGGCTCAAAGTCATTTGAATTCTTCCCCTTTCCTCCATATATTCAAACATCACTATTTATTAAACAAAGTAACATCTAGGCGCCAAGTCTTGACACTTTTCCCTCTCGGAAATATTTCATATTTATTCCTTTTACTTACTAACGCCATAGTGAAGCCCCTCAGCCCCTCGTGCCTCCTAGTTGACCTCCATGACTACAGTTTTGACATTCACCAAGCTATGCTACATACCACAGACATTTTAGTCTTCTTTAAACTCTGCTTTTGTGGTTTTGTCCTGACTCAGAAACCTTCAGTGGATCCCCATTCCATAACTCCAATTCAGACTCCTCTGTTCTCACTGCCCCTCAGAGAGCTGACCTGTCTCTATCTTTCCATTTGCCTCTTCTAAAGGCAACCATTCATCTCCAGTCAGTTTAAACTTTTTATGGAACTCCAAACATCATGGACATTCATATCTCTGTGCTTTTTTTTCCTGTTATCTCTTTTTCTGCTTTTCTCTCATGACCCCTCCCCCACCACCTGAGATGTCTTGCTCATTTAAGAAGAGATTACCTTTTGACTGAAGGATTCGTCCTGTAAAATTTGGATTCAGTCAAAAGATGGTACTTAAGGACCTAGAAGGACTCACGTGGCCTTAAGGTGGAAAGTTCCCCCATCCTTGCTCTAGAACAATAAAAGTATTGATCTGGCTAACATAGAGGATACAAGTAAGTGGCTGGTATGAAAATAAATAGTGGAAAGAAAACTGGTCTTATAGGCAAAAGATGTAGACTTAATTGTCAGCTCTTGTGTTGTTTTTTTTTAGCCATAAAGTTTAGGTTTGTTCTTTCTTCTTTTTTGTAAAGATGAAGTTTTTCGACCATGACCAGAGCCAGGGAAACAAACCCAATAATTTCAGGCCACCAGATCACAGGCTCTTGTCCTCATTCCTGCTTCTGTCACCTCTGCCTAGCTCTGGGTAGGAAGCACTGCTGCTTCAAAGTGGTTGTTCAATGTATTGCTTAACCCTCACTAAGTTATTAGACTATTATGATACTCAATTTCCTTATCTGTGAAATAGGGAAATAATTATTGAGCTGCCAATATATTTTTTACATATACCCATATATATATATACACATGTTGCTTCCTCTATTAGAAAGTAAGCTCTTTGGGGACAGAGACTGAGACTTTTGTCTTTTTATCCTCAGGGCCTTCACAATACCAGTCACATAAAAAGACACTTCATGAATATTTGTTGATTATTGAGAGCCTTGTGAACCTTGAACCACTACATGAACATAAACTATTTGTAATTTTTTGAAGAGTTATATGCATTTGAATTATTATCACTGGTAGAAGCAACAAGGTTCCACAGCTTCCACATAGCCACCTTAAATACCCATAAAATATGACTCTAAACAAATTATAGGGCTCCCAAACTCACAATAATGAAGAAAAACACATCTTCCCCTGAAGGTAGCTCAGCACTAAGGGTTCATCACAGCAGGCTTGGAGCCAAAACCAGCCCAGCCTGAAACTGCGGCTTAGCCCCAGGGCAGCCAGGAGAAGCCACAGCTGGAGCCCTCAGGAGAGTGGATCTCCAGCAGCTGTGGCAGTTTCCCTGAATTACCAAGCCATAAGAAATAAGGACAAAGTGAAAAGTCAGTGAAACTCAGCTAAATTTGGGGGAGAAAAGCAGTCCACCCAAACTGCCTCCAGGGCAAGGAAGTAGCAGAAGCCCTGCAGCCACCTCCATGTGGCTGCTTCAGAAGCTGCCAGCCTGCACATTGTAGGGGGGCCAAGTGATCATTCAGAGGCTCAGTGCTCTTACGTTGAGTGGCCTGGATCCGTATTATGGTCTTAGGTGGTAGTCTTGGGGTGTGTTTTTAGTGAGCCAAAGCTGGTGGGGGCTGCAAAAAAACAGCAGCTTCCCAATAGCTCCGGCAGCTGTGAAAACCCCAGCGATTTGGGACAGAGGTTCCCCCCTGGAAGCAGAGTTCCATAGAGCTAAAAAAATCAAGAAATTGACTGGCAACATGGGAAGGCAAAGGAAGCAAAGTAAGAATAGCAACCAAACTTTAGATTCCTTCTTTGGGGACAAAAAGGATCAAAGCATGCAAAGGAGGAAGACAACACAGTCAGAACTCCCATGCCAAAAGCTTCCCAGAAACATGAAGATAGCCTACAATCCATAGAGCAGCTTAAGAAGGATTTTGACAACCAAATAAGAGAAGTGGAGGAAAAATTGGGAAGAGAAATGAGAATGATGTAAGAAAATCATGAAAAGAGAGTCAACAACCTGACTGAAGAAAATACCACCTTAAAAAACAGATGAACTCAAATGGCAAAAGAGGCCCAAAAAGCCAATGAGGAGAAGAATGCCTTAAAAAGTTGAATTTGCCTGATGGAAAAAGAATCTCAAAAGCATTCTGAAGAGAATAGTTCCTTCAGAAGTAGAGTGGTGCAATGGAAGCAAATGACTTTATGAAAAATCAAGGTACTATTAAACAGATCCAAACAAATGAAAAAATAGA
>CM053598.1:126814272-126851668 GCA_028646575.1 Pseudocheirus occidentalis
TGGACTACCTGAAAGCCATGATCAAAAAAAAGAACTTAGAAAGCATCCTTCAAGAAATTGTCAAGGAATATTGCCCTGATATTTTAGAACCAGAGGGCAAAATAGAACTTGAAAGAATTCACCAATCACTTCTTGAAAAAGATCCCAAAAAGAAAACTCCTAGGAATGTTATAGCCAGGTTCCAGAATTCCCAAATCAAGGAGAAAATATTACAAGCTGCCAAGAAGAAACAATTTGAATACTGTGGAAACACAATTAGGATAACCCAGGGATCTAGCAGCTTCTACACTGAGGGATCAAAGAGCCTCGAATATAATATTCCAGAGATCAAGGGAGCTAGGATTAAAACCAAGAATCACTTACCCAGCAAAATTGAGTATAATGTTCCAGGGGAAAATATGGTCACTCAATCAGGTAGAGGACTTTCAAGCATTCTTGCTGAAAAAAAAACAGAACTGAAAAGAAAATTTGACACTCAGAAACAAAAAGCATAAGAAGGTAAATGTGGAAAAGAAATCACAAGGAACTTATCAAAGTTGAACTATTTACATGCCAACATGGAAAAACTATAATTGTAACTTATGAAACTTTTTCTCAGTATGAGGAGAGGTGAAGGGAATACAAATGTATATATATACATATACCTACACATATGTCCATATAGGAGGGTATATATGTGTATGAACACATCTGAGTATATGTGTATATGAATACATAGAGGGCATGGGATCACTTGAATAGGAAGGGAGGATACAAAAGGTGAAATTCTAAGGTGAGAGAGGATTAGAATAAGAGGAGACAGAGACAGAATGAGGTTAATCATCTCATATAGAAGAGGCAAGGGATAACTGTTACAATGGAGGGAAAGAACAGGAAGGCAAAAGGGAAAGGGTCAACCTTACTCTCATTGAATTTGGCTTAGGGAAGGAATGACATAAACTCTAAACTGGGTATCTTGCCACACAGGAGAGTGGGGGGATGGTCATCCCACGTCATCCCACAGATATGAGGGCAGGGTTGGGGGGAGGGTTGTTGGAAGTACACACTTCTGTAAAGGGACAGGGTAGAGAATAGAACAAGGCGGGAGTAGGATATGAAGGAGGGACATGTAATCAGTCTCTTACAATATGTCCACTATGGAGATGTCCTGCATAATTACACAGCCTGTATTTAATTGCTTTTCCCTCCAGTAGGGGTTGGTAATGAGGGAGGAAGGGAAAGAATCTAGAATTTAAAGTTCTATAATCAAATTTAAAATATATATAATTTTTATTATTATTTTCTTTTTGGAGGTTAAGTGACAATTGGGGTTAAGAAACTTGCCCAAAGTCACATGACTAGTTGGTTTGTCAAGTGTCTGAGGCCGGATTTGAACTCAGGTGCTCCTGACTCCCAGGCTGGTGCTCTAATCACTATGCCACCTAGCTACCTTGTATATCATTATCATTATTATTATTATTAACTACATGGAACTGGGAATTAACATACACAAGCACTGGGGTAGAGAGATCCATCCTGCCCTACCAGAAAGTCAGAGGGGTGAGGGGGAGGACATAGGAGAGAGCAGATTGGGAGAGGGGTTATACAGTGGGATGGCTGTTTTGAGGTGTTGGGTAGGGGAAAGATGGGGAAAAAATTTGTAACTCGAAATCTCGTGAAAATGAATGATATAAACAAGGAAATAAATAAGTTAGTTTATTAAAAAAAAACCCAAAGAATTAACATTACCATGAGCCTAGATTTTGAAAGGCCTTAGAAGCCAGGCACAAGTAAATTTGACATGATGGCCAATAGGGCCATTACAGATTATTGTACAGAGATGTGACATGATGAAAATAATTTAGCATGATTAGTCATGGCTTAATAATGTGAACATGAGGGGACAAGGTCCTGTCCTTGTAGCTCCTGGAAAGGAAGAAATATCAAATCTAAGAAACATTTCAAAGGTATTTGTGGACAGAATTTCAATGTTTTCTCATTCACCTGGGACTCCTGGTTCATTAGAACTTTAGAATCCTTAGCATCAATTCATTTAGATCCTTAGATCAATTCATTTTTCGTAAGAATGTCCTATGATGTTTACTTTGTCTCTTTGCAAGTAATGTTGTAACTAGATGGTCTCAAGACTCCTTCTCATCTAATCCTCTGAATGTCCCTGGTTTGAAAGAGAAGGAAGAATGAAAAAGCCTTCAAAGGTTTTAAGCTTGTGACACTGACAGAAGTGGGATCATTGGGAATGAGAAGTGTCTAGGGGAGATGTTTTCAGGTTGGATGTCTCGCTTTGTCCTTTGTGACCACAGGCGCATTTCTTCATTTGTAGAGTGGGAGCAATAATTATCCTCCCAACCTCAGGAGAGATAGTGTTGGGTTGATGGATTAAGGGGTCAGCCTTAGGGTCAGGAAGAGCTGCATTCAAGTCTGGTAATTCTTAAGAGGATGAGTTGCAAAAACAGTTTCTGGTTTCTCTTTGTAGAGGCTGAAATTTCCATTGGTGGAGGGACTTTCCAGCCTGGTAGTTTTCCATTTTGTTATTCAATCGTATTTCAGTAGTGTCTTAACTTTTCATGATCCCCTTTGGGGTTTTCTTGGCAGAGGTGCTGGAATGCTTTACCATTTCCTTCTCCAGCTCATTTTATAGATGTGGAACCTGAGGCAAGCAGGGTTAAGTAATGTACCTGGGTGGGATGGCTGGTGGCACAGTGAATAGAGCACTGGCCCTGGAATCAGGAGGACCTGAGTTCAGATCTGACCTCCGACACATAACACACTTACTAGCTGTGTGACTTTGGGCAAGTCACTTAACCTCAGTTGCCCTCCAAAAAAAGCAAAAAAAAAAAAAAGTAATGTGCCTGCGATCACACAGCAGATAAGTGTCAGAGGCCAGATTTGAAATCAGAAGTGTCAGTCTTCCTGAGACTCTAAGCCTGACACTCTATCTGCTGGGCCACTTAGTTTCCTATACCAATGAAATAAATTTAGTTCAATTCAATAAACATTTATTAAGCACCTACTATGTGCCAGGCAATGTGTTAAGCACTGGGGATACAAAAAGAGGCAAGATAAAAATACAGTTCCTCCCCTCAAAGAACTTAAATGTGTGTGTTGGGGGGAGGGGAAACATGAAAACGAATGCATACAAAGCAAGTTATACACAGTATAAATAAGAAATGATTAGAAGAGGTAAATCATTGAAATTAAAAGGGGTTAGGGAAGACTTCCAGTAAAAAGTAGGATTTTAGTTGGGACTTGAAGGAGACTGGGGAATTCATTATTCCGAGCAGAAAAGGGAGCATATTTCAGGCATGGGGCATAGACAGAAAAAGTGCTTTCAGCTGAGAGATGCAGTGTCTTGTTCATGGAACAACCAGGAGGCCGGTATCACTGAATGGAAGAGTAGGTGTTGGGGAGCAGGATGTAAGAAGAAAGGAAAGGTAAGAGGGGACTAGGTTATGAAGGGCTTTGAATGCCAAAGAGCATTTTGTATTTGTTCCTGGCAGCAATAAGAAGCCACTGGAGCTACTTATTGTGTGTGAGTGTGTGTGTGTGTGTGTGTGTGTAGGGGTTTGTGTGTGACAGGATGGGTTTTAAGAAAATCTCTTTAGTGGCTGAATGGAGAATAGATTGTAGTGGGGAGAGACTTGAGGCAGGCAGACCCAGTGGCAAACTGTTGTCATCCAGGCATGAGGTGAAGAGGAATGGAATCAAAGTGGTATCAGTCAGGCAAATACAAAAGACAAAATTGAGTAAAACAAAACAAAATAAATAAACCTTGTATCTCATCAAGTTGTGACAATGGCCCTTTTTATAAGTGAACATTGTACACAGCAACAGCAATACTGTAATGATGATCAAATATGAAAGGCTTAGCTACTCTAAGACAATGACCCAAGACATTTCCAAAGGACACATATTATCAACCTTCAGAGAGAGAACTGATGAACTCAATGTAGATTGAAGCATTTTTTAACTTTATTTTTTGTTGTTTTTTGTGGGGTATTTTGTTTGTGGAGTATTTTTTTTGCATTATGGGTATTATGGAAAGTGTATAATTGATATCAAATTGCTTGCCTTTTCAAGGAGGTGGAGTATGCAGGAAAGAAGAAAATTTGGTACTCAAAAAAAACTATTGTTAATTTTTTATACATAATTGGAAAATATTTAATGAAATTAATAAAAAATATATGAGCCATTGATGATGGTGGTTATGATTTTGAGTTTCAGGATTACATTGGTGGCTCCCAAAGGCGAAGTGCTCTATAAGAGGCTAGATTCATGTCACAGGTAGAAAAGGCAAAGAAACATTTATATTTGGGAATTGTGTGCAAAGATATGGTAGCAGAAACAGAAAATGAATATTGGAAGAGAAATTCACTGGGCCTAAGAGCAGAGTCTTTTGTGATAAACACAGTTTTGGCAAATACAGCTAATGACAATCTGGTGAAAGAGACAGAAGAAGAAATTGGAGAGGTAGAACTATGTCTGTGTCTAAGGAAAGCAGGAGAACTTTTCAAGAAAGAGTAGAAGGTCCACAAAGAAGTCAAGAAGGTGGCTTGAGGAAAGTCTTTGAATATGATATGAAATAACATTTTTCAGTATAATGTTAATGGTGAAATCTGGATTGCAGGGAGCTAAGAATGGAATGTGAAGATACCCATTTTGTCTTCTGAGCTCTTATGGTATTTAATCAGTACCACTCACTTGGAGTCTTAACTATAAACAATCTCATGTTATTAATTTTCATGTGTTTGTCCTATCTTTCCAATTAAATTATCAGTAATCTCATTAGATATTTATGCAGTGCCTGGTTTATAGATGCTCAACAAGAATTTGGTTGATAGGATTTGAAGATAACAGATGAAGATAAAATTTCATGGGGTTCTTAGTGAAAGGAAAAAAAACCGAAAGAAACAAATTGGATAGTAGCTAGATGAGGTGTTTTTTATGGGGGGGGGGAGGGGATTAGGAGGAAACCAGATCTGAGATTTTATTGATGTAGGAGACTCTACCAATGCCTGTTATTTATAGTCTCAGAAAATTGCTTGGGACATAGTGAGGTTCAGGGATTTCTTCATAGTCACAAAGCTAGTATGTGCCAAAGGTAGGTTTTTAATCTGTGTCTGCTTAAATCCATGTCCAATCTTTTTTACAGTGCACCAGAATAGTAGGATAAATTAAAGATCGCAAATGCATGTGTATGTGTGTGTGTGTGTGTGTGTGTGTGTGAGTGTGTAAGTGTGTGTGTGTGTGTGAAAACCCTGCATTTGGGTAAATATATGCAAGTATACAGATTCATATATATACATATACAACACATATGTTTATATGCATGCTTACATACATACATGTCTATATAACTTGTACTAGCTCCTTCCACCCATCTCTAAGATTGGAAAGACCTTTGTTGATTACTGTGGAAATAAGGTATTTGTGTGTGTGTGTGTTTTCCAGAACCCTACCTCATTTCAAGATTTAAACTATTTATTATCTGTATAATTCTAAAACCTAGGCAAAACTTCTCACTCCTGAGACCCCACAGAAAATTCCCATATCTAGTTTTCCTGAACTGGACTAAACCATGGAAAGTCAAAGAGGCTTCTTGGCCCTTCCCTTTTCCATCTTTTCTTCTCTCCTATTTTCCAGCTTCCTTGTGTTTAAATTTTGCTTCTCAAACAATCTTCCTCCTTGCTCCTTCAGACTTACTACTTATGTTCTCTCCTCTCTCTTCCTTTCCCTTCCCCTCTTCTCTCCTTTCTTCTTCCTCCTTCTCTCTTTCCTCTTTTCCTCCCCTTCTCTCCCCCTCTTCCCCTCTTTTTCTGTCTCTCCCTCTTTGTCTGTATCTGATTCAGAAATGCTTTATCCAATGATTTCATGTCCCTTAGGAAGTCACATGTCTCCTTTTCCACTTTAGCTCCAGTCTGATTAAATTTTGATTTTTCTCAATCAACTCATAGTTAGGGAAAAGGAATCTTTGTCATGAGCTCCTACAATGTAAATGTGACCTTGTTCTGATTTGGACCTCTGACTTTATTGTATGCAAAATGTTTGCAAACCTTTAAGTACTATACACATGTCTCTTGTGAGGCTGGGTGGTAGTGTTTGTTGGTGGTTGTTATATTGGATTGTGCATTCCCCAGAGGAACTGTCACCCCTCAGTGACCCAGGCACCTTTCTAATATCATAGACTGCCAAATAGTTGCAATCTGCATTTATATAAATACTTTTCTTACTGGGAGTTTCCTCTATCAATAAAGTCATATGATTATTATGTATGCACAATAGCTACACTATAACTATCCCCATTTTACAGATGAGGAAATAGGGGTTCAGTACAACTCATTTGGAGTTGTACAGCTTCATAGTGTCCAATGTGGGATTTGAACCCTTATCCTCCAGCCCTCTGGGCCAGCTTTCTATCCACTTTACCAAATTGCTTCTCTTGAGTGTTATACCAGGGAAAAAAGAATCCAATTTTGAAGTTTTAATGAGATCATACATCTGGAGTTTGAGGGAACCTCAGAGGTGATATAGTCCAACCCCTTCATTTCACAGATGAGAAAACATAGGCCCAGAAAGGTTAATGATTTGCTCAAGGGACTTCAGCAACCATTTATGTGAACCTATGCTTGAAAATGAATTCTTGCTATAACAGAAGTCTCACAGATAATAAATTGCAGGACTAGGATTTCAACTGTGGCTCTCTGAGTTCAAATCCATTGCTCTTTCCACATCATCCCCACACGATCTTCTCCCTTTTTGCTACCTTAGTTATGAGGTTCATGTGTCATGCCAGCTGTACATGGGATATGGTTTTAGAAAACAGCTTAAAGCTGACTGGGAGGAGGGAGGAGGGAGAGTATTTATAAAAAGAAACACATTATTCTTGTAAAATGATGATAATTTAAACCTCAGAGCTTCTTAGTTGTTTAAATTTCTTCGTCTGTTTTGTGAACAGGCCCATAATGTATTTAAATGTTTCTGGCTGACACCTTAAGGAATTTGTTTAAGGAGTTCCAGGTGGAGCCTACAGAAAGATTTTTCAGCTCCTGCTTTTCTTAGCTCTCTTTCCCTAGTGTATGGTCATTGTCCTTCATATTATCTTTGCTGATCTCATTTCCATCTGTATAACAAAGGAGCCAAGATGGCTGTTAGATGATTTAAAAGCAGCTTTCACACTTAGTAGTCTCTGCACTGGCTTCTGGTTAGGTAGTGTTTCCTGAGCCCAGCTAGGACTTAGGTGATTTGTCTTCCTGGCCCCCTTTGCTTCCTCTATATATCTTCTTGCATGGTGCTGTCTCTGCCTGATTGGTCAAAATTAGAATCAGTTGCCTTGGTCACATAGTGAGTTCCCCATCAGTCCTCAGCAAATGATGTCATTGTCACTGTCATTGATGTTGTAGACAAAATTCCTCTTCAGGTATTGAAGGGTGATTCCAAGAGAAAAGGGATGGGTTTGGAGTCTAAGGTTTTTTGTTTACTTACTCACCATGTGACTTGGGGCAAGTCATTTAACCTGACTAAGACTCTGTTTCCTTATCTGTAAGATGAGAGGGATGGACCAGATGACCTTGAAGTTCCTTTTAGGATCACAGGAACCTCTGAGATTCTATGATCCACTCGGTCAAATTTATGTTCCTTTCTCCTTTTCCTTCAAAGCTCTTATAGGAAAGAAGTTGAAGGAAGAACGGCTGTTCTTATTAAATGCATTTTTATTGGTAATTGATTCTTTTTGCTTTTAGAAGAAATCTCATGAGATACCCCCCAAGTTAGCTGAGCAAGAATGTTGGGAAAAAAGGACTATGTGCAGTGGAATAGGAAGAACACTGGGCTTAGAGTCAGAGGACTGAGCTTAAATCCCTTAACCTCTCTGAGGCTACATTTTCTCATCTGTAAAATGGACATGCTATTACTTTCACCAGCTGTTTCACCATCTTATTGCAGAGAAGGCAATATACAAATGGTAAAACATTCTCTGGGGGAAAGCTATTGCCATAATCCTATCAGCTCTGTCAATTGTCATGTGGAAAGTTGGAGCTTTTAAAATTTCCACACGTCTTTAATCTTCAGGGCACAAAGGAAGCTCTAAATAATAGTTCACATTTACATAGTGCTTTAAAGTTTGCAAAGCACATTATGAATGTTATATTTTATCTTCACAGCAACAGGGAAAGAAAGGTGCTATTATTTTTCCCATTTTACAGATGAAGAAACTGAGATAGACAGGTCACACAGGTAGAAAGTAAATAATAAACACCTATTGATTATTGATTGCCAGGGGAAATACTATGACTGTGATATTGCTCCGAGGTGGACTATTCATGTCCCTTTCAGACCTAACAATGAACACTATCAAAACTTGGAATGGACTCTCTCATGAGTTATAGGTTACCTGTCATTAGAGATCTTCAAACATTGGATGGATGACCACTCCTTAGGCATGTCATCTTGGGGAATTCTTGAGCATATATGGGTTGTACTATTTGACTGCTGAAGTCTTTTCCAACCCCAAAAGTCTATGACTATAATCTAAATGAACTTATCTAGATTGAGTTCCTCTGCTTAATGACCTATCTAGAGTAAAATTGGATTCTGTTTCCATTAGTCTCATGGATCATCTAAGGATTAATCAGAGCTAAGTCTGTGGGGAAAATGATGAATAGGATCATAATGAAAATTTTGACCCTCTCTTGGATGATTGTGACTCAGAAATGTCAGGGGTCCTGTTTGTTTTGTCATTGGTATGAAGTAAATCAACAAACTCTGCTCTGACCAATGTGTAAATGAGATTAGAAGGCAGTCTGAGGGTGGGGACCATGTCTTCTTCAGCTTAGTGCTTACGTTCCACAGCACCTAGCATACACACAGTGCCTTGCATATGTTAGGCATGCACAGGATTGAATAAATGAAAATGACTGTTAACATATGGAGCCCTGGGAGGTTTAAAAACCCTGATAGTGCCTGATGTGGTATATACTGTGGGTCCCTGCTCTTCCTCTGAGTGTCAGAGGATCTGAGGTCATGGGCAGTTCATGAAGGGGGGTAGTAGTACTCACATCAACAGTTTACTCCATTTCCTGGAGAGAATACTTAGAAGGGAAAATGCTGCATATTAGTCACTGGGAATTAAAATAATTACTTGAAATCTGCTGGAACCGCTGTTCAGTGATAATCAGTTGCAAAATCGCTGGGGTACCAGCTCTTTTCAGAACATTACATGAACACTGGATAGAATCCAGCTTCAAGAAAGGTCAAAGAGTATACCCTGAGATAATATCCAAAATGTAAGCTTGCAGATCCTTGCTTAAAACAGCTGCAGATGGGCTGGGTGCTGCATCTGCTCAGCAAAGGTGATGAAAACATATGTTTCCAATGCTCCATGCTGCAAAATTCCCCATTCCCAAACCTCATTGGCTCCAAGGGTACTTGAAGCTCTCATATTCTAGGAGCAAAGGGAAATGTGGACTTCCCTACAGTAAGAGGGGGGAAAAAAATCACTGTTTGCTCATTTCAAATACTCTACTAAATCACCCTATAAACACTAACCAAACTTGTACCACATTTTTCTTCTGCTCTGGAAGCAAATAGTGGATCAGCTTCTGCCTTCACCTTTACTGAGGTATATTGAAAACAGGTGTAATGACAGTGAATTTGGAGGCACTCTAACACCAACTTTCATGTGGGTATCTCACCCCAGTAGGCGTTCTTTCTCACTGACCTCTGGCTCTTCTAGTTATAACACTGGCAATCAGAGATTTAGACCACCTTTTCCAGTCCCCTAATTTTATAGATGAGGAAACTGAGGCACAGGAAAGCTAAGTAATTTGCATATGGTTATACACATCAGACATAGGATTAGAAGCCAGTTCTTCTGGCTCCAAAATCAGTGTTCCATTGTAGCAAGCTGGATAACTTGCTTTATCTCCCTGAGGCTCAGTTCCCTTATTGCTAAAATGAGGGGGCTGTTTGGAGTCAGAGGACTTAAATTCAAAACACAACTCTGTTACTTACTGCTTATACAACCTTAGGTAGGCATTCCACCTATATGGGCCTCATTTAAAATTCTTAATTTGAATTATTCATTTAAATGCATTTTTTTCATTTAAAATAAGGCAGTTGGGTAAGATGATCTCTAAATGTCAATCTTATTATTCTTCTCTCTTGTAAGTTCTCACATGTTCTTTTGCATCTAATGGTCTTGTAACAAAAGTGCAATATTCACAATGCCCACGATGACTATAAATATGCTGGTATAGTTGTGAATCACAAAATGTAACAGGCTCTCCACATGGAGGACTGAGCCAAAGCTTTTATTCAAATACCAGAAGGCTGAGTCCCCAAACCAGAACATCAAAGTCATTACAGTAGCCACAGAATTGGTACACATAGTTAATGCAGTGAACACCCACATCCCCAAGCCTTCAAAACAAAACAGGCTCCCTCAGGCAAAGCTCTTCCTCTCCTCACTCACAGTAACTACCCAGCCTCCATGCAGCTCACTCCCAGCAGCTCTGGCCCCCCACACTTCCTGTCCTCAGCAGTCTTCAGCAGAAGTCCTCAGCAGAAGTTCTAGCTGGCTCTCCAAAGAAGCTCTTCCACTGCTGCTTCTTGTATCTCTGCTGCTATAACCTCTGCTGTTACTTGTGTCTCCACCTGCTGCCACTCAGCCACTTTCAGTGGCCACACTGGTTCCAGCCCAGCCGCTACTGGGCTCCAGCTCCTCCCTACCCCTCTCCTCCTGCCATGTCAGCAAGTTCATCCTACTGGGGGATTTACAAGTTCTGGGTCTCAACACCTGATGCAATTATGAACTCACCAGCCTGCCAATACAAGGGGCATGGAAGATCTTCAAATCCCATTACCATTACAGGTCTGGACTGGTCCTTTAAGAAAGAAAAGAACAATGGAAAGAATATGGGTCTGGTTCTCTCACTAATTAACTGTGTAGTTTTAGCAAATCACTTAACATCTTTTTTTCCTCATGGAATTTTAAAATGAGGAGATTGTATTTTTTTTTTTACTTTAATGTTCCTTTAAGTTCTAATGCTTGAGTTTGTGATTGTTATGTTTGGCTAACAGAATTAGATATACCCACATCTCCTTTGCCCACATCTGCGCTACGCAGCAATCCTTATGTTGAGGGTGGGAGATTCCAATGTTCTGGGAATGGTTGGTAGAAAGTTGACACTTCTAAAGTGTTGTAGACAGATTCATCCTTCACAAATGAGATCATTCTCATAAAATGGAGAGGCAAAAAGACAAATGATGTTGTTATTGACGTATACTAGAAGCTATCTGGACAGAAGGAGAAAATAGAAGAACTCAAGAAAGAAATCACAAACTGGAAACAGGCATGATAAAGTTATTGAATGGCTTTAATTTTCAGACATTTATGAAGACTCTGGTAAAAACAGAGCAAATGATATTTTCTTGACTTGTTTTACTGGTAATTTCTTTCTTCCAAAGGAGGAGGAATTAGTGGAGTGAATTTCTATTCAGAATCTGATTCTCATTAATAAGGAAGAGCTGGTTGCTCAGTGGAAAGTGATGACCTTGTGGGGAAGTAACTGCTCCATCTTAGAATTTGTGATATAAGAGAAGAAATCTAAGAATAATCTAAAATATGCTTATATTTTTATGAAAGCAGATTTCAGAAGGCTTAGAATAAGGGCAGAAAGAATCCCATGACCTGAAAATCTACAAAGAGAAAAGGCCAAACTCTGTTTCTTAACTTATTCTCAAAAATGAAATGCTGAAAATACAAAGAAAAATTTTTTGATGAGAAAAAAAAGGGATTTATCTACACAGACTATGAAGACCATGTGAATATACTGGGAACTACCCACCAATTAAGTTGATAAAAAGAAGGTTACATAGAGAAAAAGTGGAAGCAGGACAGATAATAGGGAATTAACATGAAGACATGTTACAGTCCTATTAAAAATAGTTTCAAAAGATCAGAATGAGCTCAGGGTGACGGATGAGGAATGCTGACAACCTCATTTTAAAATGTATGTTGAGGGAAACAAGAGGATCAAAAAGGCATAGGACTACTCTTTAGGTAAATGGGGTGATGAAAATAAATGAGAGAGAGAAGATCTAATTAACTTGTATTTTACTTTATTTTACTTTTTCCCCTGCCAATAAAAATGATCTTTGAAATGGAAAAGGCAGAACGAAATTATTAATAGTTATTATAAAATATGAGTGAGATCTTATCTAGATGATCCTGATAAGTTTGTTACCAAGTCTAGATGAACAACATTTTAGGGTACCAAAAGAATTGACAGGTGGGATTGTTCAATGACTCATACTTTATTTTATAAAAGATTATGGAGAATGGAAGAGGTACATCAAGGGATTGGAATCTTTTTCTGATCAGAACACATCTGGAATATTTTATTAATTTGGGGTCAGTATATTTCAAGGAGGACATTGATGAGTTTAAGAATTTCTCCATGATGGTGAAGACCTTTGAGATCAGGCTACTTGAGCATTAGTTGAAGGAGATGAAGATTTTTAGCCTGGAAAGAGAAGAATTGATGGGGGTGGAGGATATAGTAGAGTTAGAGAGCTATATTCAAGTACTTGAGGTGATGTCATAAAGAAGAAAGATCACACTTATTCTCCTTGTTCCCATAGAGTCATTGAATAATACATGTTTGTATGTCATCTTCCCCATTAGATTTTGAGCTCCTTAAGGTCTGGGTCTGTTTTTGTCTTTCATTGTAACCTGAGCATGTTTTAGCTAGTGATAAATGCTCATTACTGACTTGGGTATAAAGAAGAACCTTATTTCTTTTTTTAAAATTTATTTTTCATTTTCAACATTCACTTTTATGAGATTTTGAGTTCCTCATTTCTCCCCTACTTCTCCTTCTTCCTTCCCAAGTTGGCATGCAATCTAATATAGACTATACATGTACAATAATATTAAATATATTTGGACATTAGTCATGTTCTGAAAGAAGAATCAGAGCAAAAGGGAAAAACTAGGAGAAAGAGAAAACAAAAAAAGAGAGAGAAAATAGTATTCTTTAATCTGCATTTAGATGCTGCACTTCTTTCTCTGGATGTGCATAGCATTGTAAGGAAGAACTTTCTAACAATTAGTGCTATTTGACTGTGGGATGAGTTGCCTTGGAGGCTATTGGGTCTCCCTTGACTTGAAATCTTTATGCAAAGACTGGACAAGCACTTATTAGGAGTATTGTAGAGGGTTTTCTCAAATAGATATGATTTGAAATATATAACCTCTCAGTCCTTTCCAGCTTTGAGATTAAACAATTCTTTGATTATGTGAAGATACTGCTCTTACTTTGTATCTATCAATAGATTAAGGTATCTATCAATCATTAATTAATTATAATTTATTAAACACTTAAGTGTGCCAAGCATGTGAGATTATGGGGTCATGTTACATAGAATAAAACTCTCTCTACTCTCTAGCTTGTATTATATTGGAGAGAAAACCCTCCCCCAGTTCTGTATTCTAAATAAAAACAAAGTAAATGCAAGGTAGTTAGACAGAGGCAGTAGTAGTTGGGGGATCATGAAAGGTTTCGTTGAAATGATGGTACTTTAGTTGTACTTTGAAGGAAATGATGTATTCTATAAGGTAGAGGTAAGGAAGGAATGCATTTCACTTCTGGGAGATGGTCGTTACACAGGCACAGAGACTGGAAATGAAGTACAATGTATGAGAAAAAGAGAGAAGGCCTATTCGTTGGTATTGTACAGTTAAGGAAGGGGAAATCATAGATAACGAGTCTGAAATATAAATTAAGGCCATGTTGAGAAGGGCTTTTAAAGCCAAATAGATGAGTTTATATTTGATCATAGAATATATAGTCATTAGAGTTTGACAAAAGTGATATGTTTGAATCTATACTTAGTGAAAATCATTTGGTAGATGGATTGGACTTGAGGAGTGGAAATAAATTAGCCATTGCCAATAGGCTAAAAGAGATATGATGAGGGCTTGAAATAAAGTGGTGATTTTGTGATAGAGAGAGGGTCAGATGTGATAGATGAAGAGCTGGAATGAATAGAGCACTGCATAGGAAGGTGGAGGTCAAGAGAGTTTATGTACCTTGCCCAGGGTTACATATCTATAATATATTACATGGTAGTGACAGAAAGATAAAAATGAAATCATCCTCACACACCAGAAGATTATAGTCTATTGCTGGATATATATTTTTTTCTATTTGCCTTCATTTTCAAAGAGTTCCAATGACGCCAAAGGGAGATGTCTTGACTGGCATGTGAACTGAACTTAAGTGAGGTAAAGTTACACAAAGTCTCCAGCCTCACTCTGTTTTCCAGAATCATTGAAGTTTATAGCAGGACAAAAATCAGAGTGATTCTTGATGTCCCAGGGTGCAGTGGATGTCCTTGGCTTTTTCAACGTCTGAACAAACTCTAAGTGTTCCACAACCTTGCTTTAACCACCTCTGTGGCCATTGGAACAAATTATTCTCATTCTCCCATTCCACCGGGGAAAGTCTGCACATGCCCTGGGATAGACATCTCCCCCTCACTAATGGGTTTAAGGCTCATTGGTTGCCTTCAATCTAATATGTATGTGGAGAAGGTTTACCAGAGTTTGGCTGCTGTACATGCTGCAGCTTTGTTGAACCATAGGTAGGAGTCGAGTACCAGGTGGACACCAAAGGTGGGTGAGCAACCCTGAAAAAGGCTTAGCAAGCCCTCACACCAGAGGTGCTAGTTCTCCTAAAATGCCCCATACACCTTAAATAGAGTCTGGATGACTACTTGCCGTGTATGTTACAGGGATTCTTTTTATATATAGGTTGAACTAGACCACTGAGGTCCCTTCTAATTCCCAAATTCTATGATTCTGTGATTCTTAAAGAGTATGGCCACTGGCAAGAACTGGCTTAAACCTGGCCATTTTACCATACTATGACAATGCAGAGACAAGGTGAAATATTAAATCTTTAAACAATAGTCCTACAAACTGCTTTATGTTTAGATGAGGTTTAAGTATTGGCTCCCCTACATCTTGTAAATCACAGTTTTCAGTTGTTATTCAATCATGTTTGAATCACTCTATTAGTATGTCCTGTGAGTCTTTTACATTTAGCACCTACTTGATTCCCATTGCTTCCTTTTAAACACCCAATAAGTCATTATCTTTTCTGATTCTCCAGCTAAACAGGAGATTTAACCAGGAAGCTCTAGGTTGGGGTGGCTAGGTGGAACAGTGAATAGAGCATTGGCCCTGGAGTCAGAAGGACCTGAGTTCAAATCTGACCTCAGACAGTTAAAAGCCTTACTAGCCATGACCTTGGGCAGGTCACTTAACCTCAACTGCCCTGCCTTCTCCCTCCAAAAAGAAAAAAAACAGCTCTAAGTTATATATGTCTAGAAGCAGGTCTCAAAGTTCTCATGTCAAACAAATCCAGTATAACCTCTGCTATATAAGTATATACAAAATGTATACAAAAATAAATCCATTAATAGAAGCTAATTTTGTGGGGGGAGGCCACTTGTAGGCTCAAGTAGTATGATTAATAGATTTTTTAAAATGACCTTTTAAGGTAGAATACTGAAGATTGGGGTGGAGTAGAAACAGGGGTTTAAGGAGTGTGTGGATAATTTCTTGTTTTATTTCTTTTTATTTAATAGCAGTAGAATTCTATTGTCCCCTTTGTGCCCTTCCTCTGTTTTCATTCTCCAGCATCATCTGAGTTGTATTTTGAATGAGTTAGGACGCAATGTTTTCTCATTGGTGTGATATCCCTGCTCCCAGACTGTATGCCAATTTTCTGTGCAACTCTGGATAGACAAACAATGACACCCCTCCCCTCCTATATATGTTTTTTTCCAATTCAAAAACAAATATATTTTCAGAGCCTTCGGTTGAAATATAGAGTCATAGTTGGGAAGGAAGGCATCCCTGGTATCCAGGGATCTCTAAGACCACATCAATTACATCAGCATTTTTGGGGAAAGCCTTTTTGCCTTTCTTTTTTGTGCTCCTAACACTTGGATCCACACTCTCTTATGGAATGACTAACTAGTTTCATAATCACCAACAGTTTCCTGCTGCTGGGTCTTCATTATAAAGCCTATGTTCACAGTTCCTTCAGGGTGAAATTGACAACAGATGTATTCCTGTGTCAATTTACTATTCCCAAGCCATGCCAACTGAATGATATGCCACCTCCCCTCCAGCTAGACTGCTAAGAAGGAGCCTTGAGGACTAATACTTGGGGAATGGCCCGTTTTACTGCTGGGAGAAAAAGTAAGAGCAGTGATTCTCCAACTTTTTTATTCCCCTCAAGGCACAGTTTTTTCCCCCTCTTTTTTATGAGGAATTTTGGCACTGTGAGTATTTAGGTATCCAAAAAAGAAGGATTCCTGGGCCATTGGGCTTCCAGATCTATTACTCAAGCCTCCAGATTCCTCTGTTTCTCCTTCCCCAGAACTCTTTCTTTCTTCTTCTAAACTTGCATCTGAGATGACGAATTTGTGCTTCCTTGAACAGAGATATTATGAGAGGAGGCAGTAAACTATCTTTTGTTTTTGGCTCTGATGGTTCATAACATGTATTGTAAAGAAAAAAGGACCTAAACTCATGGTGAGAACCAAAGGGGGTGGTTTATTAATTCTGTAAGTTTTAAAGTGGATTTATAGGGAGCAGAATTTTGTGGCATGCATAGCAAAAGTCAGGACATACTAGTGGGTTGTGGCATACTATTTGAGAACAACTGGAGTAGAGCCACTGAGAATAGCTGCTGGAGAAGTTGCAGGAAAACTGAGATATGGTGCCAGAGCAGCAAAGGAGGAGAGATATTCAAGCAGGAGAAACTGATCAACAGAGCCCAGTAGTGCAGGGAAGTCAAGAGGAATCAGGACTGAGAGTTTCAGTAGATCTGGTGTAGTAAATGAACAATGAACTCTGAAAGCAGAGAGTAATGGGGGCGGGTAGGTGGTGCAGTGAATAGAGCACTGACCCTGGAGTCAGGAGTACCTGAGTTCAAATCCAGCCTCAGACACTTGACACACTTGCTAGCCATGTGACTATGGGCAAGTCATGTAACCCCAATTGCCTTTCAAAAAGAAAAAAAAAGCAGAGTACTGAAAGTTGGGATGCGATAGAAACCAACTTGCAGGGGCTAAAGGAGTGACTGGGTAGTTGTTTTTTTTTTTTTCTTGGACTCCACCTCCCCCATTACTCCTGTTTTATTCTACATATTATTTTTTCTACTTCGATTTTCAACCCTCAAGTTGTATGAAAACAATATGAAATTAGAAGAATAGGGATCTATATGCCTTCTAAAATTTCTGTTTGACTGTAGGTCTAGCAGAGTAGGAATTGTTTCATTTATTAGTATTTATATGCTGATTACCTAACATAGTACTTGGCATATAGTATGATGCACTTAATAAATACATATAGATTAATGCTTGCTGATTGACTTGAGAGGTTTTTTTTTATTCTGCTCATTATTTTTTGCTGGACAGGACATAAATTCTACTTTCCTAATTCTCATTTCTCTTTTAAACCATTTAGGAACTGAGTGTTGTAGTTCTGCTTAAATTCATGTTCCCCTCAAATTCAACAGGGTGGGTCCTCTGTATCATGAAGTTTAGAGTCATTTTCCATCATTGTGTAGTGTATATTCATAGATGCCTGAACTTGTACACTAGATCTGGAGGCTATATTTTCTTCTGTTGTTAATGTTTTTCCCTGTTGATTTATCTTTTTTCTGTTCAAGGTCTTTGAAATTTATTCTTCTAAAAATCTGTAGTACTTTCAGGCTCCCCCTCCCTTCTTTTCGTCATCACTCACTTCCTGACTCCCTCCCTTTTGATTGTTGTTTCCTTGAGAATAGATCTCAAAGCTTCTTACCTTCCTCTCATATGAGACGATTCACAGTTCATTAGCATAGGTTTCTGCCCCATTTGACTTTTAGGTGGTCAGAATTGGCCCCAACTGGGTGCCATATTCTTTCCCTTAGGTTTGATGGAATGCTGTGTAGCAGTTCCCCACCTTAGATACACAGCATCTTGTCCTGATGACCTGTTCCACTCCTGTTCCTCAGTTCTCATGCTTGGCACCAGCAATCCAGAGCTTCCTTCCCCTAGCACTGTCAATTCAGTGCTTTGCAGTTCTGGTTCGTCTGGGCTACAGTCCCTGGCAACCTTTTGCTGTTGAAGGGTTGTGGTTAGGCTGACTGTTGAAGCCCAAGCAAACTTCCATATCCTGAAGTTGGGGTCTCCATGGTACTGGAAAAAGGGAGGGAAGCCCTGGGTATACAAATGGGTTTTGATGTAAGCCTGGGTCTTGTGTTTGGGTCTGCTAGTGCAGCCTGACTGCCAGTACTATAGGAAATAGGGGAGGGGTGCTGAGTGAGCTCAGGGTTAGTGAATGTCATCAGTTCCTGAGGGTTTTTTTAAACTTTCTTTTGGATTCTCAGTGTCTTAGTCCATGGAAACAGCTGCAGTTGCTTTACCTTTGATGCATAATTTATGTTTTGGAGAGTTTTGAAAGGTTGTGGGGATCAGAGAAAATGTCTGGTTTCAGATCTTGTTTCCCATGTCACCCTGAATTCTGATTGAGTTGAAGAGCTGGTTCTATACACACTACTTTAACTTTCTAAATGCTATGCTGGCAATATGGTATTAGTAGCTCACAGTAGAAAATGAGTCTGTTCCTCTTTTTCTTTCCTATAAAAATATATAAGAACATAAAACTTACCTACTTTACACTAATGTTGTAGGCATGTTTAAAGTAATGGAAGAATAAAGGAACGTAAATGCATAGTGGCATCTAACTATCATTTTATGATTTTCAGTTATTCTCCTTCATTGCTCAATTTCACTTTGGTTATTCATTCAGGCCTAAATAGAAAAGAAGTACCCCATATTAAAAATAGTAGATAAAAACATTGATGTCATACTTACTAAATTTGATGATGACCCAAAGCTAGAAGGAATAGCTAACATACTCTGTGACAGAGAATCCAAAAGGATCTTAACAGGATAGAGTATTGGGATGAATCTAATGAGATGAAATTCAATAAGAATAAATGTAAAGACTTGCACTTCAGTTTAAAAAAAAAGCCCTTTAAAGTACAAAATATGAGGAGAAGCATAGTTAGGCCACAGTTTGAGAGAAGATCTGGGGGTTTTAGTGAACCAAAAGTTCAGTGAGTCAGCAATTTAATGAGGTAGCATAAATGCTCATGTGATCTTGTATTGTAAAAAGAGAAGGAGTTTAGCTTTCAGGAATAAAGAGATGAAAATCCGTCCAGGTCAGATTGAATCTGAGCAACTATGATCGGTTCTGGGCATCAAATTTTAGGAAGGACATTGATAAGTGGGAGAGTAAGTATGTAGAAGAAAACACTAAGATGGCATATGTGTTATGAGGTTGAAGAAATAGGAATTTTGGACTGGAGAAAAGAAAACCTGGGGTAGGAGAGGGGACGATGATGATAAACGGTGGTTGCTTGGATGGTTATATTGTGGAAGAGAGCTTAGATTTTCTCTATTTGATCTCAGGAGAATGGATCAGAAATACTGGATAAAAGTCATAAAAGAAGCAAATTTAGACTTTATGCCTGGAAGAAATGTACTAAGAATTATAAATATCTATAAATAGAATAAGCAGCCATTGAAAATGGTCTTCCCATAGCATTGAGGTCTCTTTTAACTTTCAGATTGTATGATTGTGTAAAAAGTCATCATAAACCATTTCTTAGGGTTGGAAACCTTCTGGGACTTATGTTCTACTTCAAGTTTTGGCTTTAGAGCTTCAGGTACCTTTGGTTTAAAAAAAGGAAAGGGAGGGATTGAAAACCCCTTCTACACCTCTTCCATTCAGCCTTTTATCAGAATAGACTTTTAACTGCTTCCTTGCTCCTCTTCTAAGTAGGTCCGTGTTTGAAATTCTAAGTACCTAATTTCTACTTCTTTCTACACTTGTGCCAAGAGGAGATGAGAGTAAGAAGGTTATAATATCATGGTTATGATGCGTTCATGTCTGAAGCCTGCATCTTTTCTAATTAATTTAGGTGTTATTTCTAACATTTCATGTATCTGTATTCTAAAAAGATAACTGAAATTAGCATACAATTGGTATTCTTTGTTTCCATATCTACTTTCTGAAATTTTAAAGATATGATTCCTATATGAAGTCTGAGGATGACAGAATAGGACTTTAATCCATAAGGCTTAAAACTGAAAAACAGAAAAGTTACTTAACAGGAGATGTTCTATTTCAACTGGCCAGTGGTTCCATTAGCTCCCTGATGTGGTAATGAATGAAGGATTTATTTGGGTGATATTTATGTGAAACTAGATTATAAACCTCTTAAGGGAAGGGATCTTGTCTCACCTCCTTTGGATTCCCAGTACTGACACAATGACTTACACATTGTAAGTATTCACTAAATGTTTGCTAATGGTGACAAAGTAGTGTTTAAAAAATTGAATGAAGAAATTTTAGGGAATGCTAAAAGTATCAAGTGGACTGCTCACATGCTCCAAACTTCTAATCACACAGATCAGAGGAAATTAAGAAAATAAATGTCCACCTCAAGAAAAGCTCTGGAAAGGAGGTTTGGAAGTCAGTTGACAGAATGAATGAGGATGAAAGAATTCAAAAAGGAGAAAAAAGTATGAATGGAACATTGTTAAAAGGCAAGAGGAGAGGATTATAGAGTAGGACAGATGTCCTAGGGATAAAGGTGAGGAGTAATACCAAAATATACTGGGCTGTAAAAGTAATCTAATCAAAAGGCCAAAATATACAGTGAGATGCTGGAAGAATAAAAAGGGAGAATAGGTCTACATGCACATAAATCTTATATGCTGGCAATATAAGAAATCATAACCAAAGACTACCTACCTGTCTTTAATGCAAAAACTTTAAATTCCAGCAGATGGTGATGTTACTACATGAATAAGTACTCAGGTTTATAAAATATATTGCACAGGAAGTCAGGCTCATTTTCTTTTGAGAAGAAACCTAGGGAGAGTTACTCTTCTCCCTCTTTCACTTCCCTCATCCCCAACAATTTTAACTTAACTAAGCTTTTTTAAAATAACAAAATCATTTAAAAAGTATATTAAAAATTATAGATCAGATTTGCAAAATGCAAAACCCTGTGATGAAATTGTTATTATTATTATTATTATTCCCATTTACAGATTAGTAGACTGAGGCTGAGAGGGGTTAAATAACACGTCCAGAGTCAGGGGCCAGTAAGTGTCTGAGGCAGGATTTAAATTCAAGTCCTCCTGATGCCAAATCCAATGCTTCCCTTTCTGCAATTCACCACATTGGTTTTGGTTGTGTTAAATAGTTGATTTGCATTATAGCAAATCATACTTAAAGATTTAGTTTTCTTTTTATTCCTTAGATATTAGAGATAGAATTTCAGTAAAGGAGTATCTGTCTAGTTATTTTCTCACCTTTCTAGATGGTTTCTCTCTTAGGCAGGTTGCTGTAATTATCACTTTGGATAGCTGTGAATTTCAAGTTAACTGTTGGGTAGCACTCTCATTAACATTTGGAAGAAATGTGGAGTTACTATAGAAAGTGTTTTGTCTGAAAATGCTGTTAGGGTGATCTCAGGCTTTGGGGAAGCAAGTTCTTGGTTCAACTCTGTGGAAGCTGGGCTTTTTTTTAGGGTTTTCTAGAACTGAGCACTTCTACCCACAAAATGAATCATTGCCTATAATAGTTTGTAAATGGTTTTAAAACTCATTAGTTAAAAAACACAAAAATAAATATGGAAGGATATATATTTCTATGTGTATATGTCTATACACACATATATAAATGTTTCAAAGCCTTTTCCCCCCCTTTTAATGAATGGAAAATATTCAGATGCAAAAACATTATTGAGAAATAAATTATTAAATAAGTATGATTAAAGAAAGTGTTCACAAAAAAACCTGGTATGGCAATTATTATTCTTATTTGTGTCGGGAATTTCTCACTGATTTTTTTAGGGGAAAATAGTAAATGTATATGAGCCCTTGTTATACGTTTGTGTGTGAATGCTTTACATGGTAAAAGGCAACACTGTCAAATAGAATTTCTCCCGTTATGTTTTACAGAACACTGAATAAAAAGATGTTGTAGAAGTTTATGCATGCAGAGGAAATCCATCTGCTTTGCTTGCTTTATATATATGTATAACAGATGTAAAGAACCATCAGAGTTTGGTTAAAATTGCTCATGTGATTTTGTAATGGTATAGAAGTTTATTGTTAGATGCATCCTATTGGGTGTATTGCACAGTTGTTGGTTTATCTTTATTGACTATGGGAAAGGATGGGTGTCCATTTATAGTCTTGGTTTTCAACTTTAAGTTTTACTACTTTTTTTGTACTGGGCCCACATTACAGTTAATCAGATAATTTGGACAATTTGAAGAGACAAGAAAGCAAAAATTTTAATAGCACAGGTGCTGGGAATGAAACAAGTCTGCACAAACCTAGTTTAAACAGGAAAAACAAATAAGAAAGCAGCTATTTCCAGTTTGGCTTTGTCTCTGGTGCTTCTAGTGTGCAGTGGTTTCAGTAAAATTGCAAAGATATTTACAAAGAAAACAGTTTTTAACACAAAATTATTGAATTATTTAAACAAAACTGTGAGGAACTGGAATAGTTCCCATAACACTGGATCATGTAAATTAAAACGGAGAATGAGCACGTGTGAAATATCTTACACAGGGAGCTGTTGTATCTGATTTAGAAACAGTTTCTACCCTCTACAGTATACTTTATTATTAGTCATTCACCTTTTATGTGATGATTTCCAGAAATAGGGAACTCACACCCAAGGCAGCCCATTCTAATTCTGGACAGTAATAAATGTTAGGAAATTATTATTTATATGTAGATGAAATATACCTTTCTACAACTTCAGTTCTTTGGTCATAGGTCTTTCCTCTGGGGCCAAGCAAAATAATTCTAATCCCTCTTTCATGTGATAACCATTAGTTGGAGACAACTAGACTTTGATATTTGAAGAAACCAATGTAATGGGTTTAAGACATTTTCTGTCTTAATTTCACAATGGTACAAAATCAGATGCATATGGAAGAGTGCAGGGATATCTTCATTGTGTAAGGCTACTCTTTTAATAATATGGTCCATTAAAATTGGAGAAAACTTCTGTTTAAGACCAATTCTTGTGTTCTCTTCCATTCATTTGGCAAGCATGAGTGCATGGAACTGTGCTGGATGCTGGGGAAAACCAAGACTTTTTTTTTTGCTTTTTTTTTTGGAGGGGGAGGGCAGCGCAGTTGGGCTTAAGTGACTTGCCCAAGGTCACATGGCTAATAAATGTTAACTGTCTGCATCCGAATTTGAACTCAGGTCCTCCTGACTCCAGGGCTTGTGCTCTATTCACTGTGTCACCTAGCCACCCCAAAACAAAGACTTTTTAAAGATGTCCTTATACTCAAGAAATTTTCATTCTATATAGTGAATACAATGTGATGGCTTCAGAAAGAAGAAAGTAACTATACTGTGGTAGAGCAGTACTGATTTCTCTAATGAGTTGGAAACTTAGTTGAGTAGAAAGAATTCAAAGACTGAAGTAGAGGTAAGAGAATTTGTTCTAGGGATGTGAAACAGCCTATCAAAAGACATGGGAATGGGAGATGACATGCCATGTTAAGGGGAAAGCAGGTTGGCTAGTTCCAGTGGTTTGTAGAATGCATAAAAGGAAATAATGCAAAATAAACTTGGAAAGGAAGGTTGGAGCCAAACTGTGAAGGGCTTCACGTGTCAAGCTGAGGAGTCTGCATTTTATCTTAGGGGAAATAAGAAACCACAGAAACTTCTTGAATAGAGGGTTATTATCTAACCACTTCTCCACCAAGTCTTTTTTTTTTAAAATGTTTTATTTTAGGTATACTTGTTTAGGTATACTCCATCTCTGATCATGAATCTATTGTAGTCTGTATATAGTTTATAGCCTGGTTAGATGTTTTAGAGAAAGAGATGTTTTTTAGAGAAAGAGATGTTGAGAGAGAAAGAAAGACAGAGAGATAGACAGAGATACTTTAAGCTATGATACAGAAATCCACATTCTGTTCTCAGGTACCATCGTGTAAATCATCTATTTGCTTCCAAAATCTCACTCTTATCTTCTGAAATTCCTTTTTTACAGTTTTCAGTGGAAGTCTTCAACTTCTTGAACTGAGTGTCTTAGTTCTTAGGAATACTATATAACTGTCTTCTGGTAGTATCATTTCTCCCCCCTCATTCCCACCTTTATTGTTCTTTTTAGAGAAAACAGTAATGACTCTGCCTGGAAATTCTTACAAATACTAATCTAATCTACTCCTCACATCTCATTTTACCTTTTACTATATCCATGCATTTATACAGGCCATCCCTCCATACCTGTGTGGGACTTAATACATTTCAAGTTCTTCCCCTCCCTTTGAAGGCTGATTCAAATAGTGTTTCTCTTCTGAAAGTTTTGCTGATTTTCTTCCTTCATCTCCACTAAAAGTGATCCCTTCCTTCCTAAAATGTCTTATTCTATAAAAAGTCTGCTTGGCCTTTGCTATGTATTTCTGTTATTTCTGTTTATGTGTTTTATCTTCTCATGTAGGATTTCTTAATTTTTTTCTATGTCATGGGCTCTTTAGGCAATCTGGTGAATCTTGGAGACTCCTTTTAAGAATATTTAAAATATATACATTGAAATACATTGTACTATAAGGGTTTTTTTCTTTAGAAAAATGGTTTTTTCTCTCCCTCTTAGTTCTCTCTCTTTCTCTTTCTCTCTCTTTCTCTCTCTCTTTCTCTGTCTCTCTCTGTCTCTCCCCCCCTCCTCTCTCTCTCTCTCTCTGTGTCTCTCTGTGTTTCTTTCTCTCTCAACATCTCTTTCTCTAAAACAACATCTCTTTCTCTAAAACATCTAATCAGACTACAAACTATATACAGACTGTAAGCTCTGTAAGGGCAGGAATTGTGTTTATTAAGTGGTAGTTGAACCAAAGTGAAATGACTGACCTTGGCCATTATTCTTCTCTACATTATTAGGTTTGGAAACTGCCTAGGTTGAGTTCCTTAGATGACTAGAAACAGGCTTTGCACTTAGTAATTGTGTAATTAGTATTTTTTTTCTTTTCTTTCTTTCATTGAATTCAGCTCATTGAATTTGTTACTTGAAACTAAGTTTTTCACAGTTGATTATCCTTACATTGTTGCTGTTGCTGTTGTTGTCTTGTTTCTGTTCATTTAACTTTGAGTAGGTTCATATAGGACTTGCCAGGTTTTTCTAAAACCATCCTGCTCATCCTTTCTTAATAGCACAATAGTATTCCAACATAATTTTATACCACAACTTGTGCGGCCGTTCTGCAATGAATGGGCATCTCCTAAATTTTCAATTATTTTTCACTACAAGAAGACCTGCTATTAATATTTATGTACAAATAAATTCTTTCCTTTCATCTCTCTGAGATATAGACCTAGCAATAGTATTGATGGTGGATCAAAGGGTATGCACAGTTTTATAGCCCTTTGGGAATAATTCCAAATTCTTCTCTAGAATTGTTGGATTAGGTTATAACTCCAGCAACAGTACATTAGTGCCCTAATTTTTTCCACATCCCTTTCAGCATTTGTCTTATTTCTTTTCTGTCATGTTTGTATTTTTCTTATCAGTAGTGATTTAGAGCATTTTAATGTGATTATTGATGGTTTTGCTTTCATCATCTGAAAACTACTATTTATATTCTTTGACCATTGATCAGTTGGGGAATGAATGACTTACAAATTTAATTCAGTTCTCCATATATTTGGGAAATGAGATCTTTATCACAGAAACTTGCTATAAATATTTCCCCCAGTTTCTTGTTTTCTCTCTAATTTTGGCTGCATTCTTTTTGTTTTGCAAAAGCTTTTGAATTTTAGGTAATCAAAATTATCCATTTAACCTCCTGTGGTCCTCTCTGTCTCTTGCTTGGTCATAAATTCTTCCCTTATTCATAGATCTGATTTTTTTTCTATGCTCCCCTAATTTATTGATGACATCAACCTTTATGTCTAAATCATTTATCCATTTTGACCTTATGTTATATGGTGTGAGATTTTAATCTATGTCTGTTTTCTTCCAAACTGCTTTCGAGTTTCCCCAGCAATTTTTGTCAGATAGTGAGTTCTTGTCCCCAGAACTTGGTTCTCTGGGTTTATCAAAGATTAAATTATTATAGTCACTTACTACTGTAAATGTTGAGGTTTACAGGTTGAGGTTTAAAGGTTATCTCTTCTACTGAAACACCACTCTATTTCTTACTCAGTACTGTATTGTATTGATGATTATGAAATATAGTTTGAAAAATGGAATTGCTATGCCACCTTCCTTAACTTTTTTTATTCCCTTTTGTTTCTATCTCTTACAAATGGGTTTTGTTGGCAGTATTAGAACTGCTGATGATTTATGCGGATTTATTTTATATCCTGCAACTTTTTCTGAAATTGTTAATTATTTCAACTAATTTAAAAATTTCTTCTCTAGGGTTCTGTTTCCTCTCTCACATTACCCTAATGATGTCGAATACCTGTAGCCTTTAGCAGAAGTGCGGGGCCTTGATTTTATCACCTCAGTTCAGTACTTTCTGGCAGTCCTAACCCAAGAAAAATATTCCTGAAGAATCTCTAAAGCCCTCTGTGACCTTTTCTTCTTCTGCTTTCCCTAGCTGTACTTTTCTTATTCTATTAACTGAATTTCATTCTGTTGTCTCTTATTATCCTTTCTTTTCCTGGAGATAATAAGCCATGCCTTTTTATATATCTTTCAAGGTAACTGACAATCAGCTACAAAAGTTTAATTTTAACATTAAGCTTATTGGGCCAGTGCTGAACTGTTTTTGTCCCAACTGTGGTGGAAATTTGCCAGGGATTTTCCACACTCTCATGTACAAGGCCTTTTGGACTATACTCCTCAGGTCAAGAAGGACTGGGTGAACTTTATCCTGCCTTTGGATCCTGTGTTGGTTCCTTGTCAAACCTCTCTCTCTTGCTGTCTCTGACTCCTCCCACCTTGATCCAAGAAATAGACTCTCCTTGCTACAAAGGAATTGTATAGAGAGGGCTCAGACTCACTTTCAGGAAATGTACATTGCTCTGATTTTACCCCCAAAGTGAAGTGTAACAGTAGTAACCTCTACTATTGACATAAAACATCAGTGCTGGTCTGAGCAGTGTGGGATACCTTTAGAGATAAAGGTTAGTGAAATTTCGAGGCGAATGACTGAAAAGTAAATGAGATTTCATATAAGAAACTTTCCACATGAAATAATTATTTTAATATACAGAATTTCATATTTAAATATTTTAAAGGAAAATGTTTTAGTATTAAGATGTCTTCTGTGGCTACTCAATCAAAAACATTTATTAAATGTTTAGTACCCAGTAAGTTTTGTGCTGAGTGATAGAAATGGAAAGGAAGGCAAAAAATAATCCCTGTCCTCCAGGAATTTACCTTTTAATGGGGTGGAAAAGATGTCAATAGCTGGGTACTTACAAGACATACTGTGTAGAAGAAAGGACATCTGAGGGGGAGAAGCAATGGCAGCTGGGTTGAGATGGACCAGAAAGGCCTCCTGTAGAAGATGGGCTCATCTCTGTCCTCAATTCATTAAGCATGCACTAGGAAAAAATGTACCATCTGTACAAATAAATAAATAGAAAGTCATAGGTGTGTGGATTTTAAATTGAAAGGGACTTTGGGAATCATGTAGTTCAACCCTCTCATTTTAGAGCTGGCACATGTTCAAGGTCACACAGGTAGTAACTGATGGAGGTGGGATTTGGAACCAAGTCTTCTGACTCCAAATCCAATGTTCTTTCCACTATACTACACAGCCCACCAAAATAAATGCAGAAGAATTTCTGAGGGAGATACCCATTTAATAAACCAGAACATATTCCTTTCTCTAGAAAACATTGAAGTTGCTTAACCCTCCGTTTACCCTTAACCTCAGATGGAAAAGGAGAAAAGAAATTGTGAAATGTCTGCATTAGGAAAAGTGGTCTGAAAAGAGCTTCTTTCAACCACTGGTGCCTGGCTGGCAATTTAAAATGTCTTTTTCATTGGTTTGTTGATTTGATTGCTTAAAACATAAATTCTTTATGGGCAGGCGCCATCTTTTAGATGTCGTTTATGGATCTTGGCACATTGGAGCTACATTCTAAGGGTAGAATAATAAAAGAGAATAAAATGATGTCCTAAAGGCAAACACTGCACGTTCCAATAGTTAAACATATTCAAATCAATGGGGGTGTTAAAGTAGTTATGGAAATATGTCTCCTTATACCTAGGGCTAGAAACAAATTAGGATGAGCCTAATAGAATTTAGGCAAAAAGGCCCAGAGAAATTTATTATACTTTTCTTGCCTATCCAGACAATCTCTATTGGTTTTACATTCATGAGAAACTGTGCTTTCAAGGAAACTTTGAGTGTGGAGTGTTCCATCCACATTCTCCTTCAGTGGGGCTTTTGTCCTGGGGTCTCTCTCCAAGGTTTCTGCCTCCCTCCAACACCTCACCTAGCCACCCCAACCCCAAATTAATTTATCTTTAAAAGCTGAATCAACCAATTGATTAAAAACTTGGACAGTACCTTTGTTTCATGCTGATTCATTCTCTATCAGAATTACTGCTAACTCTTCTGTCCCAGTAGTCTCTAGTATATGATATACCCCATAGGTCTGTAGAAGACTTTTGAGAATTGAAGAGAAGAGCACTTCAAAAATTAGTCTTTTCAGTCTGCCTATATATAATACTGGGGATTGAATGAGAGACCACCACTCCAACAACTTTATCATGGAAGTGAACCGTTAGCTCAAAATTTCCCAATTTCTACATTCACCATCTTCCTTTGATGTCCTGGGACATCATGATCCCATGTCTTCACCATTGTGATGCAGTTCTTCCCAATGTCTAACATTCATCCTTTTTGCTTCAATTCTGTGAAATCATTAAAAAAACAAAAAGATTCATAGAAATTGTGGTGATCCTTGAAAAAGGAAATATTGACAGTGGCATCTGAATGTCCAGCATTCACTAAGGGTTTTTTTTTCTCTTCCTCTTAAAGGACTCAGTATAGATGAAGTTGAGTAGCAAGCAGCATTAAACATAACATGGGTTAGCATCCAAAGTACACTGCAGTCAAGAAGTAAGCTGCTTTTTACGGTCTGTACATACTCTCTTTTGGGCCTTACCCAGTCTTCTACCAAAGGCTACAGGGGGAAAAAAAAACAAAACAGTTTCAATTAAGTCCTGGCATGATGAGCTCATGCACTCCTTTGTATTACTATAACAAGAATATCCCTACACTTCCTTTGAGAAGGAGCCCAAGCTGCTGAATTTGCTTTTCATGCCTCCACAAGGGACCCTCCATTTGTCATTTGTCCAAGCTCATGTTTTTTTCTTTGGAGAAGGGAAATACTTGTATGTGATTGTGATTTGGATGGATGGATTTATTTTTTAAAACCCCTTTGAGAGAGAAAAGGAAAGCCTGAGTTCGGGATTTCCCCCCACCCCCACCCCCTCCCTTTTCCCCATTCAGCCCAAGTTGAATAAGGATGGCTGCATTCGTTTGGTAAATAGCAAATGAGGAATCCACTCCTGACTCCCCACAACATTCAGGCACATTTGTGGGATAACGTGGATGGACTGCTGAGAAGGCTTAAAGTAAATGTATGGGAGGCTGTGGGGGGCCTTTAAAAAGCTGCAGTCTGGGACAGCAGTAACAAGGCTGCCTGGCGAAGGTGACCTTTGAGCTGGTGATTCTGATTTCCAATCCTGGTTCTTTTAAGGGGTCATGATTTCTATTTTAAAGTAGAAACATCCCTTTTCACATTGGGATAAGTGAAGCCCGATGGGTCTCATTCCGGTTGAGAAAATGACCCAAGAGGCAAAGCTTTGGCTAGTGGGGCCCCTTTAGAAATCTCAAAGGCATGCCAGCTATATGAGGCTCTTAATCTTTGCCTATAGAAACAGCCTCTCATGAGTCTGTTTTGCATTCATTAATGAATCCTATTTGTGCATGTGTAAATAGCTTGCTTTCTTTTTGCCTCTTGCAAGGACATCTTGGTTTTTTCTAGTTTCCTTAGTGTCTAGGACTATGTGTATTTAGTCTTACTTTGTACAGAAACATGTAAATTAGGATGTAATTAATTCACTCCAACAAGCATTCGAGTGGTCACCTTTGTGCCTAGCACTGTGGGAGATGCAAAAGAGCCACCAGCCATGTGCCCATCCCTCAAATCTAGGTAGGAGGACTGAATATACACATATGGCAATATGACTGTACAAGTGAAATAATTGTTTACGAATAACAAGGGGCTTGGTGATTAAGTTCGAAGATGGGTGGCAGAACTAATTAATGCACAAGAAATTCAGAGAAGAGAAAAATCACTAGATACTGAAGGTAGGGTTTTCTTTAAAAATTTTAATGAAATATTTTATATAAAATATCAACATTGAATGTCAATATAACTATTGGGCAAGATGGCACATACCTTTAATTCCTGTTATCAAGGAGGTGGAGGCTGGTGGTTGATTGAATTCAGGAGTTTTAAGCTATAATAGGGTGAAAGTGATTGAATGTCCACATGAAGTCTGGCACCATTATAGTGAACCCCTGGGAAGAATCTGCCAGGTCATAGGATCAGGGGTCTGCTGATTCAAGGTGGAAATAGAGCAGGCCAAAGCTTCCCAACTGATTAATAGAGGGACCTGGCCCATTAGTAAATGTTGTGAGTCCAACCTGGGTGAAACAGGAAGATTAAAGCTCAATAAACAAAGTAAAAGTATCATTATAATTTTCAGTCATATTTTCTAAACTTTCATCAGGATTCTTAATTATTTTCATTCTCTTTTATATTTTTATGGTCATACTGTATGCTTCATTTTTCTGTTTCTACTTTTATTTTGCTTTGAATTATTTAATAAATATCTTTGAAGATTTCTTTGTATTTTTCACATCATTATAGCATTTTATTTTGTATCTCATGTATTTCACTAATGCATCTCAATTATTTTAACCATTCCCCTATTTTCTGGACATTTAGATGGTTTCTATTTTTAAAAATCAATCATGTATATAATATTCCTATGAAAACCTTTGATCAGATAGCTATTATTTATGTTGTTGGGTTGGCTTTTTTTTTTCCACTAATAACATGTAACGCTCCTGTGAAACTCTTTGGACAGATTTTTTTAAACTTTCTGATAATACTTTTGGAATCTATTATAAGAGTGAAATTATTTGATGATTATTTCAGAACTTTTATTTATACTGCCAGATTGATGCTGATAATTTTCTATATTTATAATTTCACTAGGAATGAATAAATGTACTTGTTTCTCCACATCCCTGTCAACATTAAGTTTATTTGATTTTAATTATCTTTGCTAATTTGATGGCTTTGAGGTAGAACCTGAATCATTGGCATTTAAAATATTTTTAATTTATGAAATAAAACAAGCTTTTCCATAACATAGTAGAATAATAAAAAGATGATTACACATTAAACTGCAAATCTATTATGTAGAACTTCTAAATACATAATGAATTTATCATGTAAATTTCTTTTTTTTCTTTTTCTTCCCTGCCCTTTCTACCCTACATATAGCTACTACTACTGCTGCTGCTGCTGCTGCTGCTGCTGCTGCTGCTGCTGCTGCTGCTGCTGCTGCTGCTGCTGCTACTACTACAACAAACACACAATGTTAAATCGTTCTATATATACTTCTATTTACCACTTCTTTCTTTGGATTCAGATAGTGTCTTCCTTCATATGTCTTTTATAGTTGATTTTGGTATTTAAAGTAATGAAAATGACCTAGTCACTTAAAGTTGTTCTTAAATCAATATTGCTGTTGTTGTATACAGTGTTCTCTTCATTCTGCTCATTTCATTCTTCATTATTTTGTGCAAGTGTATCCATGATTTTTCTAAAATTCACAAGCTTATCCTTTCTTAGAGCACAGTACCATTCCATCACAATCTTATGCTAGAACTTGTTCAACCGTTCCCTAGTTGATGGGCATCCTTGGAGTTTTCAGTTCTTTGCCACCACAAAGAGAATGGCTATAAATATTTTAGAATATCTAAGTTCTCTTCCTTTTTCCCCTGATCATCTTGGGAAGCAGACCAAATAGGCAGTTTAATAACTCTTTGGGAATAATTCCAAATTGCTCTCCAAAATGGTCGGATCAGTTTACAATTCTGCCAAGTGTCCCAACTTTTCCACATCTGCTCCAACATTTGTTGTTTCCCAGTTTAATCATTTTAGCCAATCTGATAGGTGTAAAATGATATCTCAAGATTATTTTAATTTGCATTTTTCTAATTGATACTGATTTAGAACATTTTTCATATAAATTGTTATGATTTCTTCATCAGAAAACTGCCTGCTCATATCAGTTGACTATATAGCAATTGAAGAATGACTCAAATTCTTATAGACTCAACAAAGATTATGACACCTTTATCTGAGAAAGTGTGCATAAAATTTCCCCCCCCCCAATTTTCTGGGTTTTTTTTCTGATCTTGGCTACATATGTTTTATTTGTACAAACCCTTTTTAATTTAATGTAATTGAAGTTTTCCATTTTTTACACTTCACTCTTCTCTATCTCCTGATTCATACATTGTTCACCTATCTATAAGTCTGATATGTAAAAACCTCCATGTTATTCAAATTTTCTTATAAGATCTCTCTTTATTTGTAGGTCATGTATGCATATTCTTTAACATTTTATTTTTATTTTTTTCCTTGGTTACATGTATACCAAGTTTTAACCATTCCTTTTAGAAAATTTTAGTTCTAAGTTCTCCTTCCCTCTCTCATTCCCCTCCCCCCAACCTTGAGAGGGCAAGCAATTTCAAATAGATTATACCTGTACAGTTATGCAAAACATTTAAATATTAGTCATATTCTCAGACCAAATACTGAAAAATAATGAAGAAAGTAAAGAAACAAAGTATGATTCTGTCTGCATTGAGTTTCTATCAGTTCTTTCTTTGGAGGCGGATAGCACTTTTCATCATATGTCCTTTGGAATTGTTTTGGATCATTGTAAAGCTAAGTCATTGAACAATATTGTCATACAGTATTGCTATTGCCATGTATAAAGTTCTCATATTTCTGTTCATTTCACTTTGAGTGAATTTGTAATCTTCCCAGTTTTTCCTGAAGCAATACTCCATGTCATTTCTTATATTTCAGTAGTATTCTGTCATAATCATATACCAAAACTTGCTCAGCTATTCCCCTCTTGATGGGCATCCCCTCAATTTTCAATTCTCTGCCACCACAAAAGAGCTACTATGAATATCTGTATGCAGATATGTCCTTTTCCTTAGATCTTTTTGGTGTATAAACCTATAAGTGGTATTGCCGGGTCAAAGAATATGCAGTTATATAACCCTTTGGGCATAGTTTCAAATTCTCCTTCAGAATGGTTAGACTAGGTCACAACTCCACTAATTGTGCATTAATGTTCCAATTTTTACACATCCCCTCCAACATTTGTCATTTTCCTTTTCTGTCATATTAGGCAATATGATAGGTGTGAGGTGGCACTTTAGAGTTGTTTTAAAGTACATTTCTCTAAATAGTGATTTAGATCATTTTTTCATGTGACTATTGATAGTTTTGATTTCTTCTTCTGAAAACTGGTTGTTCATATCTTTTGATCACCTGGGAGATAACTTTCATTCTTATAAAATTGGCCCAGTTCCACATATATTTGAGAAATAAGGCCTTTATCAGAGAAACTTCTATAAATATTCCCCCATTTCTTGTTTTTTGGTCTAATTTTGGATGTATTAGTTTTATTTATGCAAAAACTTTTAAATTTCATATAATCAAAATGACCTATTTTATTTCCTTTGATCCTCTCTGTCTCTTGTTTGGTCATGAATTCTTTCCTTCTCTATAGATTTGATGGGTACTTTGTCCAAGCTCCCCTAATTTACATGACACATGTGGCCTTCTAGGTTCTCAAGTACAACCCTTTGAATCCAAATTTCAAGAAACAAATCCCCTTAAAAGGATTTGTTCTGTAAAAGTTGAATTCAGTCAAAAGCCAACACCCAAGGACCTAGAAGTCTACATGTGGCCTCAAGACCCTCTGCTTCTCTAAATAATTTATCTGTTTTGATCTTTTCTTGGTCTACCAGAATAAAGTACTGGTCTATATTAGTTTCTGTTAAACTGCTTTCTAGGTTTTCCATTAATTTCTGTCAAATGGAGATTTTCTATACTAAAAGCTTGAATCTTGGCTTTATAAAAATACTAAATTACTGTGATCATATACTACTATGTCTTGTGTGCCTAATCTATTCCACTTATTCACCACTTGATTTCTTAATCAGTACCAGGTTCTCTTGATGTTACCACTTTCTAAAAGAGTTGGAGATGTGGTACTGCTAGGTTACCTTCCTTCACATTTTTTTTCACTGATTCCCTTGATATTCTTGACCTTATGTTCTTCCAGATGAATTTCTAAAAATTATTTTAATCTAACTTTATACAATCTTTTTTTGTAGTTTGATAGGTGTGGCATTGAATAAATAAATTAATTTAGATAGAATCATCTTTTTTATTATATTGAGTAGACGACCCATGAGCAATGAATATTTCTCCAGTTGTTTAGATTTGGTTTTATTTGTATGAAAAGTGCTTTATAATTATGTTCACATAATCCAGAGATTGTCTTGGCAGGCGGATTCCCAAGTATTTTATATGGTCAACAATTGTTTTTAATGGAATTTTTCTTTCTATCTCTTGCTGCTCGGCTTTGTTGGTAGTTTACAGAAATGCTGATGATTTATGTGGGTTTATTTTATATCCTGCAATTTTGCTGACATTGTTACTTTTTCTCAACTAGTTTTTAGTCAATTCTCTAAGTATACCATCATATCATCTGAAAGGAACAATAGTTTTATTTCTTCATTACTTTTTTATTCCTTCAATTTCATTTTCTTCCCTTATTGTTGTAGCCAGCATTTTTGTACAATGTTGGATAATAATGATGACAATTGACATCCTTGTTTCACCTTTGATTTTATTGGGAAGGCTTCAAGTTTATCCCCACTAACAGATAAAATTTGCTCTTACTTTTTACTTATATAATACTTAAAATTTTAAGGAAGGTTCCATTGATTTAAATCTTTTTAGTATTTTTAATAGGAATGGATGTTGTATTTTGTCAGACTTTCTTCATCTCTTGATACAATCATATCTTTTTAATATCATATTTTTATATATAATATGTCATTATATAATAATAATATCATATTTTTGTTTTGTTATTGATATAGTCAATTATTATGAGGGTTTTTCTAATATTGAACCAACTCTGCATTCATGGTATAAATCCTACCTGGTCATAATATATGATATTTGTGATATGTTGCTGTAGTCTCCTTGCTGGTATTTTATTTAAAATTTTTGCATCAATATTCATTAAGGAAATTGGTCTATAGTTTTCTTTCTCTGTTTTTGCTTTTCCTGGTTTAAGTATCAAAAGCACATTTGTGTCAAAAAAGGAATTGACTAAAACTTCTTAACTTAAAAAAAACTAATTTATATAGTACTGAGATTAGTTGTTCCTTAAATGTTCGGTAGAATTCACTGGTAATTCTATCTGGTTGTGAGGAATTTTTTCTTAGGGAGCTCATTGATAGCTTGTTCAAGTTCTCTTTTTAAGATTATTTTATTTATAAGAATTTTATAAATTTTTAAATTTATAAGATTATTTCTAAGGTTATTCATGTATTCTATTTCTTCTGTTAGTCTGGATAATTTATCTTTTTTGTATATATTCATGCATTTCACTTAGATTGTCATTTTTACTGGCATATAATTGGGCACAATATTTCTAATTGCTTTAACTTCATCTTCATTGGTGGTACATTCACCCTTTTATTTTTAATTAATTAATTGATTGATTGATTGATTGATTTTTAAGTTTTCAGCATTCATTTCCACAAGATTTTGAGTTACAAATTTTCTCCCCATCTCTCCCCTCCCCATCACGATAGCATATCATGCATTCTGATTATCTCTTCTTCCAGTCTGCTCTGCCTTCTCTCAGCACCCCTCATGCTTAATCTATTTTTCTCCTTTGATCTTGTCCCTTTTCAAAAACATTTGCTTCTTACTACCCCCTTCCCCAATCTGCCCTCCTTTCTATCATTCCTTCCCCTCCTTCCTTCCCCCTTCCTTTCCTGTAGGGTAAGATACCAATTGAGTATGTATGCTATTTTCTTCTTAAACCAAATCTGATGAGAGTAAAGTTTACTCATTCCCTCTCTCCTCTCCCTTCTTCCCCTCCTTTCTGAAATCTTTCTCTTTCTCTCTTTTCTGTGAGATAATTTACCCCATTCTATATCTTCCTTTCTCCTTATCCCAATATATTCCTCACTCACCCTTAATTTTTTTAGTTATCATCCCTTCATGTTCAATTTACATTGTGCCATCCATCCATCCATCCATCCATCCATCCATCCATCCGTCCATCCATTTCCTCAAACTACCCTAATACTAAGAAACATGAGTCACAAATATCTTTCCATGTAGCAATGTAAACAGTTCATTTCTAATAAGTCCCTTATGATTTCTCTTTCCTTTTATACTTTCTTCATTCCTTTCCTTTCCTTTCATGCTTCTCTTGATTCTTGTATTTGAAAGTCAAATTTTCTGTTTACCTCTGGTCTTTTCATCAGGAATGCTTGAAAATCCTATATTTCACTGAATATCCATTTTTCCCCCTGAATTATTATACTCAGTTTTGCTGGGTAGGGGTTTCTTGGTTTTAATCCTAGTTCCTTTTACCTCTGAAATATCATATTCCAAGCCCTTCAATCCCTTAATGTGCAAACTGCTAGACTTGTGTTATCTTGACCATATTATCACAATACTAGAATTGTTTCTTTCTGGCTGCTTGAAATATTTTCTCCTTGACCTGGGAACTCTGGAATTTGACTGAAATATTCCCAGGAGTTTTCCTTCTAAGGTCTCTTTCAAGAGGTGATCAATGTATTCTTTCAATTCCTATTTTACCCTCTGGTTTTAGAATGTCAGGACATTTTTCCTTGATAATTTCTTAAAAGATGGCATCTAGGCTCATTTTTTTTATCATGGTTTTTAGGTAGTCCAATAATTTTAAAATTATCTTACCTGGATCTATTTTCCAGGTCAGTGTTTTTTCTTTTTTTTTTAATTGAAAAAAATTTTTTTCTTGTTTACATCATTCATTTTCATGGCATTTTTGAATTACAAATTTTCTCCCCGTCTTTCCCCTGCCCCAACCCTAAAACAGCAATCCCACTGTAAAGCCCCTTCCCTGCTCTGCTCTCTTACT